>JARYHS010009186.1:207079600-207132391 GCA_031002005.1 Vandiemenella viatica
AGGTGCAGAGGGCGCCAGGCTTCATTAGTTGCCGAGACCCTCGAGGGCACAACACGTGTGGAACAAAGCCGCCTGCCCGCCAATCTGCCCAAGGATTTACACCCTCCTTGCTCCCCCACACTGACACTTGTTGGTGGTATACGACTTCTTCATCTGCGGTCGACTCCTTCCCTCCCTCACTTGCTGCCCGACTATTCTCTTTTGTTAACTATTGGTAAAAGCGAATGTATCGGCCTCTTGCATGGTACATGGAAGGAGCATCTTCACAGACTCGTATTCAAATCACATCTCAAGTGATCGGGCATACGACGGGCAGCAATGAAAATGTTTCTAGTGACTAATTGACTAATTCTTACACTACCAGAACACCTCAACGTGTATTTTCATTTCCCGCTCTTTCAGATTTGTTTCAATATTGATGATATGGACTAGAAATAAATAAACAACCCATGGTAACAGTAGATGGTATTGCTCGCCAGTGTATGTTACTCCTATGTTAAGTATTGCGAACTTGTGACCATTAAAAAATTAAATCAGGGAGGATATTTGAGAGGTTGTTTCGACATTTAGGTACATTCACGTTAAGAGAAGGTGTACAAACTACGTGGCTCCGTCCAGGGGGGAGGGGGGAGGTGTTGGCTGGAAAGCTACACAGTGCTACATGGGGGGAGGGGGGGTTTCCGAGCCAGGCCACGTAGTTTTCCATTCGTAACATTTTTTCACAGTTAAAATCAGGAACAAAACACACAACAGCATGTAAATATTTATTTCCGTCATTTAATTATCTCCGCATATAATTTAAAATAGCCTGACAGAAGAAAACAGTACAAAATGTCTTCTGGACTCAAAAGGGAAAAATGCTACGTGCTACGTGAGTAGGGGGGGTGTAGAAGCAAAAGCCACGTAGGGCTACGTTGGGGGGGGGGGGGGGGGGTTTCACAGGAGACCAAAATGGAGCTACGTGGTTTATGAACGCTCTCTAAGCTTTTAGTGTTCTGATAAATTAATGTTAAAATAATGAGGATAAAGCTGGGAAGTAAATACATGTGACAATATTCTATATATTTATTTAGTACTAGCTCGTACCCGTGACTTCGTACGCGTGGATTAAGAATTTTTTTGCCAGAATTAAATATAGAAAGTTGTTGGTAACAAAAGATTGGTCCCAACAATATCGAGTCGGAATAATATGACAGGAAAGCTATCACAATATCATTGTACCATCATGAAGAGAATCAATTTCCAACATATTTCTGTCACCATTTGCTAAGGTCTCAAAATTTCGTAACTACAACTGTTAATCATACTGGAAAAAATATCCTGTGCCCTTCATACAGATTTCCTTATAAAATTGCATCACAACGATATAGCCATTTAGTCGTCAAAACGTAACAAAAAGACAAAGACTTACTTCCGTATTTATAATAATATTACTGTGGTTCACACTCACACACTGACTGCGAACAACACCTGAGGGATCATTATAACGTAAAATAGTGTACACCTACAACATTGCAAGACTACCTACGATTTGCCTCGCATTTCACCCCTAACTTTCTAATATCTACAGTTTAACATTCAATCCGAATAACCTACGGCCCAGGCCTGACTCTTACGATGAAAAAGAATTTTTAAAAATCTTAGCCTCCACAGAAATTTGAACCGGAGACCACGACGTTCGTAAGCAAGCGCTTTAACCACTGAGCTGCCAGTCCACTACACGGAAACACGGTACGGAGACGTCCATATCTAACGTGTCTGTCTATCGCCGTATTTCGAAGTTATGAGACAACATGTGTTAATTATACAGATAATTTTTCAAGTAAATGTAGACAGTATTTTTCTCCTTGTTTCAAAGGATAAGTGTGCAAAGTTTCATCGAGATCGGTTGAAAACTTGGAATTTGTATGAAGAACAAACTAACAAACAAACAAACAAACAAACATACATACATTCATCTTTATATATAAAGATTACTGATGGGAAAGGACAGATTTATAGTGAATTTGATGAGTAATATTAAAGTCATTGAACGAATATTCAGAAAACTCTGTTTTAAATACTCATGCGATCGTTAGTATTTCCAGAGCAGAGAAAAATCGGTTTTGCTAATACACGTAATCAATGATGTATTCCCCACATCATGAAACTATCAGCTATAAATATAGTAGATCATGATTCTGAATTTAGTGAGATTTCTATATTTTATCGAAGAACTATTTCTGTAGGACCAAAAACATTTATAGATGAAAAACTGTTATGTAGAGAGTTCAAGCATGTATAAATTCCTGCCAGTGATAATTACGTATGGCAGAGGATCTGCAGGAAGGGACAGTTTTGGTGGGATATATGCAAGTTATTTTAGATGAAATTGACAAGGGAGGCCAAATTGATAGTGTAGCACTAGATCTGTCAAAGGCGTTTGACAGAGTAAGCCATAAAATGGTAGTAAACAAGGTAAAAATCATTGGAGTGGATGAGAAAGTGATTTGCTGTTTAGAAGAATTTTAAAATGTAGAAAACCGAAAGTTAGGGTAGGAAATGTAGTATCAAAAGAAGTAGAAGTAAAAATTGGTGTGCCACAGGGTAGCGTATTGGGACCATTGCTATTCATTATTCTAATGAATAATTGTGTTGATTGTTTACTATCTGAAATTAGACTGTTTGCAGATGACATAATGCTGTATAAAATAATCAAAACGATAGAGGATTGTATACAGTTGCGGGGTGATCTGGGCAGGATATCTAGTTGGGATGGTAAACATTGGATGAAGATAAATGCAAAGAAGAGTCAGCTTATTAGATACACAAATAAAAAACAAAAGGTTAATTGGGGAAAGAATTGCTTCCTGAAGACTTGAAATGTAAATATCTTGGCATTAATTTTGATAACAAGCTTAACTGGGCTGGACACATAGGACAGGTGGTAGGAAAAGGTTTCAAAGTTCTGCACTTGAGTGATGACGGGATGTACGGGAGAAGTAAAGGAATTGGGTTACAAAACTTTGGTGAGACCATTGCTCGAATATGGTAGTGTAGTATGGGACCCTCATTTTACGTATCAAATACAGGAGTTGGAGAGGGTGCAAAGAAGGGCTGCTAGATTTGTTTCTGGAAATTATCGCAGAATGCAATCAGTGGCGGATATGATAAAGGAGCTGAAATGGGATTCATTGCAAGACAGGAGGAGGATGAGGAGGGTCATGGGAGTGTACAGTGCATATACTGGCGATGAGGCATGGAAAGGTATTTTAATAGGTATGAAAAGTAGTGCATGGAAGGGAAAAGATGATAATGACCACAATCTGGCATTCGATTTCAGACACAAGGGTGTGGGAAGATTCTCTTTTTTGGGTAAGGGTGTCAGGGATTGGAATGAGTTACCAAGAGAAATGATGAATAATTTACCGAAAACTTTGAAAGAATTTAAAGATAAAATTTGTAGAGGGCAAATGTAGGTGGCTGCAGGATAGGGGGAAGATAGGTGTGTAGGGAAATTGCCACCGGCGTCTGTGCTCCATTGCAATTAAATTAAATTAGAATGGTTCATCTGGTCAGAAGTGGGATGAGAATATACAGTGTTACAGCATTTCTATTGTTTGGGCAATTCTTGAAACGAATTGATTTTAGTAAAAATAAAATTGATCATTGCCAAAAAATTTCAGCCAAGGAACTTGCCGTGACATTCCGCGCGCATTAGCGTCCCTCTTATTCAGGGGGTTGTCCCTCATTAGCCCTAAAGCTCTGCCCCACTCACTCCCTTACTTTGTAGCTCCGCTCCTGACCGCTGAAGGGTAAGGTACCCCAGCGGGCCATCGAAACTTTTAAGCCTGCGCGCATGAGTGCTCTCTCAGCCATACTTCCCCAAGTCCATATTTCTGCGACCCGGCCTTTCAATCGATATTCCAATGTTGACGTCGCGACACGGCGAGACGAGGTCGAGAAACTCTCGTTACTCCTTCCCACCCCGTCCGACAGAGGCGACGGCCAAGTTTTTGCATATGACAAACTCCGCAGTAAACAGACTGGAAAGGCCTTCAGACAGTGGAAGAGTAACAGGCGCCACCAAACAAGATTGCTGCATAAATCAACACTCTTTCAGAGGTGTTATTTCTAGTAGGAGATGTTCGCCCACAGATTTTCTTGAATAACCATTGCTTTTGTTTAAAGTAAGGTACCCATTTCAAAAATTGTGTATAGCAATTAAACTTATTTATAGCAGAGTGATTAGCGACTTTAAAGTTATGTTAAAGGTACTTCACACACATCATATATGTGTTTTGATTTTGGGCTTGTGTAACACAAGTGCAACAACAATGGTACTGGTGTACCGTTTCACTTACTCTGCTATCAGTAACTAACGTGAATCCGTTATATACAATTTAGTAAAATGTTTGTAAAACAACGAACCGGAAATTAGAGACATTTCAAGCAGCATCCTATTATATAAAAAGCTAACGTGGCGTCTGCGTGCGTCGTCTATAGCTATTACACGTATTGGCTACAGAACGGTCACGTGACAGCCGTCACTCGCCAATCAACAGCCACCATATTGGATTCCTTCGTTCATGTCGCATTTTGTTTATTTACTACAGTTAGATGCAGAAACTCGTGTAAGGAGAATGGTGTTCGATGTTTATGTTATATTATTTGTATCAGTTATACGCCAAAATTCATGTAAGGAGAAGGGATTCAATATTTACTCTATTGCTATTTTATCTGTGTCAGTTATAAGCCCTAGGTTAAACCATAACCTAAGATTTTTTCGGCAGACGGTAAGAAACTGTGAAGTGTATTTAAAACTCGGAGAAACGTAATGATGTATTGGTCAAATAAATAACAATTATCCGTTTTCGAAATTATAGTCTACGTGATCTTAAGTAAAATGAATTTATTTATGCAAAATCCTAACCAAATACTCTGATAATCTAACCAGAGTAACGTATTCATATAACAAAAGATATCATTAAAAATGACTAATTCGTTTCTCCTTATAAGCTTTTCCAGAATAAATTCTTACTACCATTATATATGATACCATTAGTTTTTTATACATGTGTTAACTATTAAATGAGATTTAATATAAACTTTTGATTAGATTTAAACAGTCAAGGATATGACTGTTTACAGTATAAGCGATATGACACTCTGAATACAACAACGATATTATTGCCGCAAAATAGCAGTGAGCAGAGATATTAGAAATACGGAGAGCAGGGAAAAAAATTAATGCGAGGCAATTATGTGTCACAAAGTTACAAATAGCACGTTCGTTTAATTTTACATATTGCTTTTTATTTATCTACGACAACCAGATGCAAAAATTCATGTAAGGAGAAGGATATTGTATGTGTACGTTATATTACCTGTATCAATAATGAATACTAGGTTAAAACACAACCTACGATTTTTTTTTTTTTTTTTTTTTTTTTGGCCGGAGATAAGAAGCGATGAAGTTTATTAAAAACTCAGAGGAAGTTTACACGAAATGTACGAATCACGAAGTATATCATTCAGATAAATGGCAGATATCGGTTTTTGATATTATACTTCCCGTCACTTAAAGTAAAATAATGTAAATAAATCGGTATTACTGGAGATCGCGATTTTGCCAGGAATTGCTGTGGTAAAATGGAAGAATCCTGTAGAAATATTTTCCGTAGTACATTTAACTGTATTATGCCCGTCCAGGATGTATTACAACCTAATTTCTGCTTAAAAATAATGTTAGTCTACAGGCTGTATTACAACGGAATCACTGCTTAAAAACAATATTTCTTGTGATTGACTACAGCATTTGAGAGTAGTAGAAGTTATGATTTTCGAAAGCAATATTAATGGAGGGTTGTGGTTAAGTTAACCAGAAAGCCCACCGACACATTTGATTACGGCGTAATTCACTCTGAAATGAGTTTTACAAACCAATTAAACTGCTTTCTTATGCGTCAAGTTACTGAAGGTATTAATAAATGCGGGTGAACGTAGTTCGTACCTATCGCGCTGAAGTGTGCCTGGACTAGAAATAAAACTGATATTACAATGATAGCAAAAGTTTCTGGATTCCTAATTTATTTTTCATTTTATTGGTTCTATACATCCGCCCTCATTAATTCAGTAGAAGTTACTACTGTTTTGCTGTGTAGAACATTATCAAATCAAGGCCACTAGCATTATCTAATAACAATCCCGTATAATTAACCAACTGGAAAATAATAATAATAATAAAAAAATGAACTGCCAGAATATGGCGTTCAAACCGTCATTTTTGACGGGCTAGAAGCTAGTATTAAAATGTTTGTTAAAGAACGAGGCGGAAATAAGAGACAGTTTCAAGCAACTTAGTTATATGTTAGTAAAAGAACGAAGCCGAAATAAGAGACAGTTAGAAGCAACTTGAGTAAAATGTTTGTAAAAGAACAAAACGGATATACGAGACAGTTTAAGCAACTTGAGTAAAATGTTTGTAAAAGCTGAAAAACAAGACAGTATAAGCAACTTCAGTAAGGTATTTGTAAAAGGACGAAGCGGATATAAGAGACAGTTTCAAGCAATTTGAGGTAAAATGTTTGTGAAAGAACGAAGCGGAAGTAAGAGTCAGTGTTCTCCACCAGAAGGTGTTAAGAAACCATCCTGAGAAGAAGCTGTGAAGATTATATTTCAGCGACACGCCGAAGAATTCTTCGTTAACACATATGGCATATTGTTAGAAAATTCATAAAATTTTGTATGTTATTGAAAATCAGTTGAAATGATGCATTCCTTCTTCACCTGTAGACTTTAGACGTTCTACGGTAGTCTCATCAATACTGAGTTCAAATCATTGAAATCTCCTTCAAATTCAATTATGAAAAAATGATTTCTTAAATCACCAGTATCTAAACTGTCTTCAGTTTCCAGCTAGCTGTTGATTCCCATCATAAAATTTGTTTATCTGATTTGTGACTGGAGCATTTGAGAGAAAGGTTAATTAAAAATGCTAACACTATTCCACATTGTGTAAGATATTTATATTCGGAAGACTGTGTTCACTGACAACCAAAGCATCTAGATGTGACAACCAATCACCATATAGACCCTTTGTTATTGGGGTCGCAGATGAAATACCGACCTTTATTGCTGTATGTTGGCAGAGTTACGATTATGCATCATAAGATGTCGTACTGATGCTTTTATGTATTCTTTCTTTCGTCGCACTATTCGGAATTGGAATGCGCGGAATTAAGATTCGTGCTTAGCACTCTCTGCCACCCACAATGTTTCTGAATTGCAGAGTATGGATGTAGATGTAGATATCTTTCAATCGTTTTGGAATGTGCCTTAGTAGAAGCTGTAGACGTCTTTAAATTTCACCACAAAAATAACCTTTAATAGATGTCCTCGAAATCTCCAAGTACACCGAAATGGAACGTTTCGAGAGAAGCCTCCTTATGAGAAATAAATTTCAAGTGTTAATTGGAAACCAGAGGAATTATAGAACGGATTAATAGTACAGAAACATCCTCCACTGCTATGTAAAAAACTGAGATCAATTATAATGAAAGAGGGGATTAAGATAAATGTTTAATAATAAGAGCGTTAATAAGAAGGGCGTTCAGGTATGCAAAATTTTTAAGGTGTATTCGAAGAAACAGCTGCTGGGAAATAATTACTGATTGAAAGTTCCATTAAGCCTCGGTTGGGCGGTAAAACCCATTAAACGCGCTAATGACCAAGTCGTACTTACGGATACAGAGCATTAATGAAAGGAGATAATCACCAAGCTCATCCTGGACAGAAAGGAATATGGCGTTAAATTAAAACGGACAAAGGCGCTATTACTGGGCATGCCTGGTGAACGCTTAAAAGCAGCAGTGATTGAAATAATTTATCCGGAAGGCAAGTGTCTCGAGCATCTCAAAACGTATGGTTCTGTTGTGAAAATAGCCAACACACTCAGGATATTAACAAGAGACACAAAGCACCTAAAAAGGATACAGCATTAACAGCGTAAATGTTAACAGAAAATTAAAATAATTTAATGCATAATCCAGGAACACTTAATACACGGAAATCATATTATCAAAACAACCAAATACAGCAACTTTATATCACCATACTACTGTTTTATATTTGCTGTATACGCAACAGGTAGCTTCATTACCTGAGCGAAGAAAATTCTTTACACTAAAAAAAAAAAAAAAAAAAAAAAAAAAAAAAAAAAATGAAATGTTTGCATTATTAGCTACTATTCAACAAAATAGGAACAGTTTTTGTGATATTAATTATAAAAATATAATTTTAAATTGACCGGATATTTAGTAAAACAAACAAAAAACGTTTGTTAAGGTCTGCAAAACTCAGTGTCCCGGGATCAAATCCCGATGGGGCCAAGAATTTATGCGGGCTTTGGTTTGATAGTGTAAGCATGTCAGTACGCTTCGCGGCTTGTATTCCACGTTGAACTGTAGGTCCAGTCATGACAGAGGCGGAATGCGCGGCAAATCGAAATTCTATCATCAGCTTGAAAGATCTACGAATTTACAATCAATAATTAGTTGGATATTTTGCCGAACATCTTCATTTTTTCTCAGAGAACTTGTGATACTATAACACGATAAAATATTTTTATGAATTTTGTGGTATGTAACTAGCAAAAATAGTTCGTTTTTTTTCTGTGGGATTCGACAGTTCTCTTCCATGTTTTCAGTATAAATAGAGAGATTCATGGAAGCGCAGAAAATTGAAGTTGTGTAACGACCTCTTATAAGCAACTGTTTATTAATAATTAGACATACATAAAAATTCTTGCTAAAGTGAACTCGTGTAGCCGTAATGGATCTGGTGACAGGGTTTCTTATTGGCTGCGCTATCCGCCCTTATCGCAGTCACCTAGCTTACCCCGGTACTCCTGCCGGGTAGAGGGAACCAATAGTTTAACGTGGAATCCAAATACGAAAGCGTTCTGGCGTACTCCACATTACAAAACAAGCTGTGCCACATGTGAAGGTCGGGTGAAGGGCCTACGAAAATTCCCGCCGAGACAGCAAATCGAATTGAAAACATTCTGATGTCCACTCAGGTGCCTTAGCCACTTAGCCATCAGGCCGCTCTTAAAAATTTCAAAAAGGAACACATGTATTTTAAATTATATCATATTTATAAACAGGATGTCGTATATTGTTAGAAATATTTGTAAAAAAATAATTGTGACCAGAATTAAAAGCAACAGAATACTAAAAAGTGAAATAGTTAACCGAATATTAAATTTTGCTATAATTTATTATGTTACTTGGTAAGTAGAGATTTATATCATCTATATTTAAAACTGCAGAAAAAATGTGATTAGTTCTTAAATTTGTCATATAGTTATACGATTTTAATAGCGTTAGAAATATCTTATTTTTTTTTTCTTTTTTTTTAAAAAAAATAACGTTTCTTGCAGACATAGAATACATATGTCTCCGCCACGGGTCTATCTGCATTGAACAAAATTCTGGCTGGTTTCGATTTGTCAGTTGGTGGAGCGAAAGTATCCGGTGGTACACTATCAAAAGATGATTGTAAATTGTGTATTTGTGGTTACAAACTAAAAGATAAATGCATGTTACATCATTGGCTGGATTACCTTGAAGAGTAGTTCGGCCGCGGAATGACAGAATTATACGCCTCCGTCGTGACTGTCCTAACATAAGCTGGTAAGCGTACCGGGTAAAAGGACCTACTTGGAAGCCAAACTACGAAGCGATCTAGCGCACTTCAAACCAAAGAAAACTGTTCCAGTGGTTAACATGCCGTAAACATTAATGCAATTACTGAACAATTTCCGATCGAAACCTGTGATTTAAAAAAAATAATAGATTTTCCTCCTTGGAAAATGGGGAAGCAACACTAACGTTATCTCTAATTATGTTAACTAAAATTCAACGAGTTAAAATTGAAATTTAGACAAAATTTTTATCCATATGTGCATCAGGAATATGGTGGGAAATTTTATTCACCAAACTATTTTCCCAAGTATCTATTAGCTTACGATTTATCGTCTATCAAAGCCTTCGTGTACTTTACCTTTCGCGTCCAGGTGACGGTGGGTACGGGGTTCCCAGACGCTCTGCATTCGAGTGTCACCGAGGCGCCCTTCTTGACCTCCATGTTGCCGTTAGAGGACACGTGGTGAATCCGAGGTGGCACTGTGAAAGAAAATATGTGTCAACAATGCAGTTCAAAGATCCTCTCTGCTTTAAATTACACTACAAACTGTGTGACACTTGTTACTATCATCTTGAATACCACAAGCCTCTCAATTGTGGCGTATATTTAGTTATTTTTCAGGCATTCTGTGAAAGAGAACTGTTAAGGGAGTGCAAGGTGATGAGAAATATACTTTGTCAGCTGAGAAGTCGGTAAGGATTTTTATATTGAAGTCAAAATGTTGTTAAATATATATTCATTGATTTTGCTGCTTTAAGTATTTTTAAATTCTGTCGTAAAAAGCCTTAAAAGCTTAAAATTAAAGGTAATACTATCTGGAAAATAAGATTCCACATTATTTCCCAAATTAAGGAGATAAGCGTTTCTGCTTAAGTCTAAAATGCTTTAATGACACCACCGTATCACTGCTTCTGGTAATTGAAACGTTTTGTTCCTAATTGCAAAATTTAAGTTGCGTCTTTCACAGGACCTCACTTCAGACAAAGCAGAATTTTTGTTTTTGAAATCCATTTAACTACTTCAGTGATATGTTCCTTTAAGATAATTGGATTATCATTTCGCTCAATGTGTACTGTTCCAGACGAGAATACTGCCATATCGATTCCTTTACACAAAAAAGCCGTCTTGTTACGTGTTCCAGAGTTGCGCCAGATGAAGCGATGGCGAAATCATTCTCCAAGCTTAACCACAACGAATCCGTGAAGAAGACACTCGAAGTATTAATATATGGCAAAGTAACCTGCAAATACATTGACGAGGGAAATAAATTGGTATAGGCATTCGTATGCAAACACAGAGATATGTAAACACTCAGAGTACTGCGCTGCGGTCGGTAACTCCTGTATAAGACAGCAGGTGTCTGGCGCAGGCGTTAGATCGGTTACTGCTGCTACAATAGCAGGTTATCAACATTTAAATGAGTTTGAACGTGGTGTTATAGTCGGCGCACGAGAGATGGGGCACAACATCTCCGAGGTAGTGATGAGGTGGTGATTTTCCCGTACATCCATTTCACGAATGCACCTCTTATATCGGAAATCCGGAAAAAACATCAAATCTCCTACATCGCTGCGGCCGGAAAAAGATTCTGCAAGAACGGGACCCCGGACGACTGAAAAAAATCGTTCAACGTGACAGAAGTGCAACCCTTCCGCAAATTGCTGCAGATTTCAATGCTGGGCCATCAACAATTGTCAGCGTGCGAACCATTCAACGAAACATCATCGATATGGGCTTTCGGAGCCGAAGGCCCACTCGTGTACCCTTGCTGATTGCTCAACACAAAGCTTTACGCCTCGCCTGGGCCCATCAACACCGGCATTGGACTGTTGATGATTGTAAACATGTTGCCTGGTCTGAGGAGTCTCGTTTCTAATTGTATCGAGCGGATGGACGTGTACAGGTATGGTGACAACTTCATGAATTCATGGACGCTGCATGTCAGCAGGGGAATGTTCAAGCTGGTGGAGGCTCTGTAATGGTATGGGGCGTGTGCAGTTGGAGTGACAAGGGACCCCAGATACGTCTAGATACGACTCTGACATTTGACACGTACGTACGCATCCTGGCTGATCAACTGCATCCATTCTTGTCCATTGTGCATTCCGACGGACTTGGGCAATTCTAGCAGGACACACATGATAAGAATTGCTACAGAGTGGCTCCAGGAACACACTACTGAGTTTAAACTCCTCCGCTGGCCACCAAACTTCCCAGACTTGAACATTATTGAGCATATCCTCTTCAGTCCTGATCTCATAATGAAAGTGCAAGTGAACTACTATTGCGTTATTTACTTTGTGTTAATGCTAGTTAACAATGAATGACCATGAAATTTTTTTGAAACAATAATTAATTTTTTATAGATGGAATTTATAGTTTGATTTTAACTGAGAAATGTCTTTACAGATTTAATAAGTTATTAAAACAGCGAAAACACTTGTAAATGGAAAAAATATATGACTCTACCTTTATTTCGACGAGACATGCTGTACAGCTGCAGAATCCCAAGTTTCCAATCAGTGCTGCCAACTTGTGACGCTTGGCAGAAGATCGAACAAATGAGCTGTGAGAAGCACTATGTGTGTCGTAGATGATACCACAGGACAGAAAAAGTTCAGCCGCGCACACGTCCGAGAAATAAATAATACATGGGGGTATCATATATATGATACCTGGGGACTGAAGAGGATATCAGGGATGCCATGCAACGTTCCGTTCAGAAGAGATCTCCACCCCATCGTACTCTTCCGGATTTATGGACAGCCCTGCAGGATGCATGGTGTAAATTCCCTCCAGCACTACTTCAGACAATAGTGGAGTCCATGCTTCGTCGTGTTGCGATACTTCTGCGTTGTCACGGATGTCCTACACGTTATTAGGCAGGTGTACCAGTTTCTTTGGCTCTTCATTGTAAAACTTTCCCCTTTTTTGAATCGAAGAATTTTTAATATTTTTCGTTTAAACGCAGGATTTTTTGAATATTAGGGAAAATTTTCAGGTTTCTGGGCAAAGGCGATTATGAGGCATATCTGGTAACAAAATAGCATAAAATTGGTATATTTTACGGTCGTTCATGTCTTTATTTTCGAGTGAAAAAAAAACTTAGTTCTCTATTTAAAAAGTTTTAAATATCAATACCTCACATCTTCGGATAAGGAAAAAACAGTTTCTACCTGCTTTATTTTAGTGAAGGCACCATAGACTATAATTTTACAAAATTTTAAACAATGTATTTGGTCAACGAAACATACACTGCTTCCCAATTTGAAGTTTCCAACTTCTTCCTTTTAAATGTTATGACAGACGGATAGACATCCGATCGACAGTAATATGTCTCTCGTTGGATACAGAACCTTAATTATCTACTAATTGCCCCTGTTGTGAAATTTGAATATCGTCATAACATTTTATTTTTGAAAAATGTTTTTGAAAAGAAAGCTTCCTCAAATATGAAATAAAATACAAAAAAGGTTATTCTGACCGTAAGATGGTGTAAAGAAATCAACAGAAGAAACATATTGCACTGCATCTACGTTAAAGCATATTCCACAAGAAATTAAGAATGCAACGTAATCAGGCTTTGCATTAGGAGGAAATTGCCGTCCTACCGTAGCCAAGGCAAACCACGTGTCCAGTAATCGAATTATTCACACCGTGTGCCGTTGAACCGGCATTAGGTCGCTCCTACCTGCTAATGAAGGCGCTCTATGAATGGCTAGTGAGCCAGCTAGCTGCCCCTTGCTACTATAGGATGCTAATGTCTGGAGGTGATGGCACACTATCCCTCTGTACCCTGAGGCGCCTGGTACTGGACACGACGGTAACAGCTATACAAAGTACAGTTCAGCAGCTAAGAAACAGCTTTAAGGTTTTTCTTGGTTCTTATCTCGCTTGTCAGAAAACTAATTTCGAGATATAATATCATGTAGGATTGTGAAAGAAATGATGGAATATGGACTATCAACATCGTCCAGTAATGGGAAACATCGCTCATCGCTGATTTGTATTGAGATCAGTGAAAGTACTAATGATAAATATTCCATCGCACCGGTGGGAGGTAATATGCGCGCAATCAACGAAATTAATTTTAAAATGCCTGGCGCAGCAACTCGTATATAAGTAGTAACACTCCAGGAAACAGCCTGTACGCATATGAGACTAATTATAAAAATGAAGTAATATATTAATTTGTTTGCATTATGAATTATAAATGTACAATACTAATAATACTGTATGAGTATTTCTGAAGGCAAGTAGAAACTAGAAAAGAAATATTTATGAAGTGAAGAACACAGAAGATAAGACAAAGCCGATGATAGCGTAAGAATACGGAGGCTGGCTTAATGAAGCTGCAGAAATTATAAAGCAATTAGTCAGACTGTAAATGGAAAAACCAATTGAATTCTATACAGTTTATTACAACAGTGAACGAATAAGTCACGCAGAACTGGAAGTTGTAATTATAAAAAAAAAGTTGTAATTAGCTAGTGATTAAGTATGAAATGTTATGAAATAAAAGTTGTGTATGTTTAAATTGGGAAGCTATTATGAAAACGTAATAGACGAGTATTTGGAAGTAATAGAGTATAAAACAAGACAAAATATTATGAGAGGGAGGAAAGCGGAGCTTTTAGAAATTGTAGCGCGGGAGCTAACATCACAAGTCAACAACGTCTGAAAGGAGACGTAAAACGTACCCTTCCTGGTTGGAAATTACCCAAAAGACATATTAAGGTAAAAATAAACTAATTGAAATTAGTTTAAGACACGGTCATCGAACGTAAACGCTTGATAGTTGCATATAAAAGTTAAGTTAGACGTTTCGGGAAAGCTTTGCCTATTTGCATCCCGTGTTAAGGTTAGGATAGATAGGTTTTAAGTCGTACGTAAAATTCTCTAGAAAACATGAGTCATTGAGTCAGTACCGATCATTCCTAAGCAAAAGTAACGAACAAAACGTTGTACTTTGCTAGCATTACACATTTTTACGCTCAGAAACAAATTATAACTTTAAACATTTTATTGAAAGCACGCTGTTAGTAAGCTTACTCAGGAGGAATCAGTAAAAGAAGTCGATATTGTCCAAAAGAAAATTTCATATATTCTGGAATACGACGTGGTGTACCAGAACCTCATTGAACTTCGTTTCCAGTTCTGTTTTTTCTATTTGTTATGGGGGACAACATGTAAATAATCATCTATCTTGCAACTAAGAGTTTGATCCGTGATAGTCTCACCTTCCATCAGACATTATTACGTATAATATTGTACTCAGCAATACCAAAAATATTTCCAGAATGTCAAAGCAAATTTGTATGTTTTCCGATCAACAAATTAAAAATCATTTTTAATAATAGCTTACACGTGAGTGAGGCCAAAAATTTTCGAACCTCTCTGGTATTGAACGATATTGCTACACCCAATTGTCACTATCACTTAACAACATAAAGATACGGCGACGTGATGAGTGCAATTTTGGGTGGACTTAATTTTCGTTCTAGATAGTATTTGGAATAATTTTCGGTTTACCTTCCTGAGATACGAATTTCGCACATTTGACATTACTTCCATCGGATTAATTTTCCACATGTAATTATAAACCTAAGCACAACACACTTTGTTCTCATCTAAGACTATACGGGACGTTAAAATAAGAGAAAGTGTTTTTATCGCTCATTTAAATTGTATCTGAGAATAATAAGGTTGCCTCAAAGAATTAAAACAATTAATTAAAAAAAAATATTATTAAAATTGTAATGATGTCGACATGCTATGTAACAAATCTCTTACGGTAAGATACAAGATACTGATTGAGAGTGTTGTGTTTTGCGAGAGCGGATTAACTCTAAGTGCCTTGCAGCTTTTAAAAACAACGTTGACGATATGTAGAAATGTTCGAGCTCAAATGCAAACACTGCTACTCACAACGTAGAAGGTAATCTCGAACAGCAGGAGCAATAAATTTTGTAGCGAAATAAATCTGAAATGGACCGCGATCTTTAAACTAGCGCAAATAACTTTCGCATGAAAAATACGTTATTGGAGAATGAAAAGTTTAATAGTTCAGATTGTTATATTACTCACCCTGAAGTTGCCAAATGCTTTAGAAGGTATCGTTATCAGAAAGATAGATAATTTCTTAGGTACGGATAATTTAGTATTATCCGCAGCGTTCATGTATAGATTCAAAAACAGAAGACATCATGATTGTACATGAATTAAGACGAATTTTCTGAGTGAACTTTTTGCCAAAAATAAAGTAATTAATCTATTAATTCACAAAAACTACTAGTGAAATGTATTTGAACGAATTAACACTCAACTAATAAATACTGATGGCATTGACAAATTTATTCACAAATTTCATTTGTAAAATATTTTTTTCAATTTTATTTTCTTCAAGACAAGTTTAGGATTCATAACTTGAAAAATTATTTTTACTGGTTTGCAGAAAATAAATGAAGAAATTTAAGCTAGAAATAAATTTTTTCGGAAATAAGAGCCTTCTTCTTTACGTGAATGGCTGAAAAATTATTTGAAATTAATATTACTCTTATTTCAAGTATTTAAAATTCAATAGCACCTGATACACCCATTTATCATCAAATCTATATCTGCAGGAAGACCATGCCTCACGTTCCATTTACTGCTGATATAAATGAATTCCTACTTCAGGTTTCATAAACATTTTACTTAGAAGAATTTTGCGAGGTTGAAGCAAAGTGTTCTCGACACATTTGTAAACCTCATTGTTCGCCAAAATTAATGTTCTTTAAGGACGGGCGGAAGTAAACAGGTTTAACGTCATTGTAGCTCAGCCTATGAGAAAACAGAATAAAAGTCTTGTTATTCGAGGAGTATATGGCTCACATAAAAGCTGCAGATTCCCCCGGACCGGAACAGTAAACTAATCCGTAAATCATCAGCTCGCAGCAGCTGGTGGACGAAGCGCGGCGTCAACAAGTTGACGGATCACCTCCCGCCCATTAACGGTACCAGAATAGAAATAATTCTACCGATAAGGGCATTATTCAGCCTGGGCAACAAGACGTGATGTATCTTTTGAGCTCCTCCAATCCCCCTCCTCCCCCTAATCTTTACGAACTTAACTATGTGGTAGGGCGTGGCAAAAATACTCCTAATTCATACAAGAATTCTGATTCCAGTTAATTGAAATAAGTTACCCGAATTGGTCGTTCGGAGAGAAAACAAGAACTGATGGATCATTACTCTGAATTTGTTACTTTTATTTCGAGGTTAGATATTGTTCTTCTTTTCGTGTTGATGACAGCAACAGGCTTTCATTTTTACAATGGTATTGGAGCCAAAAAGATGTTCTACAGCTGTAACATGATCAAAATCGCACCACAGTACTTACGAGTTTATTTTTTTTGTTTGGAGTAATACGGTATAAAATAAAAAAATTGGAATTTAATTAGGTCAACAATAATTATAAGGAAGCTGATGATGCAATAAAGAGGTAACAGTTAGTTTTCAGTTAAACAGGTGCGACTACTGAAAAAACTACATAGCTAACAATGAAAAAGCTGATCTTGTATCTAAAAATTAATACTAGTTAAGAATTTTTAACTAAAACTGTTATATGACAATATTACAGCCCTGGGACCCAGCTCATTATTAATTTCAATCTTATGAAATAAGTACTTTGATGTTGGAGAGAGAAAAACATTGGTAATTGTAAATTTATATATTTTTTGTAAGAATAAATATTGTTTGATGGATGGAAATTATTAAACTGAAGCGTTTTTTGCCATACAGTATTTGGAATGCCAATTGAAAGACTGTAATTATGAAAGTTGTCTAAGCCATATTGCTTTAAGTATAAATTTCTGCACCATAAAATTATTTACATTTGCAAGTGTTATGTTTAAATGCCTGTAAATAGTCTTTATTTTCATTTAAAATGTTTCTTCATGATTATAAGTAATATTGTATATGTTATGATTGTGTTTTTACCGATCAATTTTTTGGAGCGGTTTTTAGCTATCCAGAAGCGTCGGCAAGTGCTCGTGACGTTTTCTCGAAATTTCTGTATTGCCTATTTAAGCAAGCGAGATCGCGAGCGGAATGGTTCTCTTGAAATGATACTAACAAGACGCTGTATCTGCAGTATACGCTTTATAGAATCTTTGGACGAAGACAATTCCTTAACCGTGTATGTGTTTATGGAGATTTTGGCGGAATAGAAAGTTAAATAAAACGTGTATCGACGGTCTTGTTATTTTATTAAATACCTTATTATTCAAAAGGAATAGAAATTATGAAAGTTATAAATCAGCTGGTGAGTTGGAAAAAAAGTTCTAAATTTAAGGTCTGAAAATTTTACGACAGCAACGCAGAACTTCCAAGTGGTTTCACAAGAAGTATTCCTCCCACCCGCCCCGTGTCAAGAACATGTGGCAGCCTCTTTCAGGCGAAGAGACCATAGTGTTGAGGCAACTCAGGTGTTACGTCAGAGGCTACGTGGTCCATCTGCAGAGAGGAGCTTAGCGTCGGACGCTGAAGCGCGCGATCCACGAGGAGGCAGACAGGCTGGCAAACCAGGCAGAAAGCCCCGGCAGCCGCATTGGCAGCTCGGGAAAAGGAAATGGGAAAAATATGAAAGGAATGGCCGCGAAGGAAGAAGGACCGGCGCGGACGTACGCTGCACGAGGTGCCTGGACTCGGGTGCCGAGATGCATCGACTGGAGTCGGCAGGCGTCGGCTGGCGTCGGTTTTAATAAGCTGAGCGGGCGCAGGGATTTTAATTCGGCGTGACGAGGGCTCGGCTGAGAGCCGCAGATAGCGGCGGGAATGTAATTTAAATCATCGACAGGAGAGGCGAGGTCCATCAGGCGGCACTCGGTGTCTACACCCAGTGCTGCCAACACACTTCCGACTAATTAAGGCTCAGACGAAACGAGCCGCTGGCTGCAAGGATGCAGATAAGATTGCACCGCTCCGCGTTAATTAGTTTTGCTTCTTAATTAATGCCGGCACCCCTCGTAGCTTCGGAGCAATTATAATTTTAAGTGTGACTTAAATGTTTGCGAATTTTGTTTCTCACTCAGTTCTCGACTGTGCGTTTCCTCATTTGCGACTAAGATCCTTGAGGTAAGTCCACTTTTACAATAAATTTTAATTCCGTTTTGCAGATGGGTTATGCAGGTACCACAGAATGAACTTTTTTTTACAAGACTTTTACTTCTAAAAAAATCTTGACCCAGGAAGAATAGAGTTCGTGTGAGAGGTTGAGACTACGGTAACTGCCAAAATGAGTTTCGACGTAGCATAACAGACCGCTGCATGTGACATAGTGTAACAGGCCACTGCATGTGACAATTGAATATTGGGAATATTAAATTGTATATAGGTAATGTTAAATTGTATATTGGTAATTTTAATGTAATAATTCACTGATAATGTGATAAATTTAATGTAGAAACGTTTAATATTAAGGAGATGAGAGAGATAATATAAGGATATAGGCAGGCATCTTGTTGGTTTGGTTCGACAGGTGGTTCAGTTGGTGCGAGGGCATCTGTGACTTTAGCCAACTTTGGACGAGAGAAACAGGACGGCTGGCTTGTGTCTACAGAAATTCCCATAAGCCACAGATACTACTGTTTCTGAACCTTAGGTTGGAATGTTAGGTTGGTACCTTGACAGCCAACTCCACTTACTTTTAAACTGATAAAAGCGCCCTCCACAACAAATGGAGCATCTGTCGGTTCAAGTGACCAGCCACGTGGTGAACAGCAGGACACTACAGCATTATGTGACGAATGAGGTGAACACTTAATTAAATAATTAAGGAGAAGTTGATTGAATCAGGTCAAGTGAATTAACGGAATGGACAGGGGTGGAATATTACAACAAATCCAGAAATATTTTTTCCCCGTCGAAATCGAGGTCATTAGAGGCGGAAAGGACTGGGGGCAAGGAACTGGAAGGAATTCGGCCAAGATATTTTAAACGAACCATTCCACCACTCGCCTGACGTGATTTGGGGAAACCGTGTAAAACCAAAAACTAGATTGCTGAATGCGATTCGAACTCGTGGCCTCCCGAATGCGAAGCCAGACCGCTTGATTAGTCTGGGACGTGTAGTAAGGCTAAAACGTTTACCGGGGTTAGGATAAACAGTTATCACCTCAACCATAACCGTGTTTTGTGCCTCGGATATTTGATTATTCTAAATTTCTCTATAGCCACCATTCTGAAACCCTTAGAATGGAAACGGAGGTTCGTTCAATAAAAATCACTGCTTCTAATTACAAAGTTCAAATATCACTGTATTCTTGAGAAAAATTTACAAGTTCGAACAATCTTTTAGGCAATCGAAAATCAAATAAGTTGACTGCAGGTTATGATTAGTAATCAGAATAGACCAAACACCATTGCTAAATGAAAGTCACATGAAAATATTTGAAACTGTTCTGCCGCACTCCACAATATCTTAAGATGGCTGCCTACATTGTCTTACATCATCTTTCACTTCCCTCCTTCCTACGCTAAACCAGCCCGGACCGACACACGTTCTGCAGCAGTGGTTTCCAACGACAGATAGAAACAAGTACCCGCTTCTCGCATAAGTAACCTAGACCTGTCAGCCAATATTCTTCCGCTGCAGCCAGTCTTGTGACCTCTCGAAGTGTGAAAAAGATGTATCCCGGCGATTTCTGATTACGCCATACTTTTAACGTTAGTGACTCAAAATATTCCTACTGATCTAAAATTTTGGCATTAGCTGGGTGGATTAATTTATAATTATTTTCGATCCTTATAAAAGTTTTCGTAGCTTTAATAGCTTGGACGTAAAATATTATCTTCTGTTTAACTCAAAATTGCTTCTAAATTCCCCAACTTTGCAGCTACGAAGCTGAAATAACTTTCAGTTTATTTCTAACTTACTGATCTTTCGTTTAGTACTAAGAACGACGTGTTTATTACTTTCTAACAGGTTGAACCAAGGTTGCCCCAAAGTGTTGTGCAATCGTTAATTTCCAAACTTTAAGTAACTACCTGACATCTGTGAGACATGTTTTAAACGATTCTACGTGTTCCTATTTGCATGTTGTGTAAATTTGAAATCGATACCCGATTTCTTTGATTTATTATGAATTTTGTAAAATCGTCCACTTGGAAGCTTTCTGTCTAGCCATCTTGCCAATGTATTCTTTCCGGCAAAAATCTTACAAACATTTACTTGACCCAATAACTTCATTAATTTAAATGAAACTAACTATAAACTGTTTTTATAGTAATATGCTTTATTTTGAAGACAGTTTTCTCAATTGAATTTACGTATATTTGCAACTGATTATTTTTTCCTTTTCCCATGTGTTCAAAGTCATATTCCTCAAAAAACAACCTTTATACTTTTGTGAGCTTTTCCAAACTTTAATATGTTGTGTAAGACAAAATTACGCTTCTTTGTAAATATAAACTGACTTTCTATCTATCAAATTACGATCTCTATAATTTTGAAGTAATTACATTTTAATTTTCCATGCCGGCTTTTAACTTTCAATATATTAAAGCTCTTTAGTAGGATTCTCTAGCTACAAAATTTCTATTGTCTTTTTACTAGTTATAATTCAAAATGTCTCTAAAAATGAATGCAATGTTTACTTTCACGAACTATTCTGAAACCAAATACCAGATATGAAAATATTATCTTCTGAATTTCTATGGCTGTTTAACTTGATTTCTGACATGAATTGACTAAGTAACTGACTTTAAAACTGATATGCCATGTTATTCAATTGAGCCCACAGTTCTGTAAATAAATTTCGTTACGCAGTTTGCGAAATTTTAGGGTACCTTGCAGTGTCTACAATGTCTTGGCTGTATCAGCGCGTCACCTTTAATCATCTGACCATATTCTCAAAGACACTTTTGCACGAAAATCTGTCCACTGCAGCACATATATTGAGTCTCATGTGTAACGCTATGGCCTGGCATTTTGGAAGAAGATGGCACGATTCCTGGTCTGGAAATTTAAATTTCGATTTTCAATTTTTTACCAGTACAGTTGCACGCGAATGCTGTAGCGTTTTCCTCATAAAATTTCAATGCCGATTTCCTTCCCGCTACTTTCCCACACTCACGCGGAGTAGTCGTAAATCCCTGATTATATATTACTATTATTTACGAATAGACGCTGTCGGATTACGCAGTTCCTTGATTCTCATCTTAACTTGTAATTAACAGTTTGTCAAGAGTTTCAGCTGGGTAATTAGAACCAGGAACGGTCAGTTCTAAAAGCATTGGGGAAGCTTAAGTGTTGTCATCTGATTGCGATTCGTGAAGCGTATGTTTTCAGTGATAATTGTATCTTCGATTGTGATATGTGTAGTTTTTCAGGATGGCTAGTCGAGAACTGAACCTGGCCCTCAGTTGTATCTCCCCGATCCAGTGCAATGGTAAACATCTTCCATAGGAAACGCCTCCACTCGAAGATATTCACAGAAGAAGACCAGAACAACACTTTTCCAACTTCATACATCAAAAAAGTATATCGGTTTTCCCTATTTTGATCGCTGATATTTTTTGAAGGCTCGATTACAAATTCTCTGACTTTACTGGTTTGTAGTCACAATTTCTTATAAGCCAATCACAGTCTTTCATTATGAAAATTAAAAAGAAATGTTGATCAGTATTATGATTTATGACCAAATAATAATAATTAAGTAATTATTCTATCTGTTAAGCTATCAATTAAATTACAACCTGGGATTGTCTTTACACGGCACCAGCTGTGCTGCTCTTATCTCAGAACCATTTAATTTATTGTAATTGCGGTGGGTCGAACGGTCCTGTGGCAATTTTTCTACACGCCCATTTTCCCCCTTTTATGTACCCACCTACTTTTGCTATCTACAGATTTCAGCTTTAAATTGTTTCAAAGTTTTTGGTAAATTAATCCAATCCGTGACCACCTTACCTAAGAATGAAAATCTTCCCACATTGTTGTGCCTGAAAACAGTGCCAGCTTGTGGTGGAGGTCATATTTTACCTTCCATGCATTACTTTTAATTCTTACTCCAATATCTCTCCACTCCTCATCACCAATATACACCTTGTACACTCCCATGACTCTCCTCGCCCTTTCCTGTCTTCCAATGAATCCCATTCCAGCTCTTTCATCGCTTAAGCACAAACACAACAAAAAATAATACCAACTAATTTGATTGCAATTTATGCCTAGTTATTTTAAGCTAGTACAGTACTGATTATCAATAAAACGTCCTTTTAGTCATTGATTTTAAATGAAACTAAATATATAAAGAAGAGACAAACAAACTGCAACACTGTACTATTCACATTTTAACGTTGTTTGTCTTTCAGGCTGGACCACTTCATTGTATAAAGTGTATCAGATATATCATTTATTTAATTTCAATGTCAAAAACGTAATTAAATATACGAACGATACAAGAAAGGCCCGTAATCACTGTGTCACTGGCTCTGACGCAGCAAAAGCACAACTCAGTGCTTATCGCTGCTTGCTTTGTTGTGGTCGCCTATTGTTTTCATTTTTCCAAGAAGCAAGCGTCGTGTTTTTTAACGGTTGCGGTGTTACTGTTGGGCTAATGTCAACATTAAAAACAGGACACCATGTTTTTAATACATTTCACCTTTCCCTACGCTGGAAATCGCGTTTTCTTCTAATGAATGCTCCAGTGTTTCAACTTAAACCGTTAGACGGAAGTTAAAAATGTCATTTTTGTTTCTAGAACATAAATCAAATAATAAACCTCACACACAAAAAACAGAAACTTTTAGTACTGTTGTTCCGAGGTGTTAAAATTATACCATAAACAGTACAGAAAACTGTTTAATGATACTTAAAAGCTCTCCTGAACCGTGAGAAAGAAACGAAGGAACTGCGTTTTAAGTATCGTTATATTAGACAACAGCTATTAATAATAATAATTAAAAAATATACTTCGAACGAGTGAAAAGAAACTTAAAACTGACAAAGAGAAATAAGGAATATTTTATAATTTCTCCAAATATTCTTAGTAAAAAAAATGACGATTCAAAAATTAAATTTCGATTACTCAAAAAAAAATATTCAAGTTAAGCTGTACTGTTATAATATTTGCGCGCATGTGTTTATGTTTGTTTAGCATATAGTAACTCCAATAGACGAGCAACTTATTAAACGCACGAAGCTGAGCAGCAGCAGCAATTCCACTATTCAATACCATTCTTGTTACAATTGTTCATATGATCTGTCGTTCAAACAAGTTTGAGAAAAACTACAGTACTAAAATTTTGGTTTGACTGTTTAATTCACGACACCAAATTTTTGTGAAATTTACTATTTGTAAACTATTAATTACAAATCATATTAATAAGGAATCTGACCTATCATTGGAATGTTCTTGCTTAAGGTGGGAACTTTTTAATGCTAATAACCAAATTTTTAACTCTGGAAAAATCATGTTCTGTGTAAACTGTGAATTTGGCTAGGATTTCATTCCACATCTAAAATTTTGGTTTTGCAGGAAACAAACTGACAACCCTTACTGCGACAATGTGTTATTTATTCTCAGCTGTTAAAAAAAAAAAAAAAAAAAAAAAAAAAAAAAAAAAAAAAAAAAAAATCAACCAATGGAAGAAAGTGGACACAGGAAGAGAACGAAAGACACTCGAAGAGCATAAAGGATGTATGAGCACAAAGAAGATTGAAGGCAATTGAGAATAAAAACAGTTGTTTTATCACACCCTCTAAAAGGTTTATTCGACGAAGAAGAATAGTGTATGGTCATCACTTAAAGGTCAAATTTAGCGGGCTGTTATAGGCATTAATTTTCGATTTCCATGTTTGGTTAAAAGTATATGAGGATTTTGTAACATATTAACAGCACTATTGTTGAAGCAAGTAGCTGGAAAGGAATGAGTCATGATCCTAATGAATTGCTGTACCACCATCACAGTTAAAAAAAAAATTATATATATATACTTCGATCCAGCTGTTAATTTGCTTATGCTTTTATTTCTAATACTGATTACTGCCATAGTGAAGTGTAGTAAGGGCTTCAAGTAGCAATTAATAGACGATTATAATAAAATTTATAGTTCATTAAAGTTATGTTCGAATAAATATCCATAATTTTCTAAATAAAAATTATTTTTATATGCGTTCCCAAGGTAGGATTGCTTTTTACGGTATCATTTTATCCATTCCCAATATTAAAATTAATCAACAACAACATTTTTTAAAACAGAAATCTGATTTAAATAAAAGAAACTTTCACTGAATGAATACTATTAGCAGCATATTTGTTTCGTAAATATATAGGAATGGCATTAAATCTTAGCTTCAAATTGTCACATACTGATAACTGATTGAGGCCAAAATATTTCTCACTATTTATTTTCAGCATGTATGGGAGACGGAAATTTGTACAAATAGGATTCAGAGTTTCCTTATAGACGTGTTCAGATCGAATTTTTTTCTTGAAAATATGTCATTTCATAAGAATAACACAACTCATTTTAAATTACATGTGCCAACCAACCATGGAAATAATTTATTCGTAATCTTCAAAAAGGTTTCCTGGTATGACGTATGAACTAGCTGTTGATTTTTATTTGTTAGTGATTGAGTTTAATGTGGTGCGAAATTAAAGTTGTGGTATAGCTAACCGTGGCTCATCTCGTGGTGAAAAGTGGAGATTGGTAGAGTTTGTCACGCAGAAATAGCATCACTAGTAGTTTCTATAGAATGAACTACGCTGTCCAATATTTCAGTTTGCTTAAAGTTTGTTACAAATTTTTAATTTATGAAGACGTGTTACGTATTTTACATTATTTCCTTTTGTGTCACAGAGACTCTCTGATGGTGTCGCTATTCATAGGTCGCGCTATCGCTGTCCCCAAGCTGCCTTGCCGGTAAAATCAAAATATTTTGACAAGGCTGTGCCGTAATTGGCCGCCACGGCTGACACAAAGGAGTTGACGTCGGAAGGGGAGAGTGTTCATAGAGTGGAGCACAAGGCACGGGAGGCTGTGGTAATTTTCCGCTGTTAATTTTAAAGCTACCGGGAGAGAAATTTTAGACGGTGCGGATTTGTTAGGGAGTGAGATCTATCGTCTCTTCACTCAGGAATTAACCTGCGTACCGCAACAACAAGATGATTTTATCCTATTTCTTGTTAGAGTGTACAGGAGGATGTTTCTGTGATAAAATATACGAAAACTTTATCAAACTAATTATGATTTCTCACCAAGTCAACCTGGTAAAAGGTTGCTAAAATTGTTTTTGTCATTATTATTCTCTGAAAAATATTTAGCGTGGATTGGACAGACAAATATTGAACCACGCTTATCCTGACAAAAAATTCTGCAGTCACTTAATAAAACATATACTGTGGTGGGTATTGTCCCCACCTCCTCATAAATCAATACTGCAAATGACCTTGATTTACTACAAAACTATAACGTTTAGCAGCAATTTACAAATCTTCTGTTTACTACCTAAATTTCTTGATAGTATAAATTAACTCCTGGCAGAATACTGATTAAACAAGAGAAATCCTTGGTACTCATATAACCGTTGCTAGGTCTTTGTCCTCCCAAAAAAGAATCCATACCTTACTACCTCAAAAGTCATTCTTTCTCTTTCCGCTACGATATTGTGCAGCCAATACACTCTACAACAATCACAGTCTTACAGTATACCAATTTAGAAATTTACCCAGAGATTGAATAAACTACTTCGTACATAGTACTTCTAATTACATTGATACAATATTATAATAATTCCAAACACGATTAATTAAATGGTAGGATATAGTGAGAATGTGCATCTATACCAACTTTCAAGACGTTATTTTACTGATAATTCGAGTTCTTTATGTCGAAATACGGAAATAAATAAAAATGTTCCAGAACAACATTGATTGAAGTTTTGAATACATGATAAATAATATCACACACTCGTATGCATGGTGAGGAAAGCATCTTCTTGAGTATTTGTCTTACAATCTTTTTACCGGCCAATATAACACCACTTCCTGTGAAATACCATCAAAAATACAGCAAAGGCGATGGAACTGAAAGGCTGCCACATACGATGGACCGAACGACAGGATAAAATCATAAAGATTCTGTTACTACACACAAACCAGAGTGAGATTAACTCAGAGTCAGATTAACTGCCATGTCATAATGTAAAGATGGGACCTGCGAAAGAGGAATATCATTGGACTGAGAAAATCTAACAGCAACGTGGACCAAATGGATGATGCTAACACATAAATTTACGGTACACAACCACTGTTACTTCATCGGAATTGATTAAGTTAACAAATATTTTCTACGTTCGTTAGGGTGGACGTGTAATGATTTGACTTAATGCAGTGGGATTCTCTAAGCTCCACTGGAAGAGTTAGTTGTATCCTATAAATCAATATGTGAAAACTGTATAATTACAGTACTTAAAACATGCTCCTAGACGTAGATATATCTACATCTACATCTATACTCTGAAAATCACAAATACTATGAATGGCAGAGGGTGCTAAGCACCAATCCCAATTCTGCGCATTCCAATCCCGAACAGTTCGAGGAAAGAAGGAATACATAAATGAATCAGTACGGCATCTTATTTCTCTAATCTTATCCCTCCTGTCATTGCGACCTAAATAGGTTGGCGGAAGAAGTATTTCCTTGCACTCGTAACTTTAAGATTTTCGCATATTCTCAAGCAAATTCAAACGAAAACGACGTCGTCTGTCCGCCAAACAATCCCAGCCCAACCCACGAATCAGCTCTGTGACACTTACGTAAGGACTGTAACTAGCAGTCACGAATCGAGCGGCTCTTCTCTGTACCCTCTCCAATGTGTCAATCAATCCCTTGCGATACGGATCCCAAATTCCACAACAGTATTCCAAATGCGGACGCACTAGTTGTTTTGTACGCTATTTCCTTTGTATGAGCATTACAACTTCTCAAAATACGTCCTATGAATCGTAGTTTGGAATTAGCTTTGCCTGCGACGGAAGTTATGTGCAAGTCCCATTTCATGTTGCTCTGTAAGAAAAAGGTTAAAATCATGCAATTAGATCATAAGCAGGAATCAGCTGAATTTATAATCTTCTATCATCCATTACTACCAATTACAAGAGGAACAGGTATTGGAATCTATACATAAATCACTAAAGTGGAACAGTTACTAAAGTATTGCCCATAACATAAATTTCAGTAACATGATGGAGTTATAAATTTTTCAGAAACAACTAGTGTCATGCATAATTATCAAAAATAGTGTAAAAACTGTTAGCATCTGCCGGTATTCCATGGAACCGGATATGATAGCACGATAATAGAGTTATTTTTCAGTGGCTATTAAATTCTACCTATATCTCGTTTCTGCTTTATCTCTGTCTCTGTTAACATGACACTGCCGTGCAGTCACCCTCACCACACACTAAATGCTGCGTGCGGGACAGCGAGAGAGGCTTCGTGTCTGGCGAACATAGGCCATAGCCATCGACCTTCCGTGACCTTGTTAGAGTAGTGCTGAAATATTAACTACTACGATCTCTGATAAGCGCTGGGGAGTGTAGCGCTGTGATCAGAATGAGGACAACGAATCTGATGTAGTACTGTGAATATGGCGGATAGGGGGCAAATTTCGAATCATACAAAGCACACTAACCTCTCAAGGTACGGGTTGCCATTTTGGGTGGTTTTAACAAAGAATTGTGATCCTTATTTGTACTTAGTGCAAGAAATGTTCTACAAAATTTGAAAACATACATACGGCGGATGATTCATAATAACAGCGGAAACCGCTGTATCTCCTAACAGCCAAAGCACATTAAAAAAATTAATCAGATGATTTTATTGCTTGTAACCACTTCGTCTGTAACAACACAATAAACTTCGAACATTTCAGAAACGCTCAAACTTTGATAGTGGTAGGGAATCAATGATATAATCAGCTACTAAAACTGGAAACTATTATTTTGTCCAAGATATTATATCAAATCATCATATATCAACGACATTTACGTATCTTTCAGTCACTGCCTGCAGAAATAACTTCCTAATTTCTGCCTATCGCAATAGTATCGCTGTAATACCTCCAGACTGTGTTCAAAGTGATACTGCTTTACGTGAGAATGATTTTTAATAACCTTGTACTAAACAAATGAAAAATGGGGATTATACTTTTCAAACCATGGAAAAAACTTAATTTATTTCTTTTTAAAACCTAAGGAAAATAGTTTGGACGGCTTGATTATTGCCTTTCTGCAGTCACAGTGTAGTAAAAATTGGCGCAACCAGGACTAATGAACCAAAGTGGACGGAAGTTGGTACACAGCACTATCGCGGGTAGTGATGGAAATTGTTTTAGTTTTGCCACAATAGACTATAGAATTTTCGCCAGGGGGCGTTATATCCTGCTAACGCTAAAGGTTGTAGGACGAATCTGTGTGCAGTATACGCTTTGGCCGTTTGCGTGAACAACAGTGACAAGATATCCACAGCTGAAAAAGTTTTAGAGAACGTGAATCATCAAACTTCAGAAGGTAAGGTGCTCCTTGTTATTATGTCCGGCGTCACACCACGTGTACCGTTCTGACAATGTGACGGTGTTAGAACACGTACTAGGCGCGAAGGTTCTGTGTGACCAATGACTGGGGCGGAACCAACTAATGGTGTATTCTTCCGTCATACAGGACGTGGGTGGTACTAGAGGCTGCCTTTCTACAAGAATTGTTTCATGGTGACTTTCAAAAGAAGACTTGAATTCATGACGCCCCTTGGTCCATCTTCCACTGAACTCTCAGAATCGGCAACTTTGTCGGTATGTATAGTTGCATAATAGTGATCCATTTTCTTAAGTGACTAAACCTAGTTTGTCTGGACCCGGATTACGTTCTTACTTGGGTATGGAGGGGAACTTAGAAGCTCAAAATCTCAGTTTTGAGTGTCACGCTGCCACATCTGGCCTCATTATAGTGCTGGGAGCGATTTCCTATATGTATTGGCCTTCTGTGGCAGTTTTCAGGGAAGCATTAACGATGCAGTGATAGATCCAAAAAATTCTACAACCTCACGTATTTTCTTATGTAGAAGGACTTTAACGAACATTTTTCAGCACTATAATGCCTGCCTGTTACAGCAGACGTTTCTAGGGAGTGCCTATGTGCTGTCAACACCTTGCCGTGGCCCGCAGATCCTGTATGCGATGATTTGGGACAGTGACTTGAATCACTAACGGATCTAAGCTGTGGTTCCCAATCAGTTTTTCCCGAGTACATCTTTAAGAAAGAACTCAATCTCGCGAACCCTTTACAGATGAAATGAAATAATAAATAAAAGACATTCATTTTTTGCGATTTATTAAACTAATCCAATGACAAACGACAAAAAATCAACAAATGTCAAAAAAATATATGTTGGGATACTAATTTTTGCGTAATTTCTTTAACTATCTCAGTGATTACCCTTGCCAACAGATTACCGCGCGTACCCCTTGAAGCAACCTAACGTACCCCTGGGGGTACGCATACTACAAATTGGGAACCACTGACCTACAGAATCTGAAGCGGCAGCTACATCGAAAGTAGTATAATTCCAGATTGTACAATCTCCTTCCACGGAACTTCTTCAACTGGCCATTTTCAACAGAATAATGCCGGCCACAGGTTCCTAGGGAGTGTCTTTGTACTGTCACACCTTGCCTTGGCCCACAGATCTTGTATGCGATCATTTGGGACAGCGGCTTCAGTTATGAACTGATATACAGGATCTGAAGCTGGAGTTACATCGAAAACGGCATAATTCCAAAAGCTTACATTATATATCTCTATGATTATATACTGGAAGGTAAATAGATGTAAGGTGTTCAAGTAACACTTATATGTGTATTTTTAGTAAGTAATTATCAGAGTTTTAGTAATATTGTACCAGCGTATTTAACAATGGGAGGGTAAGCAGGTCAGCATAAGAATATTATTTAATTAGATACAGGTATTATACTGTATTTGCTGCGATTAGCACCACTGCGAGTTGGCTGGCTTGTAAATTATTATGTGGCACCTAATATGTGGGGAGAGCAATATCATCCGGTGATAGAGAATTAAGCTGAACTTGTCGAAAAAAAAGAACATAAGCACAGGTCAAGATTACTGTCTTGATATATTACGCTGATACCACAGTAATATATTAATTATTCTTCTGAATTGATGCGGAAGAAGAAGAAATATTTCATTATTGGATTAGGAAGAGTAACTGAAAGGATTATAACAAAAGGATTAATTAATAAGAATACATAGCAGCCCAAATTAAACAGTTAAAAAGTTGTGTTTAAGTATGTTTAATAAATGATTAGAGCGAATGACTATAAGTGTTTATTGAGTGAATGCAAGGGGGATCCATTCAGATGTGTATTTTTGCTTTCTGGAGTGCAGATTCCATTTTAGATGCAACAAGTACTTAGTTTCATAAGGGCTATGTGTCTTACTAAAGTTTATAATGAGCTTGATTGATAACTTATAGATACCCTAATAAGACAAGACAGCATGGTGTCATGTTTCAACGCTAGATATAGTGCAACACTGTACTAAAGACGCTTGTAAATTGCTTTCATAAGCGAAACACATCGCTTGATCAGTAATTTCTATCACTGTTTCTGTTGTTTGTGCGAAGATTCATTTCGACATCTCTTTCTAGCTGCATCAATTTTATGGCAGTAAATCCATTCAGTGACGATATATTACATAGGCATCGTGTTTCTAACTATAGCCATTGATAGTATTCCTACATTTAGGAAGCGAGGAGTGAGTTCTGTATTTCCGAATAGAAGCCGTAATCAGGAGATTATTATACAGAATTTTGTTATTTTCTTGCTCAAAGTAGAAAATATAAACGTCAAATACCACATCATACATTAAATTATTTCGCCACAAACAACACATGTCACTCAGAGCTTTCGGCGAACCCGAACAAAAAAATATCTCTTTTCTGCAATATGCGTTCATTTAGCCACATTAATAAATTACATGCACGTCGGCTTTGTTTTAAGCCTCACCAGTCATTGTTACATGTTATAACAAACTAAAATATTCGTATGATGTCTGTTATGTTACCGGTAGCCGCTGAAAAGTTAAATTTGTGAATTCACCAAAAATGACATTGGAATTCCTGTATAATCCTGATAAACATTTTTTAATGTCACATTGGTGTCTAGTTAATTCTGCATGTGGTAACGGTTGCTGATTAAAAGCTTATAGTCTACGAGCTTGATTATAGCTGAATAAGCCTGTAATATGTTAGTTATTCTATATCATGCGATAATGACATTGCGACGATTATGAATTAGATAAGTGGCATAATAGGAAACATTTTCCCTTCGTTTCATTATACGATACTGTCCGGTTACAGTAAAAACATTAAATATCTTCGAATATTTCATAAGTTTACATTTGTGATTTACTACACTATCCTATAAGAAGCAGAAGGTACTGTATGTATTTGTTCTATAAGAGATAGTGGTAAGACAAATATATTCATAAAATATCACGGAAAAACTTATATTTATCCTTAATGTGAGATAGTGACAAAATTTTCGTAAAATTCCATATTTCTAATATTTCCTTTATCGTCACAGTCAATGACCAGGCCTGAGAACATTTCTGACACGATATTAAGAGTAATATGATATAAAATAACATTTCCTAGTTTATGCATAGTTTTTATACGATTAAAAGACCGTAGCGTGTTGTTATTTTCCAGACATTTTGGAAAAAAATACTGGGGTCGGCATTTTTTGAACATTTACCTGCCTCTCCTCGCACACGCAAAAAGAACCTAACGGACTTCAACGATTTCTGACAGCTTAATTCTTTGAATTCCACTTGTTTCACAGAGGTACACTGCCTGGAAGCGTAGCATGTAATTGTAAACATATTTTAACATTAAACGTTTTAAAACATAATTTGGCAATATTCGCTGAAAAACTAATGAATAGATTTCGATGAGGTTTCTACACCTTGAAAGCTCAGTATTCGAATAAAATCTGGGATACTTATAATAGAGTTATCTCAAATTGGTTTTAAGAAAAATAATTAAAAAGTGATTACCACATTAGGCACTATCCTAGACATTTTTCGGTTGTTTCTATGGGATCAAGCATTTAAACCCAATAGATAGCGTTAATGTATCAACAGGTCAGCCGTAGATTGGGTTAAGTGAGAACGCTACAGAAACACGAGAGAAATATGTGGGGAAAGTTGCTAAAAAGTGGAGATAACTTTAAATATGAATAAAATGACTCCTAATTTAAAACATTTCAGTGAATATAGAAGATGGAATTCTGTTTTTGCGTGATTGTAACCTAGCTTCGATATAACTTCTGACATTCTAAGTGATAGTCATTCATCAAGACTGTGTAATTACACTACTTATTTTACATATACTTAATTCCACCATATATGGTTCATGTCAAAGTGTTGTTCTGAAAGTAACAAGACATATTTCGATAAATCTAAAATATATGATTTACTTATTCATTAGATGATAACAAGGACAATGATTTTATTCATTTCTGTTCGCTTCAATTATTTTATTAATATGTGAGATTTAGTGGAATTTTGTTTTTCATATGATGCACGGTTGTTGTGCGTGAGTGAATGAGTCTTCGTAATGATTACTAGTTCATAGTGATGTTGCACTGATAGGAAATGTTAGATGCGCTTCTGGAAACGATTACATTGAAGCAGAATTTCTCAAATTAATAATTGTTTTACAATATTCAAAGTAATATTAAAAAGGTTTTAACTGTTTGTATTTTTCTCTAAAATTATGATTATCTAATTTAAGTGCAACTAAAATCTTTGAAATTGTTTTAGGTATATTTTAATAATCCCTGATTATTTATGCTGGCCTCCATTTATTGATTAGTGATATGGAACAAACTTTGATTTTTATTTACTGATTTCTTTATATTTTATTTTGTTTTGAGCTTCCATGCGAGTACACAGCAGCTTCTTAAAGACTGCCTAGAGGAAAGCCTGAACGTATTGCTGCGTAGCCAATGGTCTTTGCATGTGGGTCGATTTTTTTGGAGAAAAGACCAGTGTATTGAATAGATGTGATATAATAGTTAACTACCGATCTCCGTCATTCGTGAAATTACTCTGTCATTAAAGAGCTAAGGACGCGAAGTAGAAACTAGTTCGTGATCGAGAAACTGCAGTATTACTAAGCAGTAGAACTTATTAAAGTTTGGGTATCAAAAGCAGTAATGCACGGAATTTAGTCTCGTATATAATTATTGTACTTCCCATCCACCAGGGTGGCGGGAGCATATGTTTCATGGTTTTTTCCTTACCACGTTCACGTTTAATATTGGTGAAGCCGATATAACCCCATTTATAAACAGAATGTTCGTATACGATGAGATATAAACATGTCTTAGAAACGCCTGTTTTTGTTTACTACACGAAACCGACATTTGATGAAATTATGCAAAAAGAGTAAAATGCTTTCTTATATGAACATTTTAACGAGAAAGTATAGAAAAATCATGATTCGTGACGAAGATAGGTTTACTCTTTAGAAAAGTGAATTTAAATACACTAATTAACTGGTGAGAAAGATGAGAAATTGGATTAAATAAGAGACACCGCGATGTAAATAATAATATCTTGTTAATTCAGTCATGGATTGTAACTCATTTCGGAGATTTCATCACTGGTACCCTATACAGCGGTGTCTGTTATAGATTACTGGTAAAGATCTATAACATCAATCAATTAAAAAGTTAACAAAACCCCGGAAGATTTTCCCCTCAGATACTATTGAAACAATTCTGAATTCTTTGATTGTATTGTGAGTTCTCATTCTGCAATATAGAAATGTTCCACCTCCAATTCAGATTAAAAGTATCTTTGAGGAACGTCGGGCGACTGAGTCGTATAAACCGAAAAGCTGAAATCAAAAATTAAGAATTCACAGGGCCTTCTAGCTATTGGCCCTTAAATTGGGCGGCGCAATTCCATTTAGCGCTAGCAGCCATTAGCGTTCAGACACTCGTCACTTCCATCGATCGGTCGATAATTAGATGACGTAGCTGGCGAGGGTTCTTCTGTCACAGCCGCCGCTGCTGCCGTGGTCGGATATCCGAAAGTTGAGAGAGTTATTGGATGGAGAAGGGCCGCTCGTCACAAATATCGGATTTCCGAACAGCCTCCAACTCTATACTCTCCTCAGCTTCTGTTCTCTGCTTAGTTATTGGCACCAAATTTTTCCCCCTTGTTCCACCATATACCTCAGCAAAATTTTACACCCTGAAACATTCCCCAATTCTCCAATAGCTATAGACCTCAAGTATTTGTAAGTACGTATATCAATACGCCACAAACGTACGCGCTTATTTATGAATCAATAAAAAAAACTTAATTTACTGCTTCAGCAACCTACGTTCAAGAGCGAAGGCTACACTTGAAGTCGCTGTTATTATAGAGGTGTACTCACAACCGGACTTACCGAGCTCCATGATAATTTTGAAGTTTTTATACATCATAGGCATTAGAGTATAGTTAATAAATACTACGGATTCACAAAATTTAAAGCTAGTCTCATTCCAAAGACATAAATTATTGTAAGCTTGTAAGGTTAGGTCATGATTTCAGCACCATGTGACAGTTCCATTTCGTGAGGACGTTTTCACACCCATTTGACATCGCTCTATGAAGGCCTGAGGGAAGGAACGTAAGCTTAAAAAAAAGAATACAAATTCTTCTGCTTTTCCCGGATTGAAAACCTGGTAGACCATTGCAAAATACAAATTAAATAAAAATGAAATCGTTTAAAATAATCTGCTTTTGGTGTTAATAATAGCAGAAAGTCAAGCACGTTAAAAATAAATTGTAGGTTTAGTTACTCTTGCATTATTAAATCCGAAATATTCTATTATTTTTATTCTGCAAACTATAATATTACGGAAAATGTAATAATATCGAGACTGAAAAATTTATGCAGTTTTTACAGTGTTATAAACAAATGACTCCAAAATATATTTATAATACTTTAATACATATTCAACTCAGAAAACTGTTATCTACGAACCAAACTTTCAGTTTAATAGGGATACAATGATACAGTTCTTCCAAAAAATAATTTAAAATTCTAAACATAGTTATATTTTAACTTTATGAACATTCGAGGTAAAAGAAAAACATTGCGCACGGATGTGTAGTATGGCTTTCGTCCCTTTGTAATTTTAGCAGAAAGCAAGGAACTGGGATGTGTCTAATACTGAATTCCTGAAAGTCAGTAACTGGAATATCATTCGTTTTATATCAAGGGGAACTGGACTGACTCAACAGAAAAAGCCTTTGATGTTGTATGAAATGAGGATTTTTGAGGTAACTTGTTTCCTTTGAGGGAGAATTCCAGGCCTTCTACGACACTCCCCTTTTTCTCGATTGTTTTTCCCCATTTAGATACGAGCGTTCTATCAACAGTTATCAACTGTTTATCTGACACAGTATTACTCGAGATTTAATTTCAAGTACTGTATCATACAAAAATTTCGTTTACTAAGTAATACATGCCGAAATGGTGCGCTACTTTGGATGGTATATGCAAAAATTACTGCGAAAACTTGTATTATGATACGCCAAGTAGTGACTAGTAAATGTAACTGCAACATCGGCATAATTAGCTGAGCTTGGATGAAAAACCTGTTTGCCACTCTATATTCCTGTAAATTAGCCTGAGAACCTAAACGTATAAACAATATAGTATGAATTAACCCGCATTTTTGGACACTCTTTATAGGAAAGACTATTAAAGATGGTGCATGTACGTAATTCTTATAAACATACAAATAGTTGGTTAGACGTTTTAATTATTATTATTACTAATTCAGAAGAAAATTAGGATAAGTGAAAATTGTACCCCGGCATCCTCCGATATATTTACTATTTCATACATGGTTGATTTGTTTATTGTTTGTTTATGAAGACCTTGAATCCTGGAAAAGTGGCGAAAAACGTGTGTAACAGGCAGCATAAGTTACAGCCGATTTGTATGAAGATCACCCGCATATAATCATTAACATAATTTTTACCTCCGTATCCCATTTACTAATAAACAATTTTCTTACGCGTTTACTTTTTCTCTTACCTCGGACCTTTTTCTGCGTACACCTATTTAGATTTTTAAGTCTTTCACTGTTTTGGATAAACTTTTCAGCACTTCTCTTAATGATCTATTCCTGATTAACTTTCCAAAAAATAAATACTTTATCGTTCTCTTACCTCTGATAAAGAAATAGCTGGTAACTATGGGTATGTCTTACCTGCCATAAATTGTTCCCAAATATTCTCCCAGTATTTATCCACACCTCACTGCTAATTATTACCTCATACATGCCTAGAGCTGTCTCCAGACCTTCCGTCTCCCAACCCAACTCCTTTAGGATAACAGTTGATTACTATTATCCTTCATCCAGTCTTGATGGCTGTCCTAGAGGAAGTTACTTCTCAATGGCAGCTTTCTAGGTAATTTTTAACTGGGATGTCTTTCTCTTGCCTAACGCAGTGTTTTGTGTGGATGATACTTATGTGCGTATTTTCAGTGCAGTGAAAATGAACTGCACTGTAAGTGAAGCAAGTTGATGAAGCTCGGTGTGGTCCCTTTCAGGCCTCCTCTTCCGAAAAACACCTTGATGCCGCCATCTTCAACGTCTCCACCCGCCAACAACAGTGTCGTATGCTTTCACTCCGTACTCACTATGGAGACGTTTGGAATTTAGCCCAGGGCTATGGTGCCGCAATCTGGTGATTATGAAGGGTGGCCACGCCCTGCTGAAGAAGATTTCTTCCATGAACGACTCAAACCAGCTAATCCCGTTCCTGGTACCGAACATCGTCGCGGTGCTGCAACGAGCTGAGCCAATGGATAACCCATTAGTTACAGGAAGCCAATCTTAATTATCTCTCGCACTTCCTGCTCCCGTTCATCGCATGAATGCAGAGCAGATTTGTGGTTCTGAAGTTAAAGCGTCTGACTAAACATCGAAAGATCTACGGTTTGAATCCCTCTGTTGATGGATATTTACATAGACGATTAACCGTACCTTCACCTCCAGCACTGCTTGCTGTGTAATGTGAAGTACGCCACAAATCTTCCGTGGTTCGTATTACACTTTAAACTGTAGTTCCCTTTAACCAGGTAGAATTACCGGGTTAGGTTATGTATGGAGGAAAGGAATTGGTCACCCTACTTCGAATACAAAGCTAAGAATACTTGCTTTGGGAGGGTCCAACCAACCTTCGAGTTGAGTAACAAACTTAGTTTTTGGCATATTATCTCTTCATTCTCAAGCAACTCTTTGAGCACGGTTTTGTAATGAAGTTTCCTCATTTCTGCAGTAAGTTTCCTCTCTCTTTTTTTAGGTTTTAGTCTGTGGATAAATATAATCTGAAGTGTTTTTGTTGTGAAGGTACAGTAAATAATTCGACTGAAAATTCATTATTAAAAAATTAATTCGTAACATAACTGTCTATTAGTAAATGGGATACGCAATTTGGATATAGAAATGATGGTAATGACTATATGAGGGCGATCTTCATAGTTATCTGCCGTAACTTATGCTATCTACGTTTTATCCCCACTTTGTCAAGGTACAAGGTCCTCATAAACAAACGATAAACAAAGTAATTGCGTATGAAAAAGGATGTCGGATCTTAAGTGAGTAACGTTTTCACGGAAGTTTTTTCATAAATTTGTTACTAAAAGTCCCTTCTCTAATTGTTTTTTTTTTAACTGAGCGTGGTGGGTGTACGGTTAACGTTCTGGCCTCGCATTCGGGAAGACGCGGGTTTGGATCCCCGTCCGAGCATCCAGATTTGAGTTTTCCATGGTTTTCCCAAATCACTCCAGGTGAATGCCGGGATGCTTCCTTCAAAAAGGCCATGGCCGAATTCCTTCCCATTCCTTGTCCCTAGTCCTATCCCGCCTCTAAAGCGTAAAGCCGTAGGGGGAAAAAAATCTAGTTTGTTTTACTCAAACGGGGCGTTTCAGTTCAAATGAGAATAAGAGAAGAATTTACATATACTAACTGTACTTTAAGCTGTTGAACCCTGTTTGCAAACAATAAGTAACACCACAGCTTTATACCAGCTAGTTTTATCAAATCTCTAATCTCTGTATAGCTGTGCACACAGTGTAAGTTGGACTATAGCCGGCTTTGTTGTCCGAGTTCAGACGCTGCGGCCAGGAATTGTTTTGCAATCACACTGCAGGCCTTGAAGGGCCTCGCGATTCCTGTGCTGCCGGTTGCCTAATCCTGTCCGCAATCAGCGAACGCGGCGCATTCAATTAGCGGTCGTTGCCTCTCTCTCTAGACTGCCTCCAGAGCGCGCGCGCGTTTAATCCTCTATGGAGGCAACAGCCAGGCGGCCTCTGATCGACAAGACTGCACGGGCTCACCGCAGCTAGCGAGGAGGAATGCCGCTGCTGAAATTACCATGTGATTAAATTCTTGCCCCTCCTTCCACTGCGGACGTTCATCTGAAGCAGCGACCGCCGATATTGCACTTTTGCTGCAACGTGTTACGGCGAACAGATTTCCACTCATTTGTGACCATACTGCCACTTTATTTTGTGCTCTGTTTTATCCCTTCACTAGCTAGGTGCCCACTACTTCGTTCGTGTTTATCAAGAATTTTGAAGGTTTTTATGTTTTTAAACTGAACCTTAAATATTTCCAGTGTAAAAAGTAGTATATTTTGCTCCATGCCACATCAGCAACTTGCCAGTCAAGGTTCCGTCAAAATCAAGTTCACACTCTAAATATGTTGCATATAAATTATTTATATTTGTTAATAGCTGAAAAAGTTGAAAACGTGTCATATTACAGAACGTTCTAGAACATTTTAGCATATACAAGATCATTTTAGTACATTCAAGAAATTTCTAGTACATTCTAGAAGAGTCCACACATTTTGAGTCCAACACTTAGGTCGAAATATGATAATGCTCTAGGTCGACCACTTTCAACCCTAATAACTGCCACATCCTCATAACTACCGACATACAACCGCTTTAGTGTACGATTCCGCATTCCAGGATACTATCGCAACAAACATTAGTGGTCCGCGCTGGGTAGTTGTAGCTTAAAAGTGAAATAGAGGGACACCCATGTCTATTTTTATGGGGGATGGGGAGGGAGAGTGGGGAAACCGATTGTTCGATTTTTTTAAAAACTTCTTAACGTCTCTTAACAGCGAGGTCTTTAGAGACGGGAAAGGATGGGAGGGGGGGGGCAAGGAATGGGAAGGAATTCGGCAATGGCCTTTTGAAGGAAGCATCCCGGCATTTGCCTTGAGTGATTTGGGAAAAAATGGAAAACCCAAATCTGGATGCCCGGACGGGGATTCGAACCTGCGTCCTCCCGAATGCGAGGCCAGAACGCTAACCGTTACACCACCATTCTCGGCCCCAGTGTTCGACCCGGTGTCCGTTACGGTCACTGCCACCTGAGTCAGTGTGCGAAGTTGTGTCACTGTGAGTGCATCTGTTCGCCCGTAATAGTTTTTTTTTTTTTTTTTTTTTTTTTTTTTTTTTTAGTAAAACGACTTTTTACATTTTGGCAAAAACGTGATGGCAGATTCTCGAGAGCAAGCTGTGAAATTTTGTTTCCTGTTGGGGAAATCGGCCGCGAAAACTATTTTAATGCTGACGACTGCTAACGGGGATGCTGCCCAAAGTAAAACTATAGTCTACGAGTGGCTTTAACGTTTTAAAAATGGAGAAATGTTAATTGATGACCAACCCCGTTCAGGACGCCCCTCAACGACAAGAAGAGACAAAAACGGCGACAAAATCAATGCCCTCGTTCATGAAGACCGTCGCCGAACCATTGATCAAATCTGTGAGATGTCTGGAATATAATCGATTTTAATTCAGAAGATTTTATCCGAAGATTTGCACATCAGAAGGGTTGCAGCCAAATTTGTTCCTCGTCTTCTCATTGACGAGCAAAGGGAGCGTCGACTTCAGCCATGTTTTGAGCTTCAAAATCAGCTCAAAGAGGAACTCTAATTTTTTTCGAAGGTGATTACTGGTGATGAATCGTGGTGCTATGGATACGACCCCAAAACAAAGCAGCGATCAAGCCAGTGGAAGACATGTGGCTCTTCTCGTCATTTATTTCTTCCATTGCAGAGGTGTTGTGCACGCGGAGTTAGTTCCCCCGGGTCAAACTGTCAACCAGGAGTTCACCTTGGAGGTTTTGAAAAGACTGAAGGAGAGTTTCCGGAAAGGAAATGGCAGATCTATGGTGCACAGGCGACTGGTTCTTCCATTATGACAAAGTGCCGGCCCTCACCGCCATATCCGTAAAGCAGTTTTTCGACCGAAAACGGCATTACACCGATTGTCCAACCCACCTACTCACCGCATCTAGCCCCTGATCTATTCCTCAGACTCAAAAGGGCAGACGAAAGGAAAGCTTTTTGCCACTGTGTAGGAGGTAAAACAAAATCGCTGGAAGGCATAAAGTACATCCCGATTAGGGAATGTAAAAACTGTTTTGAACAATGGAAGGATCGTTTGAAGAAGTGAGTTGATGGTGATCAAAATTTGGCTTAAAAATATTAAGAAATAAAGACGTTATGACACCACAACGCGTTGTAGTTTCTTGAAAACGGCCACAGCACATTGTGGCTTATCAGTATCTAGCTCTTTGTTTTCACGACTAATCGGTCCAGGGTGCATTTAATATATATAATTCGTCTTACCCGCCCTGTTACAAGGCACTAAAAAAAAAGAAAAAAAATGAGTCATCAAATGTGGTGGATGTTAGCCACAACGCTTTCTGGCTGGTTTTTGTAAGTGTCATAATGCCAATAACGTGTTGTGGCCTTTTGAAGAAACCAGAACACATTGTTGTCGTGTTACAATTTAAGTAAACGATTTAACTTTTAAATATCTGATATTACTATGAAGGATGAAAAGAAGACGGCTTGCTTATTATTTTGGAAGGTATGAGTTAACTGTATCGTTACCGGAATCATTTACGACTGGATGCAAGCTGGTTTACTAGAAAGTCAGAATAAGATTTTGCTACGCGGTTTCTTCGAGTATTTTCAGTGCAAGACAGAAATGGCAGCTCGCTGAAAATGACACTGATGGCCCAAAATTGTCATTTCCCACCAATATGCTACCCCCTCACTTGATATTTAGTTGTTAAATTTTGTTTCTGAGTGCTTATTGTTGAAACGAATTCGTAACAAAACTTTACTTTGATGGAATGCATTTAATAATTGCAATAACCACAACGCTTCCACTAAGAAATAGTAACACTGACCTTCACAAGATGCTGAATTCATAGAAAAAATTACATTGGTTCATCTATGGCCTCGTTAGAGCTTTTGCTCTCTTCTAAAGTTAACAGACTTGTCCTTCCACCTCCATTACAATCCATTCGAAAGAGGTAGACTCTAGCCTCTGTTTCTACAAAACTTATATACAACAACTGCTTAAAAACTACTCACTCCAAAGTCTAAAAAGTTAACGACGCTGTGATACCTATTCTCAGTTACAATTATATATAATAAATTAATTACACATGTTTTTATACTAGCTGTTACCAGCGACTTCGTATTCGTGAACTTACTTTTTTAATTCTAAGAATTGGATATAGAAAGCTGTAAGTTACATAAAAGTTGTTCAAAAAAGCATGGAGTAGGGACGATACGAGGGGAAAAGTATCACCATGCCATTTTACCACTGAACCTGTATCATGAAGGGCAACTAATATGCAACATACTAAAAATAGCTAACAAACAAATAGACCGTACAAAAACTGACTGTGAGAGAAGCAAAACCTGAGCTACTAATTTAACATTACAGAGACGTACAAACGCTATTTGTCTGTCGGTCGCCGTTTGCTTTGTTTCATGTCAAAATACTGTCATTCATTCTGAAAAAAAGTATTCTGTGTCCTTGCCAATGATACATAATAATCAACTGTCAAATTTTATCAAGATCAGTTTAGCCTTTTAATCGTGAAATCATAACAAACAGAAAGAGAAAGAGTCACTTTCGCATTTATAATCTTGGTGTAATTGTCAAATCATACAGGTAGGGGAACTGAGGAAATCCGAAAGGCTAGCTATTCTATCTTCCCTGAAACTAGCTGGTCTACTTTCCTTCTCCAACCTTTACAATATTTTCCCTTCTAATCCGAAACTAAAGAAATACAACACACATTCACAATTTCAAAAACGCTTGGAATTAATTCTGATGAAAACAGAAAATGTTGTGAAATCAACCGGAAAAAAGCTAATTCCTGATACCAACAAAGATTTCAACTTTACTCTGGTATCCAATACGCTGCCAACTTTTGACTTCTTCAGAGATGTAGAGAGTGGCAACGGGAGCTAAAACGCAGAAGCAATTTGACTAAGATGCAAAATTCTGACGTATTAATCTAAAGATGGAAGAAAGACTAACACTTAAATGATTACACAAGCGCAACGATTTAGTAGTACTACCAGGGGACAAGATCAACTGCATAATTAAATCTGAAGACACCATAATTTAAGTTGCAACTCAACTCGGTAATCGAACCAGAAATCAAACTAAGTCTAAAACAAAAAGCACTTCTGCTCTCGAAATCTGCTGCCAGACCAAAATTTCCGAACCAGAATTTCCTTTTCTTCCAATCATTAACCGAACGTTATTAGAGAACGGTAGCTCTGTGGCCTCGCGTTCAGGATAGTCTGTCCAGAAAAGACAAAGGATCCAAGTTAGTGATCGAGGAACTTCAGGCATGGGGCTTGGAGGCTAAGCTGAGTCTTGCACCAAAGAATACCCAAATGATGATACTTAAAATGAATTTGGAGAAATTGATGAACATCATCACCATAAAAAGAAAGCCGACAACCAGATACTTAGGCGTCACTCTGAATCAGTTAAGGAAGTCATGAATAAATTTGTAAGCATAGGCAGGAGGAAATTTTATCTCTCGAACATCATAATAAGAAGACACTATGATACTATCCTAGCATCGTTGGTAGGGTATGCGGCCAGTGTTTGGGCGCATAAACTACTGCAGGTGAAACCTCGGGAGGCAATATTGAGCCGATACGGCTAAGTGGTCCCTATGCTGCTACATCCTCTGACTCACTCACAATACTGGTAGAGGTGTGGCCGTTGGATCTCGAGAACAGAAGACGAGGAGCCGTATCCTGGCTGCGTAAAGAAAATCATGCCAAGGTGCAGGAGATTGTGGGAGCAGCAGTTCTCGCCTAGTGGCAAGCTCGGTGTAACAGCAGTCAAACAGGCAGAAGATTATACAGCGTGTCCAAGAGAGGCTGAATCTTAGATACTTTAATTCTTCACCTGGCCTTATACATTACATGACCGGACACACATGCTATACCAAAGAGGGTTGAAGGAAACTAGTGCATGTGAATGTGGCGTAGAAGGAACCCCAGAGTACGTAGTGTAGATGTGCCCTGGAACCGAAGAGGTGAGAACAGTGGACATTAACGAAATGAGAATAATACTAATGCGAGATATAATCCTGGACGAGCTATTATGGAGCAAGCTTGACAACCTATCAAACAAAGTATCTAAACTACACAGGAAACATGTATCTGGACCGAGCAGCAATCGGGCGGGGCAGGCTGCCTCCGGGACTTCAGCAGCTGCACAGGCGTATCTCAGCGAATAGGAGCACTGTAGTTAACAGGATAGTGCGATAACGTCCCGTAGCCGATAGTTGATCCCGATGGGTCGCCCAACCCGGTTCTGCTGGAAAGGCCAGACAGACCAGAAATGGTAGACTGTTTCCGGGATAATAACGGTGGAAAGAATAGTATGGTGAATACAGAAACATGTAAATAATAATAATTATACCCTTCCAAGATGTAGCGTCCGTTGCTGGGGTAATATAACATAAAAATCATGTAACTAATAGTCAGGGAATTTGGAAGTTTTCCAATTCGGAGCCAGGCCGTGTGAGCCACGGAATTTGCAGTGGTCAGCGGTGCGTATACAGCCACTAGCCAGAGGGGTTAAAGCCACACGAGTCGCGTGTGTATTGAGCACAAATTGACACAAATAAAAATGGACAATGTTTTAACTACTAAAAGGCATAAAAGTGTCCAATGGCGTCGAGGAAAAGTATGGACTATTACCATTCCTTCAATGTAATAATAAAAAATATACCGTTTAAAAAACAAGTCACAAATTAATAGTAACAGATCTTCGGTAACACACGATCTGGTTCAAGATTATGGAAGCAGGCAATACTAATGTCTGTATGAAGAAACTGCACTAGAAGTCAAAATAGTAATGCATGTAATCTACATATTCAAGGATGATACAATTGATAAGTGTATTCTAAGGAGCTGAAATATTATAAAGTTTGTAAAACCCAGAAGTTGTTCAAAATGCACGAAACCTTCAAATCCAGTAGTAAGCAATACATACGTGTGTTTTTGTGTGTCTGCTTCTTAAAAATTGCCGTTAGAAACTCATTTTAATACAACCTTTCATACGTAGAGTGTAGCACAATTTTGTAATGTATCCACTAAAAGAAAGTTAATATAATGGAATCTTGTATTCACTAACTAACTAAGAACTGTAAGCTCGCAATGAATTCGTCAAATATCTACCAATGTAAATATATGTACAAACTGCTCTCGGGTGACTAGATTCATTGCCGCCATCTTCTTCACCAGAAGATGGCGGCAATGATTCTAGTCGCCGAAATATCGTGTAGCAACGCACTCTTGACTCGGCTAGTCACCCGAGAGCAGTTTATACATTCTCAACGCCGAGAAAGACTTCGTTCTTATATAATGTAAATATAGTTATTAATTTACTAAACGACTAACATCTGTAACGTTTATTGTTTTAGTATTTAATCATTTAGCATTACACAGCAGTTACCATTAACTAAGTGGAATAATATGCTAATTCCCTACACAGAACTTCCTTACAGAGTAAATTGTAAACTGTTAACATGGTTTCGCCAGAAAACAGGTTTGGCCTGCCCCCTCGCGGGGACGGGAGACCGTGGAGGCTATCCGGTTATACACACAGCTTCAAGGCTAGGTTAATTAGTAATGAAACCAGCAACACACGGTAGCGCAACGTTTAATTAAAAACAAACAAACGAATGTAACAGGGCCTAATTTATTATTTAGATATTAGGCTGTATGAATGTGGGATAAATAAAAAAAAATTCCGGAGAAGGCCTATTCGAATCCCCGTCGGACTATCCAGATTTCGGTTTTTCACGATTTACCGAAATCACTCAACGCCGGTGTGATTGCTTCAAAAGGCCATGGACGAATTCGTTCCTCCTCTAGTCTTTTCACGCCTAATTTGACCCTTATGTAGACGAGATTAAAAGTAAAAAAAAAAAAATCCAGTCTTGGGTGCAATTAATTCCCCAAACCACTTATTAACCTGTTATGTGCCCTATAAACTAAAACAGAAGCTATTACACCAGCAGTAAGAAAGAGGGAACACTTCGTCAACATCTTCGGCTCAAGAAAAGGGCATTCCGGTTATCTTAAACGTAAAGTAGCTATTTACAACTGTGCCAGTAGATGAAATAGTAGCAGCGTTATGCGGAAAACCTCTTCTAAGAATTATTGGACTTCATTGAGTTTTGTCTAATATCTACATTCTTTCAGTACACCTGGAAGTTTTGTGCACTGGTAGAAGGAGCGGAACCGAGCTCATCACTTTCACAAACAGCATCTAACATCTGTATGGAGTAAAAGTGTAGTACAACTGTGTGTCTCAAACCACATCCATGACAGCGCTTCGTAGATGAAACATTCGCCATAAACAAGTCCCTCTGATAAGATGAAGAAATCTCCTTAGAAAATTATGTCCATATACAGTGCCAGCAAAATCAGTGCAGAAAATCAGTAACATTTTAGTCTCAATGCCGACTTACGTGGCTATAATACCAAGATTAAAAATTATAGTCAGCTGTATAGAGAGGGTTTACAATAAAAATCTGACAGTTTTAAATACAATCTGAGACAGTTTTGTTTCAGACCACATTTTACTCTAAAAAATAATTTTGTTCTCGAAATCTGGTAACCGTTGGGACAAAGAAGTAAATATGCTCTCGGGTAAGATCAGAAAGGCAAAAAGCTACTGACAAATAGTGATACGGAGAACAATACTTTTTATGAAACTGTGTACAAAATAGCAATTAGGTGGAGTATCTGGAAATTGCTTCAGATACAATAAAATATCATGGGATATTATGTATTAGCAGTTAACACTTAGAGATGATTATACTTACGGGATATTAAGTAATTAACTGTTATAAGTAGCTGGTAATATTTGTTTGATAAGAATTGTATGTAATGTTCCAAATCCTCGATACCGTTCTTTCATGGGGCCAAAACAAACATATTCGAACTGATTTGAAATTTGTCTCAATTCATATAGGAACAGTCAAGGAGGATCCTGTAAAACATCGGAAGGCACTTTTCTATGACATAGTGATAAAAGTAACGCGTTCTTGCTATATTTTGACAGATCTGAGGATATGTGCCATTTATAACAAAAGACAAGGGCTATTGACTTCCAGCATTCTTTTGATCAAGATATAGCTCTGTCATCCAGTTTACACGAAAACCTTCATTGGGAGTCATTTGAATGTAAAACTGAATCATCCAACAACGCCTATAGTCGTGACATGGCATGTCATCAACTTCGTCTCCTGATACGACTTAAAAATTCTGTCAGTGGCCATCGGTTTGATTGCGATCGCGAATTGCAATATTACCAAATAACTCATGACATTAGTGGATAGTTTCTACACCCATAGGGCTTCGATACGTGCTTCGATACGTGTCTCAACAATGGTGGTGAGTATGATGAAAAATACTATAAGGGGCATCCATAAATTACGTGAGGTGAAATAGAGGGGGGGGGATCCGGCAAAATCTCACCAGATCTCACCAAGGGGGAGGGGGTGGGGGGTCTACGGAAATCTCACGTGAGATTTTGCGAAAAATTTGGGGACACTAGAACAGTAAAAAGGCCTACAATTTTAGGAAGGTATTTCGTGAAAGAAGTTAGGGTGTGACCTAAAAAAAAGTCTACAAAAGTTTCTAGGGGGGTTATCACGGACCAGATCTCACCAGAGGGGGGGGGGGGCCCGCCAGATCTCACGAAATCTCACCAGTGGGGGAGGGGGGTCCAGAAATCCGGAAAAATTGTGGATGCCCCCTAATGTTGATGAAACTTGTTAACAATGTAAAATAATACATTACATATTCTTGTGTTCTATTATTTTTCTAATTAAATTTAATTATCAAGAGAATTTATCGGTTTGCAGGCTAAGGTAAAAAAACTGAATTTTATTGCCTGAAACGAAAATTTCGTCATTGATATTATGCATCGTTTTATATTGCACCGCAACATGACAGCCTAACGTTCTAGGTCGGGAAGTTAGTGTGTGTAACCGCATTGGGAGGACCGTTTCAGGCAGCGAGGGAGCGAGCAGTGTTACAGCTGTAGGGACGGGTGAGCCGCTTGTCGGTGGAACGAGGTCCGCGATGTAAGTACTGCGTGTGGGCGTGCGCCTAAAGGGGAACTACGTCTTTGGCAACATGCGCTTTAATCCAGCTGCTGTGCCAACGGTATAAGGACGTGCAGTATCGATCAAGGCCCAGCCGGAAGGGTGGAGGCTGGAAGGTGGGCCACGGGGGCAAAGATCGGAACGCAGAGGGCGGCACCGACCTCAAATACTGGTTAACATACCACCAGCCGACTAACACCTCAGAAGCACTTCAATTAACAGCTGAGAATGTTGATTACAGTACATCAGACACCTCTGCTGCGGATATGGTATGTGAGTAGATGATAAATTTTCATCTGTAACATTTTCAACGAGTTACTGGTCAAGGTGGAGAGCGGAATAGTTCGAGGCCTGGTACCAAGGAAGGACGTTGGCTCTTACACCCGTCCCGCCATCCAGATTTCGACTTTACATGGTTTTCTAAAATAAATCAAAGTGAATGGTCGATTTTCTTCCGCTTCCTTGCTCCCAGTCCTTTAGCGCCAATGAGTGAGATGTCGGCGAGGCGTACAGTCATGAGACTAAAAAAACTAAACAATGCACGAGGTAAAGTCACTTTTGAATCTGTATGTTTGCCAGAGAAACATATTCCTCCTCACAATGTAATTAATATTAATTACTAAATTCTTAAGACAATACTACGTTCCCATTTCAACTTCCGATATATACGCTGTACTTAAATTCACTTTTTGATTTAATGAATACATAGTTTTAAGAAGTCGTTAACAACTATGTCGTGTTATGGCTTGGAGAGAAAATATCTACTGCAATTTACAATTTAATTAATTTAATTTTATTACTTTTTTTGGAATTCAAGAGAGCGATATATTTTTTTAAGAAAAAAAAACTAAACGCAAATAATACCGTAACCTGCATTTCCGTTCCTTTCCTTTTGTGCACTTTATTTTCCTCATTCCGACAATAGCTGAATTCCCACACAAAACCAAAGTGTATCTTCTACGAAGATGTTATCTTACTCACCTAAAGTCTACGTAACCGAAAGGCTACACAATCCGTCAAAGATAAACATTTATGTAAAACATTTCGTAACAACATTTTTAAAAAAAAATGTTGTTCAAATCATAAGTGTTCCTTCACAAACATAGGAGTAAATCTAAATTCTCTTATATCAGGAAATGGATGAAAATGAGTTTTCATTAATGCACTATTTTTTCATAATCCAGTGCAAAATTTGATTGGTTGAAGACTTAAAGTGACTTCCGATTTTAACAACCTACTCAGTCACGTATATCCAGCCTCAGCACAACGCTGTTCAGTAAAAATATGTTATATTTTTAATTTTGATTTCTGCGACAGCTGTGGAAATAATCTCTTTGTTATTATCGTGATCAACTGTGACCTCGAGTTAATAAGCGTTCAAATATTTTCGATTCGTCCTGCAAAAATGTAATTTATTATATTAAATTAATTTCTATTTCGTAGTTTCCATCTGTAAACAATCTTCGGAAACTTCGTTTGACAACAAAAGCAAAACAAAAAAACTTCGCAGAACGATCAAGATTAATTCTTTGTTTCTGTATCTAAGAATCGCTTATGATGAAATTCATTCAATATATTTTTATTGATTTGGAAAAAACTCGCAACATATTTAATGACTATGGAGTACGGGTACTTCGCGATTTAGAGTAAAATATGCAAAGTATTAGTAAAGTTATTTTATAAACTGAAAACCTGAATTAAAAAAGAATAATGTGTTATCTCCTGAAAAAATAATGCTGATTTGTGTATATATAAAACCACACCTGACTGACAAAGTAACTGTTGGGACTGCACGGGTTTCCGGGAAGCTGACAGAGCGGTCGTTTGCCGCTATCCTCCCTCCCCCTCCCCAGCACATACACTCACTCACTCACTCACTATGGCGGTGAAGTGTCGCCGTAATCCGTTTCTCTTTATGAGAGACAGTCGTGAATCGTAGAGGCACAAAAAAAAGGAAGCCAAAACACGAGTCTGGTTGTAAAATTTTTTCCAGTGAATGACGGAAGCTTCTGTCCTCGTCTACGAGTCGAAACGAATTACGCGTTTATTCTGCGTTTTGTGCATGTGTTAGCAGCAGTCGTATTGAATTGGCAACGGAGGGCGAAATTTGTCGAGGCTGGCTGGGTGACACATTTCAGAACCGTCCTTCCCAGTTAGTGTGTGCGGACTTGTCGGGAATATTTTACGAGTGGCTGGTACAATTTAGTTGCACTGGCCCATATTTTTCACGGCTTCCTGGATGTGGTGTAACTTCAGTTGTGAGCGTTGAGCATGTGTTATTGGTCAGCTTCGTCAGCTGCTTCTTTATTAGTACTAGAAAGAGGTACGTGTAAACCTTACCGGATAGTTACATTGATCAAGCGTTATATTCTACATTTGCTTTCTCTTTATATTAGAAAAGAGAAATAATAAGATACGACAAATTTTAACTTCAAGATTTAAAGTCATTAGATAGCTCTCTACATACGTTATAATGTTCTCGTATTATATGGCAAATTGGCCATCCTTCCGCAGTTGCTTGTTACACAATTGTAAATGAAAACACCAAACACCGTCTATTAGCAACTGGTTTTATTCATATATGAGCATATATGAATAAAACCAGTTTCTAATAGACGGTGTTTTCATTTACAATTATCTCATATATTGTCTCAAAAGATATCAATATCTAAAGGGGGGAAAAAAAGACAGGAGTTAGGACTATACGCTACCGCCGTCGAAAAGGCAAAGCAAATTACAAATGAATGTTCAAGTTTCCGGCCTTTAGCGACAGGAAATCAGCCATAAAAATACGTGAAAGCTGTACTTCTGACTGTGGATATATATATATATATATATTGATTCCAAGAATTGAGTTAAAAGGCATTAATATTTTGGTCAACCGCTGATCATTTCTGTACAAGGCATTTTTTAACAGTCATGTGTGTACTTTATATTTTCATGCGATCAATGAAACAATGAGATTCAGCTGTAAAAACTCATTACTAGCAGACAATCACCCCAGGACAAACGATTTCAGTTTCTACCACCGGGAAGTCAGTTTAGTTGTTCACCCCATCCCTATACTAGCAGCGTCTGGTATACAACGTGCAGCCACGCTTAGAGTAGTGCGGTAATCTTTTTTAACTTACCTTTCGTCCACAATAAATAAAAAAAACCCAGCTCGGATATGTTTGAGTTATGGTATTTAAAATCATTCTCTCAAACTTTAACCAAAATAATTTAATTAGTTTCAAATAAATAATTTGCAAAATAAGATCTGTGGTGCATGCTTCATTTATCATGTTAATTAAATTCAAGTAATTAATATCACTGCGTAAGAGAAACATTTTAACGTGTATTTGTTTCTACAACAAAATTTTTTAACATATAATCTTTGTGAGTATTACAGCAAATCGTATGAGATACTACGCAATGTTGTGCGTAGATGATTTCTTAGTCTGATATTATTTTGTTTCTATTTTTCATATTGAGTACACTCTGTTTATAGAATTTTTGATGTCTCAGTAAAATTCTATCAATATTTGCGACCGATTTAGGTTCTGCCAATTTAATAAATAGTTCAAGAATTAAGTTACCGTTCATTAAACAATTAGTATAAATTTAATGGCTTTGTATATTAATTCCAATCAAAATTAACAAAAAACGAGGGGTGCCTTTTATAACCCTTATTGACAATAACCATAGCTAGAAGAAAGGAAGATTTTCACCAAAAGAAATGTTTCATTATAATTCATTTTTCAAAGCAATGGGAAAAGTGAATCCTTTGACGAACTCACTTCAAGAACATATTTTCTTTCTCACGATTGTTTTAATCCTCCCTATAGCAGTAGTCACATCGTAACGCAGATTGTCATAGTGTAGAAAATCCCTCACTGATGAAGAAAATGTGTCTGCTGTGAGTGTCCGGGCATAGAACTGTTTAACAGGGTCATCGATCCAGGGCGTGGCGCGGGACTGCCGACTTCACAGGCGTTCTGTGAGCGATGCGGTTTGTCCTCGGCAAACAACACGACGAGGCACCCGCCATTAATTGGATATCGATTTCGTGCGATCGGTAGACTTCCAGAGTAGAGAGATATTCGCTCGAAGACGTGTGCAGAAACCAAAGCGAGTATACATACGAAAGTCCGTCGAGACTGAGATTATTTTAAACGAGGTTAGAACTTTACTGACGGAATGCATTCTAGCTATCTTCAGTAAAACATACCAGGAATTTCTAAATGTTTAAATGAGACATAAGTTGAATTAACAGCAATGTTAATCCTTTCTTTAAACTTAATACAAAACCATGGTACACGTAAAATCTCTGGAAGAGATAGAAAATGTTTATAGATATAAACCGTGGATTCTTTTTCTCCAGGCTCTGAGGATTCATTTCTGTACACACGTTCATTTAATAATGAAATATTTTTTCTATTTAGGTTTGTAAAATATTGTAAAACGAACATAAAACTAAGAATTTTGTTTTAAGAAACCTT
>JARYHS010009186.1:207133391-207462453 GCA_031002005.1 Vandiemenella viatica
TTGAACCGGTATTACAGCAAATTATATGTTTAATATCTTGACTTTAATGTGTCTTGAGTTTCATTACCGCAGTCCATTTTCAATGGAAATTGTTCGTTTCTTTACTTTTCTCCCATTACTTTTTCTTAAAAACTTCTTGTGTGTGGAAAAATCGTGGTGGAATAGGGTGGGAAGAGGGGGAGGGCGGAGGGGGGACGTTAGAAAATACATGTAGCCATTCTCTAGTGAATGTTTTACAGTTCATAAAATTGTAATTTTGTCATTGAGCCCTGTAAATATATTTCAAAGTATCCTTAACACTTATGATATGCTACAGTGAGAAGATATTCCCATTTGTGTGGTACATTATTTCCTTACAGTAACTCATCAAGTACTAACTATTTTCTTGCAGAAAATGAAGATTCTCATGCGAAGCTAAATTATTTTCCTCTGTGGCAATCTAGATAAAAATAAGAACCTCCGAAGTTTTGTTTGAGCTCTGTGAAAGAGGCTCTGGGGAGATGCGAGGCGTGGACGGAACTGCTGAGGACGATGGGAAACAGAGGCGGCAGCTAGTCCAGAGCCTGGTAAGCTCCTTAAATGAGGAGACGACCGGAAATTAGGAGAGCGTCGGAAGGGAAGTTCCGAGGGAGGCTGTTGGTACGCTTGGCCGTTCTAGACCATTCTCCAAGGCGGTCCCTACTCGCTGTCCTCTAGCCCGTGGAGTGTAATCTACAACAGTGTTTCTCAACCTGTGGCCGGGATGATTGTTCAGGTGGTCCGCAGTCAGAGTACTATAAATGTAAACACTGTATTCCTACTATATAAGGCTATAAACAACTTCAAAATGTAAACCCAACTTCTTAAAAGCCATGAATATTTCAATGAACAGACAAAAAACTGCCATTTCAAGACCGAGGATAAGACATTATAGTTTCTATAATAGTCTATTCACATCCAGTTGGCATCAAAGTTCGGCGTGTGTATAGTGATTAAGTAAATGACCAATTTTCTGAGGGTCTTGTATAAGGTTTATTTTGTTGCTTATGGCTTTATGCTTCATCAAAGTCGAGGTGATTAAATGCTGGACTGGGGACAAGAAACGGATGGGAGTTCTGCCATGGCCTTTTGAAGGAATCATCCCGGCATTGGCCTGGAGTTATTTTGTAAAACCATGGAAAACGCTAATCTGGATACCCGGACGGGGTAACGAACCCGCATCCTCCCGAATGCGAGCTCAACCACGCTCGGTTTGTATGAGGGACCACGGTAGGTGGTAGCATTGGTAACATAAGAATGGATATGTCAACAAAAGTAAAAAGTGTAAGTCCTATCTACTTTTATTGTATTTTACGCATGTAGGCTGAGTGTAGCATTCTGCGTGTACTAACAGTATTATTCATTTGGTTATTAAACATAAGAGTCTGGTAAATATGTAATTAACTTTTAATAGTTCACTTCCAGTTTCATTACTGTGTTTCCGTAGGAATTCAAAACACGCTTTTAGTTTATTATGTTTTAATGGCACAGTAAAATATGTCCTGAATGTTAATTTATATAGGTAAAAAATTAGGTGTACGTAAATAAGTGGCCCCAGCATTATTATTGACAATTAATGGTCCTAGAGTGGATAAAGGTTTAGATACACTGATCCCTAACATTTTTAACAGTATTCCACGTGTCACGGTACAGCTTTCATGACTTTACGCCTATCATGTATATTATTTCTATAAGGTATTTTTTTTGTCACAAGCCTATATCTTCCTTCATACTTAACCGAAATCAATGAAAGAGGTGTCATTTTAAAGCTTATGGTCTCCACTTTGGTTAAATCGTATTTTAAGCAAGAAAGTTTTCGGAATTCGACCGTTAAAGGGCAAAAATGTAAATTTTTCCAAAATGCTGTTTTCTGTGTTCAGAGTCAGTTATCTCCCTGGATTCCTATCTGAAACCGTTTTATGAAGTATCGTTTCAATGATTAAGATCTCCGCTTTAGTGACGTCATATATTAAGCCCGAAAGTTTTCGGAATTCGACGCTTAAAGGGCAAAAGTATCAATATTTTTACAATGCGTTATTGTGTCACGAGCGATTTATCTCCCTTAATATCTAACCGATATACATAAATGAGGTATCATATTAAAGAATAAGGTCTCCGACATGGTAACATTATATTTTAAGAAAGGAATTTTTCGTAATTCGACCCTTATAGGGCAAAAATGTCACTTTTTCTAAAATGCGTTTTTTGTATCTCGAGCCATTTATCTCCCTGGATATCTAACCAAAATCAATAAAAGAAGTAGGAATATAAGGAGTAATGTATCAGCTTTGTGAAATCATATTTTAAGAAAGAATCTTTTTTGGAATTCAACCGTTAAAGGAAAAAAGTATACATTTTTCTATAACCGATTTTTGTGTCACGAGCGATTTATCTCCCTTGATATCTAGCCGATATAGATAAATGAGGTATCATATTAAAGAATAAGGTCTCCGCCGTGGTAACATTATATTTTAAGAAAGGAATTTTTTGTATTTCGACCCACAAAAGGCAAAAAAGTCAATTTTTCTAAAATGCGTTTTTTTGTGTCTCGAGCCACTTATCTCCCTTGATATCTATCCAAAATCGATAAATCAAGTACGATTGTGAGCAATAATGTCTCAGCTTTGCTGACATCATATTTTAAGAAAGAAGTGTTTGGAATTCAACTATTAAAGGGAAAAAGTATAAATTGTTGATTGTTCTACAACGTATTTTTGTGTCACGGGCCTTATATTTCCCTTGATATCTAATCGATATAGATAAATGACATATCGTATTAAAGACTAAGGTTTCTGCCATGGTAACATTATATTCTAAGAAAGGAATTTTTCATAATTCGACCCATAAAGCGCAAAAATGTCAATATTTCTAAAATATGTTTTTTGTGTTTCGAGCCATTTATCTCCCTGGATTTCTAACCAAAATCGATAAATGAAGTAGGAGTATGAAGAGTAATGACTGAACTTGGTGACAATATATTCAACCTCACTATTCATCGCATTTATTCGCGAAATTTTCGCACGGGTCGTCTAGTTTGTATTTAATACAGTAGAACTCCAATTATCCGAATCAATTGGAACCGGACGCCATTCGGATAATCAAAAGTTCTGATAATTGGATTTTTTTCCGAAAAAGGGTCTAGTTTAATTAATTACTGTATGTATATTGAAATTTGGAGAAAAAAACTATATTTAAAGGAAAAGAGCTTTTTAATTTATTAAATGAAAAGGCAACACTTTTACATGTTAAGCGCACTTATAAGTGCTGTACATTAGTACAGTATGTACGTACTGTACTGAAAATAAAAGTCATTACTTGCTGAACATCTCGGTCAAAGTAAGCTGTTTGTATTAATCCGTTTTCGTGCAGCCAAGTCGCACATCCGCTTGACGGTGAGAAGTTGGATGTCGGGCTGATGCTCCATCCACTTCAACGCAGTTTCAAGGCCGGCAATGGTCCCGTGTCTGCTTCAACTTCGACATTAAGGTCATCTTCTTCCTCAACACTTTCTTCTCTCACGCTTAATAAGTTCTTCGTCATTTAGAATTTCATACTCAGGGTCTGACGAATCTCACACCACCCACTTTCCTAAATCTTCAGCAATAACTTCTGAACATCCAGTAATTTTCGGAAGAATGTTTCTGAATTCCTCAAGTGACACGTTATCCACATCTTCTCCTGTCTCTTCCCTTTCCCTTTCTTGAGCTTCTTTTTCCTTTTTCTTCTTTTCCTTCTCTTCTTCAGTGGATGTGCCTTTCAACTTTTCCATGCACGTCTTAATATGACTGCCCTAAGCGATTCGGATAATCAGCGATTAGGATAATCGGTGTTCGGATGTACATGATTAGATTATTAAGACACAACTTCCCAAAATATTTTCTAAATTTAATAGTAGTTTTTAGGTAAGAAGATCCACAATTAATTAAAGTATTTAGTAAAGTGTAATAAGACAATTATTTGATTAGCTTATGGAATGGTGGATCAAGTGTCGGTGTAGTTCAAATTATTATATGTGATTGGATCAGCTGATGAGAATCGACCAATGAGATCACTTTGATTCGCCAAGTCAGCCAAGCAGAGTTGAATAATGAGAACAGTAGAGTGGGGTCAAATGAACAGGTTCTCCCACAAATTAACTTATAAGAAGTTCATTAAATGCTTAAAATTTAGGAAAAGTTGTCAAAGAATTTTTCATGTCCTGGACTAAGTAGACTCAACAAAGAAGAACTGAACCTGTAGACAAAGACTATATCAGTGAGTGAACTAAATGAATTATGTTGACAGGTTAGCTTTAATGCGTGTTAGTTGCTAATTTCATATAATGTTGACAGCGCTTATAGGATTCTGCAATATCAAGAAACGAAGTTCTAATAAAACACTACGTATTGAAGTGCGTGGTGGTTTACTCGCAGTAGACATTTTCTAAGCAAGATTAACGATTTGTTAAAATAATACTTTGCTCTTGACTAATTATTTAATAAATGTTTTCAGCAATATTATCCGTAGGACAAAATAGCAATCAAATATATATATAAAAATCGTAGCTTCAAAGTAAGTGTATTTACATGATCAATAATAATCTCAAAATAATTCCATTTATTTATATATCCTCCTCAAAAGATTATATGCAAACACTTAAGAACCGCACTAGGCACATTTCAAAACACCGTTCAATGGCCAATGAGTGTGAGTGTATATTTGAAACCTTAAAGCAGAGTAAATTAATCATTTGTATAGTCGTTGGAAGAATGACTGGAGCAGTACTGCACAGTTTATACACACTCCTAGTCTAGGAAAAGAGGTCACATAAAGATCTCTGTTTTAAACAGGCGCCTCTTCTATTTCTTCTCCTTTTTTTATTTTGGCATAGCTGTGGACTGACGAATAAATTCCAGGAGGCAACAGCGTTTTCCGTGAGACTGCCTTACGGATATTACAAACCATTACCCGACTGAAATATGATTTCATTACCAGCGGAGGCGACCACGTTGGGGTTTTTGTTTATCAGATCTCGGGCTAACCTCCCTGCTGTAGACTGTAGTACGCTGCAAGGAGCGTTGCCTACTGGCCAGGCTTCTTGCTATTCCGCAGACACTGTCCGGCCGGTATTTTACATGGGACCGGCTCGGGATGCTCGGAAGTCCAGCGAAATTCTTGGCATACCTCCCCCTCTAAACGGCGATTTCGTTACTAGAGCGAAGGCAGCTTCTGTTTACGTGTAACATCTTTGTAGCTGCTGCAATGGTGCAGGAAGCAAGTGGTAATCCAAATACTGTACGGCCTCATCAACTTCGTACCACAGTAATAACACAAATGTTGTGTACGGTAATACATGATATTACAAACCACAAAAAGAGGCTTTTAATGCTTTTAGGTAGCGTTTGTCTACCCGAGGACTAGTAAAATGTCAAAATAATTCTGTGGATTAATAATTATATTGGCCGAATTTTTTTACCTACGTGTTAGCTATTGGCAAACTATTAAGAAACCTACACCTACGCTAAGATCCTAACAAAATGGCGATTAACTTAACTTAACTTAAAGGAATTCCGCTTTTTGATGCCAAGTGTGAACGTATTTTATTTAAATTATATCACGGAAATACCAGACATTTGCCTAGTGGTTGAAATAGTTGCAAAGTATGATTTATACGCTTAGGGCTTATACTCTCATATAGCTTTATACAGCACGATTTAGGTATCCATTGTACATGAACAATTTTTTATTTGTTTAGTTTTTGATACGGTCTAGATTTTTAAAATTCTGCCTTTAAATCACCTGTCACATATTCGTGAGCTGCAGCTAGAGAAATACTCTTATAAGCTATAAAGTATTCGATAGCATGATACAAAATTTCTTTAATGCAGTATTATAATCCGTTAATGCATATCCAATGAGTGCATATTTTCGAAAAGATTTACCTTGCCGTCTGTTTCCAAGTGATTAATCTAACTATGTGGTGATTAAGAAAACTGAAGCGACTTCAAGTTATTTCTGCAATTTCCATTTACATTACCTACCAACATAAAGTAATGTAGTAATTTAATCAGATATAGGGATACTGGCAGTAACTAAACATGCTTTTAAATATTCTCATAAGGAAAGTAATTTATTGATCCAAGAATGACTTTAATGAAAAATAGTAAATCGTTTCTTTCCTTAAGGAAGTTGTTGGTTTTATTAGTTTACCATTTTAAATTGTTCAGTTAGTTGCATTCTGTTATTGATTTTCGTGTAAAAGAACCAAGTTCCAGCAAATATAAACAGGATTATATAAGACTGGAGGTTTTCTCGCTTTCGTCCTTGACAATGGCGCTTAGTTGGTGACCGCCGAAACATCGTTTTTGATCGATGAACTAACTCGGCTAGTTACGCGATATAATTTTATTCATAAACATGATTGTTGCATAAAATGGTGTTGAAAACAGAAGAATTTTCATCTGAATTGCTATGGTATCACTGACAGACAGATAACATATTGAAAGCAGTCAAAACTGTTCCGGAAAACCCCAGAATCATCATACAAGACGAATACACGAAACCTGTAATCGAGTGTCATTTAGCCATCTTCAGCCATAAGGAACACATTTTATATAATAATCTCGGAGTAATAATGCTCACAGTGGAGTGACTTAATATCATCCAACATCTTATAATTCGACAATCCTTCAGAAACACAGCAAGCAATTCCCTTGACACTGTACAGTTTACCGTAATAAGGGCTTCACCTCTAAGAACTGACTAACTCCTGATAAAAATTACAAATTGTTGCTGTCCAGTCAAAAGCAGTTTAAAGTGCGTGAACTTTCATATCTTTGTTATTGTCTAGTAAATTGTAAATATAAATCAAATGGTGTCATAGTTAGTAAAAAAGAGATGAGAAACATGTTTTGAAACTGGCACTAAAATTAATGAAAAAATCAAATTTGGTAACAATAAATCTAGACAGTAGCCATCGGAATCTAGGTACACTGAAAGTATAACACAAAATTTAGACATCTGAATATTTTTAAAACTAGATTATTATGTGAAGCATTAAGGAATGTTACTTTTCTCTACAACATTACCTTTGATCAGACTAACTGTTCAGTACTATAAATTATTCATATGTTTTAATGTTTAAGCAAATATTAATATGAAATAAATTATTATTAATAACTTGTCTAGGAAAAATTTCTTAAGTATAAATATAAGAAAACAATATAATTTAAGTGACAAAGATAAACAATTAAATACGAATTATTGTATACATATCAGCAATATTACTCTAAATCCGATCAACACAAAATTCCGATACACACGGACTAAATGAGAATATAGGAATACTTTGGAGCTTCTCGCAAACCCAGTAAAATAAACCTTTTCCGGAATCCTGAAATTTTATTTAGTTTCTGCGATACTAAATTATAAGATACTCTGAGAAAGAAAAAAATATACGTCAATATGTAGATCGCATCCAGCTGCCAGTTTGTTTTTGATACTGGAATTTGGCAGCATGGAAAGTGTCACAACGGAACGGACCAGTGTAGGCCTTAGACCCGTCTCGTCCGTTGTTCTCAGCACCAGAAGTTCCCTCGGACGAGACGTGGCTAATGGTATCGACCTGTCATACGCCCCCTGGCGACTAACAAGCGGAAATCCACTCAGACCGGTCTGGACGACTGCTCTTCTGTTTCGAGACGGCGCTTCCAGAGATATTATTGCTCACTCAGTTCCTTGTAGCTGTTCCAGCAGAGACAGACTTCGAGAAAGGAGAAGTTAAACGACTGACTCGTCCTTTGAGCAACTAAATCTGTTTTCGATGTTTATTTAGGAAGCCGTCCAGTGAATGATGAGTTTGTCAAACCAGTGAATGTCAGGCATTCTACGTCAATAATTACGTAGACTGTGATGTAACAGAATAAATCCTCTAATGCTTTAAAAAGTCAGTTTAAGTTCTGTAAAAAGGAAACTTGTTCACTTTGGGTTTAAAGGCTTTAAAGTTTTGAAATTTGTTTTTCATGGAATTTTGTAAAGACATTAAAAATGAAACTACTTTCTCTCAGCAGCTGATAAATATTATTAGCGCCTCTCTTATCAGTTTATAGTTTTTAAACGCTTTACATCTGTCCGTAGCCTTTACTCTTTGTTGCGTGAGTCTTACCGATATATTGGGGGAATAAAGTACTTCGGTAATGTCTCGTCTAGTTCAATTAAATATCAAAAAAAGAGTTACACTGTTGATATTTTAATTTTCTGGCTTGTTGGCGTCTCTTTCATTGCTGACGCTATCTATTGTCTACTGTTCGATCTTCGACTGCTTGTAGTTGTAGCATTAAACGATGGAAATTTCATATAGAAACAAACAAAAATGTGAGATGATCAAGTCAGAAATGGTGCTAACCCTAACGATGAGTAGCTATATGTAAAAATGAACAAAAGTCACAAAATCTGTTTCATACTCCCAAAAAATACTGATATTTCCCCCACTAGAGCGAACTTTGAAAACTATTCTGTCGATACAGTGATATTTCAGAGATGCTGTTATTTTTTATTTTTTTAATATTGTGACTTAAATTGACCAGAGCTATGGGTTTTCGAAGTATTCACTCCTGTTGAAGACACAGTGAATGGGGTAGTGTATGAGAGATTTAATAATGCTTTTAAGGTGAATCGCATTTAACACACCAGCCATCCTAAAACCACACCAACTCCGCACCATGTCGCCAGTGGCACTAGAAGTCATCAAGCTAAGACTCCATTCCTCTCTTGCTGCTATTCGGTTCGACCCCAACACAAGAGAGAGTCGCTCCAAGTTGGCTCATCCATTCGCAAGTTTTGTTGGGTTTAATCTCGAGAGCCGCTGTCATAGCGGCCCGGGGAACGTCTTCCGGCACTAAATCTCTGCAGGCCGAGAGGCATGTTCCAGCGGCCGCAGTTGCCAACTGTTAAACATGTTTAGGGACGTCTGGGCACAGAGCAAACGGGCGCTTGATTTACGGCACCACTTGGAACTCGAGCTCCGGCAAGTTGGCGGGCCTGCCGAAAGCGACGCTATGAAAAACGTCATCTCAACTGCGTCGCACCTGCAAGACCTCAACTACATTAATTAGAGCAAGGTAACCTCTGTGCTTCTCCTAATTAACTTCTGTCGTCAAATTTGGTTTTACGAAAAGAATCTTGCACAATAATTTATTTTACTTACAAATATCTGCACTATGGATAAAGTATTTCACAAAAGATTTAAAAATGAATCTGTCTCCATCTGATTTATACTTGTCAGAACAGTAGTTATACGTCTTTCTCAGAATGAGGATCAATTTTGGGAACAGTTGAGTTAAATGTCACTTTCATTAGCAATTTTTTTAATAAATTCTAGTGGTTACTTAAATAGTGCTTAAATAACAGGTGACATGTAAATTAATAAAAATTTAATACGCATTTATGGCGAAAACCACCAGAAACCTCGTTTTATAATTTAAAAAATCCATTTTTGTGATTGTGTTTACGTGGCTCAAATATGTACAAAGACCAATGAGAAGATTTGGTGTAGAAGAGGAAGATACGCAAGACTGAAGTATGTGGAGGCATACTTTGAGAAGATAAAATCGAAATCCGTGTTCCGTGAGTTCATTGTTATGTTGGAGTAAAAACCTTCGTAGTGAGGAAAATATCTCAATAATACAATAAATCTTGTGAATGTATTCACGCTCTCCAGTTGAACAATACCATCTGATCGGTGGATCTCTCAATCTAAATCGAGAAGTCTCAACTTCAATATGAACACTTTAGCTAGAACTGTACATTGAAGAGTCCTCAAATAAATCTTGCCTCAATAATTCAAAAAAATGAGAATTATTGCCACGAAGTCGTAATTCATATATTTCCCCCTGTGGGCACTGTTGATCCGGCTCGGGCAGCGGAATGACAGAATTAAGGCTGTGGATCTTAGAACCTGAGCTCTGGCTTCCCACGAAGTACCAGCAAGCTTTTTTTTGAAGGATATTGTTTCACGTTGTGACTTGAACAGTCACATTTGAGAAATGCTGCTTCAAAGTCAGAGTTCTGACCAGTGTTATATCCACCTATTTTGGTGTGCTGCAACATGGCAAGAGTCGACTTTTTAATTTAGCTTCCGGTTTGTTGTGCGATTGCCTTTGCGTAATTGAAATGTCGATAGAAATGTTCTCTGAAAATTTAGATGGAGAAACCATTTCTTGAAGTATATATCGTAGCTTTTCAGATCAGTGGATAAAATAGTTTCAGCATCAGAAATGTTTGGGTTCTACTTCACCAAACAAATGTCATCAGAGTAAATAAAATTTTTCTTGAAGATGTTTCCGGTAAATAATGCGTATACAAATTAAAGAGGCGAGGAACCAAAGCAGATCCTTGAGGTAAACCGTCATTTAGTTTCAACATTATGCTTTTGTCACTATCAGAGTATATGTAAAAGTATCTATTGCTCAACACTAAATGTAGAATTATAATAGTGTACGTGCTTGTGATTTGCATATTTGTCCACACCTTATGTATATCTTGTTAAATGTCAAAATAAATTACAAAATAAATCCATATACTCCTTCTGAGTTAGTTAATTGGGCATTACGTATGCTACCAGTTCCCTCCTGTGCGCAGTCGCCTTGTTTGTGAGACATCACGAAAATGTGCTCCATAGTACGCCCGTGTAGTCGAGAGTGCTTCGGCTTGTCGGTTTGGCTGAAGTGTATTGAACGCGACGGACAGACACGACTCAGCCTGATAGAAGCGATTGATTAAAACATGAGGTACGGTGCACAACCAGTCCCGTTGTCCCGTGGCTGCAGAATTAACTTCATTACCGGCTGGATTGCGCGTGCCGGAGTCACCAATCACGGAGAGAGCCCAGCTCTCTGCGGAGCTCTCGCGTCACTACCGCTGGTAGACCCTGCTTACTGACATCCACTCAACTCGATCTAAATAGAACATCCTCTCTGACTCACATCTCCTGAGCCTGTGAACAATTAAACTGAACAGTCGTAGTGCACTTCTGTTACAACTTGAAGGAATCCCGAATCATCTGTACTGTTATCCCAACCAAGGTTTTTGGCTTACATTCCAGGAGATTTAGCACTGAACTGTTTGCATTTTGCGCACAAGTTGTGAACAAAAAGATTTGTAGCGGAACAATCTTTTCACCAGATCACACTGGTTAAAACAGAGTCTTGAATACATGTACTGTAGATAATACTCTACTATTATTTATCTTCTGCAGGTTCTCCTACAGTACACATAAAATGTGATTAGGTATCTCATCATTTCTTTCTGTAATAAGTTTGCTCTTTCTTAAATAATTGCTGTTCACAAAAAGGATCATTTTATAAATACCAGCTTATTTTTTTAAGATCTTTCTACAATATGTCTAATGATTTTTCTTTCCTTTCTTCCTTCTAGTATTACGTAACTGGAAGTCCATGAAGTTATCTTATACATACAATTTTAGAAACATCTTCCTACGTATTTAATACTAAACGATATCCTATTTAATTAAAGCTTGTTCCTCTGATATCATATTTGCTTCTATCATGTTTTAATTTCTAACTAATTGAATTTTCTTGGTTCTTCAAATACACCTGATTCGTCCTCTTTGGTTTATATTTAGTTAACTGTTTATCTCCCAGCATTTTGTTTCAATCATTTAGTAAATTTTTCATTCGGTCTTGTGAAGCATTGATAAAAAACCATAAGTGAATCAAAAGATTCTATTTCATTTTGGATACTGTAGTCAGTAGTGAAATTGTGATTAGCTTTCATCGTGGTTTCCCCAATGAGAACAGTTTATATCAGCTGAAACAGACTAATTCCTTGCCTCATATTCTATTTGATTCTTCTTGTATCGTCTGATTAGCTGATTGAAAGTCTGACAGAGATACATTTATTCAGAGTTGTGGACATAACAACAGATGTACTACATATAGTTTGGATGTAGCCACAGGAACCTGTGGTATCTGGTTCTTCTCCCAGGTATCCACATGAAGCTAGAGTATCTTTGAGGCGGCAAACACCAAATCGAAGTCTGTACAGAGGCTTCCATATGGACCTTGGGTGTTCAGGCCCATGTGGCATCTCCTCTTTCTGCTTGGTCAAGTCGATGTTGTGTCGCACTCTCTTCGCCCAGACCCATATAACAGCAAGTGATAACAAGTGTATCAGAATGGTTATAATAATCATAATATAGTTACAGAATTTATCAGGATGGCCTAAACAAAATAAACTACAGTTAGAGCCAGTATCTTCAAAGACAAGGATTTTAAATCGCGTAACTGTAAAGTTTATTATCTCCAATAATCATGAAACTGATAGTATGAGAATAACGACAAAATAAAAATTCCTAAGCTTTTTAGAAAAATTATTTCATATTATAAATAAATATAATAATGTTGATTTCCATTCTAGTAACGTCAATCAAGTATTTAACAAACATACAAATTAATATTGATCAGCGAATATATACAAGTTATATATTGTGTTAAGAATTTCATAGCCAGATAAAACGAAATAGTTCCTACAGCAACCGAAAAAAATCTTTTGTGAACGAACCTGAATCCTAAAAAGGTGAAATTTTCTCGAATTTCCTCATAACTACATGTGGAAACTTGATTGAAAAATAATAATAATAATAAAAAAAAACATCGGAAAGGAAAGTGAGAAGAACCTTCAGAAAACATTGAAAATATGATTTGCTGCTTCAAAATGATCGGATGCTTCTATCCCTTTTTTTCTTGGGTTTCCTTTAATCCAGGGGAAAGATCTTATTTAAGTTTATAAGCGGAAAATATAACACAAATGCATATGCCTCATTCCTTTTGGTGATGTTTCAGAGTTAGTAACTTTTAATCCTATGCCTAACTGTTAAATTTAAGCTTTAAAAATTTTCTCTCATTACAAATTAATCCTTACATAAAAAAGTATTAGTGTCATTGTGTTCATATTGATGGAAATATTCTGTTCCTACATAAATAGTGGAGAGCATGTTTTGGACACCGTATATGAAGTTATATCAGGAATGCGATCTGTTACTTAACGTGAAAGACGCGAGATTGGCAGCGAAAATACAATACAGTAAAGGCAACAACGGAACACACTCTCGGATTCATTAGTGACGTTAGAAGCTTACTTCTAGGAAAAATTTTATTTTGAGTTGCTTACGACCAAAAAACTGTTGTAACACTTTCGAAGAACAAATTTGTGCGCCAATATTTACTCCACTAGGTTGGAAAACGAATCGTTACTGCCATGACGTTTGGTATTATACGACAGCAACGACTTCCCTGCAAAATTCTGCGAGTATATGAAAGAGGCCCGTGGGGAGAATAGAAAACAAAGAACTTCGTGGGACCTTGGGGAAGCATTCTTTAAAAGCTGTCTTCGGAGAAATCTTAAACAATACTACCAAGGCTGTTGAGGAAAAGAAACTATGTGGAAATGTGTGGGGTGGATGGTCGTCGGCATTTCAGAAGGAAAAGATTTTTAGACGTGCAGGCGCTTCCTTCTGTCTCTGTTGATAGAATATTTCATAAACTCTAGCTATGAGAAATGCCAGGAAGGGATCATATACAATATAAAACTTACAACATATTTTCTATCTATAGTTCTTATGGGATGAAACAATTAGAACTTGGAGAGTATTGTAGGTACTTAATTTGAAGGAAATGGATTATTTAAGATCTGTAATCCAGTAATTAACATTGAATGAAGTTTGCTAAATAACTTATAATATATCGGAGAATTTAAAACAGATTAATTCAGTTCGGAAGAAAAACAGCCAATTGAAAATTATAGCTGAGATGGAATGGCTTGGTTGTAAGGGAATTTTTTACACCTGCATGCTGAAATAAAATTTTAATTTTGGCTACGGAATAATACTGACTCTACCACATAATTTAGCCCTTATTTTAATGAAGTTTAAGATTGGAAACAGGTGATTATCTAATTCCAAAAATAAATAACTTGACCACCAGCCCCATAAATTTCTAGTCGGCAATACAACGATGCCCACCACAACCGAATCAGCCAAGAAGTAGCGAGTAAGCTTACACTGCTAAGTGCTTCCTAAATTTGACTCAGTTTTGTAATCACTGAAATAACATCACGTGCCCTTTCAACCCATGAAGTTTAATTTCGTATCCTCCTCCCCTTCTTGATGCTTTACTGTTTTTGTAAGGCAGTGTAATTTACAATTAAATTGCATATTTCGGTAACATTTTAACCGTGAACAATACCAAGTATCAAAGAAATTTGGGGAGAGGGAGACATCATCAGATTCCACACTTCAGGGAAATTGGTAGATTTAAAAAAAAAAAAAAAAAAAAAAAAAAAAAAACTCAAAAGAGTTAGTATATGTACATGTAATTTCTCCATATTTAGAATATGGAATAGAACACAAGACGAATTCAACACCCATCACTACTTCGGTTACTACAGGTCAACATGATATCTCCTATCATACAGGGAGTAGCTTAGCAAAAAAATCTCACCGAGCGTGGTGGGTGAACGGTTAGCGTTCTGGCTTCGCATTCGGGAGGACGCGTGTTCGGATCCTCGTCCGGGCATCCAAGTTTTGGTTTTCCATGGTTTCCCCCAATTAATCACTCCTGGCGAATTCCGGGACGCTTCCTTCACAAAGGCCATGGCTGAATTCCTTCCCGTTCCTTGTCTCCAGACCCATCCCGTCTCAGCCGTCCACGAGGCGTAAAGCAATAAGTAAAAAAATAAAAAATAAAAAGCAAAAACTGAAAAATCCAAGTCAACTCTTCCATTATATTCGTATCTTTCCTCATTCCTCTGCTTCCTCAAATTGAGTTGTTCCTCTTTGATATCTCTAAAGTACTAGCTACATTCCAACTTCACATTTTAGAAAATTCCTTCTGCGTGTAGGTTAGTTTTTGATAGTAAGGGTTTTATTCTTCATATGTGTTAATTTGGATTAGTAACGCCAGTCTTTTAGAAATTTTCTATCTAATTAAGAGTGCTGCCTTATTTCTTTTGACGTCTATTACAATTTTGACGTTTAATCTATGTTTTGCATGACCTCTAATACTGTCTCAATATATTGTCTAATAAAGTGATTGTGTGAATTTCCTGACTATAAATTTTACCCGTTTTACTACCAGACATGTTACCTTCTTATAACCGACTATAAGCAATGGTATTAAAACCTCGCTCGTAATTTCGCTGAGCTGATACTATAAAACGGAAAGGTCGCTTTACATGCTATAAATATAAGAATAAAGACGCATTTACTCAGTCACGAGAAATACTCCTATGCAAACAAGTAGGCAGAAATTTGCAGTCTTAAAAAATAACTTCATAAGATCACCCTCGACGTCAAAATGTGCAAACACATCATACTATCAGTATACTATCAGCATAGAAAATTATTAAATTTGCCCAAAAACCTTGCAAAAATAATAACATGAATCGTGTGCACTTACTAAGAATGCAATTCCTCCTAATTCTACCAACTTCTCTGGCTTCTTTCTATTATTTGTCTCAAATGTTTTAGACAGTGGAAGAGTAATGTCACTGTAGGTTTCAGTTTGCTAAATGTCTTCATACAATTTTGAAAGCTATATGGATTGGATGTGAATGTCACTTAGAATGGTTGTCCGCCCTTATCGACATTTTTAGCTTCATGTTTCAAATCGACATCGAACCAGTTCCACTTTAAGTGTCTCTTGACTATTTAAAATTGTTTAGTTACTGTGCCCATAGTATATTGTTACTAACTGATTTAACTTCATTACATTGAGAAGGAAGCTTCTGGAGGGGAAAACTTCATAACAAGAGACCTAATTCCCATGCTGTGATTGTTTCTATTACTAATCCTGTCGCAAACTTATTTCTTACTAACATAATAGTGGAATACTAAGTCTTTAACACCTAATAACCATATCATGTGTTTAACAGTAATTATATGTCCATTGTTTAGATGCTTTGTAAAAAAAAATCCAAATAAATTCCTTAATTAGACAAGAGAGCAGCTGAGTCATGTAAAATCTGAAATGTATTTGCAGTGAACATCTGTGCTGTTTCAACAAAATGCAATCCGCCGTTCCAGTGGGATGCCGCTTTTCAGAGCAGTATAAAAGCCGGCATTGTCCACCGGAAAAAAAGCCAGCGTTCCGTCCGTCGGACATTTTGGGTATAAATACGAAATGGGCTTCTCCCTCATTTTACTGGCCACCCTCAAAACTCGACCATTTACAAGGAACGACTAAAGACATCTAAAGTGATTATTTCTCATTAACCTACCATTTTTTTTTAAGTAAAGTGAAAACATCCAGGTCAACTTTTTTTTTTTAATCGAGTAGGCAAATATCGTTAACGTGCAGCTAATTCTATGACAATAACATTCTTTATCGTCCAGAACATAAAGTAGTCAGAGCGATGAAGTTGTTTAAATTTCGTTACCATGGTTTAATTTCCTCTGTTGTTGATGGCAACAGAAAAAATTTAGCACATGTACGATGGGGAGCTAAAAATTATCCGGACACTGACTGTTGAATGTATTTTAATCATCTTACAGATTCGTTGTAATTTCTTTGCTTTTCAATACAGTTGTTTCAACGAACTTTCCCGTTTTACCATTGACAAAATTTTGGAGTGAGCAGAGAACCACGAATGAGCCACAGACTCCACTTTTTCATCAGAGATAAATGTTGAGTTTTAGAAGCGAACAGTATCGATCCAAATTTTGTTTGCAGATGCCCATTTTAGTTTTGTTTGTTCTATCCTTTGGGTTATTTTGTTAAAAATCTCTTTCACAATTTTTATGAAACTAAAGTTTGTCGCGGTTATTTCTTAGGCAGATAAGGAGCCCTGTATGTGAGTGATTATTACTTTAGTCTCGCATTCGGGAGGACTACGGTTCGGTTCTAAGCCTGACCAGCCTTCCGAAATTCCATGATCTTCCGAAATGGCTACAAGGGAAATGCCGGTATGATTCAAACGAAAGGACGTGTCTGAATTCCTTACCGTCATTGTCCCGAAACCCTTTTTATGCTAAATACCTAAATTTCAACTAAAAGTAAATAAAATAAACATAGGCAGGGCCGAAGTTGATTTACAACTAATTTGCCACGTAATAAGTTAACACTAGTCATAATGACAAAATCTTTTCACTTGCACTTTCGGTATTGTAAACAGCCCTATATATGTTTGGGGTTATATCTCCTTCATGCTTGGCTTTTACGATTTTACTTATTTTTTCGTCCAGTTAGGTTATCAACTCTAATACCCAAATAAATAATCTGTAATCAGTTTTAGTATGATTCTTTTATTGACTTCTTCAATATTTTTCAAGGTTGAGTTTAGGACCTGATTCAAAGATAAAAAATATCAAAAATAATGTGATAGCATATTTATGACGTTATGATTTAACTTCAAACATTTATAGAGGGAAATTTTTTTAATCTTTTGAAATAAATGTTAGTCCAAGTAATCTACATTGTTAGCACCAAAGGGTTTCTATCCAAAGTGAGATCCACAGTTATAAATTGCACCATATGAACACTGAAAAATCAAAGGCACAATTAAGTTATGTTAATATTACCGCAAAAGAACGTAAAAATATTACACAAACAAAAAAAGACGAAACTGGAGCAAACTAAGGTAATATGTTGGTGTAAGTAATATTTAAACAAAGATTACACATGGGGACAGAAATATGAAAATAATGACATTTACAGGTGATTTTGTAGTATGGGGAGCAGATATTAAGAAAGCAAATGAGAAACAGGAGGTACTGTATGGAAAACTTTAAAAGTATGGGACGAAAATCCATTTGGAAAAAGGAGATATCAAAATACTTGAAGGAACAGGGAAGAATGATATATAGTGTTGTGGACAATTTTATCTGTTTGTCACTGATCGTGTTGGGTGAGTTTTAACGTTCAGGCCTAGCATTCGGAAGGACGTAGGTTCGAATGCCCCTCCGGACATCCAGATGTGGGTTTTCAAAATGAAACGAAATGGTAAACGAATTAATGTATTATTCATCGCCGAACAAGGGTGTCAGCAAAACGTTGTAGCATGGGAACCCACCCTTTCAAGTATAATGTATCTCTGATATGGAAAAAAGGAAGTCTCAACGAAGCGTAGGCAAACAATGTACAAAATTTACTGTGTTCTAATAATGATGCATGCAGCATGAACCTGGAGTATGATAAAGGTGGCGAGATGAGGCTATGTAGGGTGACAAACGAAGATTTCAGAAAAGACAATTATGTTTACAAGACAAATACGAAAATCACAAGTTATAAATTAAAATCCTTTGGACATTGAATTGAGAGAAGGAAGAGATTATGCCAAGAAAAATTATTGTAGTGAGAATTGTAACAGATAGGCCTAGTGGTAGATACAGAGCAAAATGTTTTGATTCAATGGATAATTGTGTACAAAGAAGCTGCCTGGATTGGAACACAATTACAGGAGGATCGTCATGTACGAAGGTATAAATGTATCATACATGCTGTGACACTGCTGGAGCGAGATACGAAATGATGATGATGATGCAGGAATATACGAAAAATCGACTGCTTCGTTACAGTTGATTACTTTACTGCTACTCATAAATAATAGTGTTTCTCCCTGCAGAGTGGGCCAACCCTTATGGGGTCGTCGAGAAGCAAAATACGCTGGGGACACCATCAGCACCACCTGTTGTGCGAACACAGTTGCCCCGACACGACAGCCCGAGCCTGCTTAATGAAAAAACTTGTCTTGCTGGACGCGAGGAAAAAGCCGCCTGCGACTTGACTAAATAATGCGGGGCCTATGGGGAAGCACAGTTCCCTCCATATTGGCAATTTCTTCATCGCCTGGGGCGATGTCCGAAATAACGTCGCTGCTGCACCAACTTCATAATGCTCTGAATCTCGTTTAATTTCCCTTTGAGGACTTGGAAATGCCTGTTGTATTGTGATAACGGTGGACCCAGATGAAGTTGGCCCAAACTCGTGAAAGCTTCTGTCAGAGTGCAAACATTTGGCATTTAAACAGTTTCAAACCAAACTTTTTTTATGACTTTACACTTCATCAAGTGGCGGGAGAGGATTTGGGACGTGGAGCGGGAAGGAATTCGGTCACTGCCTTTTTTGGAGAAACCATCCCAGTGTTTGCCTGAAGTGATTTTTCGAAATCATGTAAAACCTAAATCAGGATGGTCGGTCAGGTATTTGAACCCACATCCTCCCGAATGCAGTTACCGGTCACCCACCTGCAAAATCTATACATTAAAATCATTTCCAGTTAATTTATTTCTAAAACAAAATATAGTGTAAATATGATAAAATTTTAGTAATAACTATTAAGTATGCTCTTATATGGTCAAACCTCAAGAATAATGTAAACAACAATTTTTCCCCGATTATAAAATTACGAAAGCAAGAACGGTCAATTAATTTTTACAGTAGCATTTATCTGTAAATATATTTGCTACTGCGAAGGTGAGACATTGTGCAGCAGGCACATTACACGAGTCTCAAAAATTGTAGTCAATTTTCGTAAGGTATTTGGATTTTTTTGATTATGCTCAAACTATTTTCTAGCAGTTTTATTGTTTTGCGAATTGTAGTACCCTTTACCAGCAAATGCTGCACTATTCAGACATAACTCACACTGAAACTAATCGTGCTTTAGCATGACCAGGAGCAAACAATGTGCCGAACCGCAGTCGTGGCAAAAAGTGTTGAGCGTGGGCTGTGTACTGCGTGGTAGGCTAGCAGAGAGGGGTGTGGCCAGCTGGCTCCACGGGGCGTGTTAATTCAGTCCAGGAAATTACACTGCCGAGCAAAGGAGATTGCCCGTGTTCCCTGAGGGACATGTGTGTCCAACTACTTCTGTATCCACTGAACTAGCTCTCTCTCCGCGTAGCAACAACCAGAAATCTCTGCTGTTATCACTTACAGTTTAGTAGAAACACGATCATCAAAGCTTGCTGCTTACTTAAAAGAATATACATCACCCCCACTTTATTTGTTTATAATGTTTGCTTGGAGCTAATATACAATGCAGCGATAAATGAATACTCACCGGTAACTACACAAATCCAAAGGAGATGAAAATCGTCAAACCAAATTCTACAATCACAAAAGGATATTATAAAATCTCTGATATAATACCGTTAGTACTATCTAGAGCCCTGATGATTGCATACTATCGCCTTCTCCAGTGAAATGCAGTCACTTCATACTGTCAATTTACCCAATTATCACTGTACAAAATGTGTAAAAAGCTGTACTGAAAAGCATAATAAATGTTACGATAAAATGTATTGTATTTTATAAATACTTTAGTTAAATAAAATAAATTAATTATATGAAAATACCTATTGATTCTTCCTTAGAGAAGAATTCTAGCATTATTTGGCAATATTCAACTAATGATTTCAATGATTACAGTCTACCAAACATTAACCTTATTCGTTGATGTTTCGCTTGTAAGACGAATAATTTGCTTTGATTTAACAACAAACAATAAGGAAACACTATATAATATCTCTGAATCATATAAGCAGCTGAGCGCTTCTGGAAGAATGAATGAGAGTAAAGCTGTGTAATATGTTCCTTCCGGTTGCAACAAAATGCTCAGTGTTGCGTAGTAGTCACGATTCTATGCATGCTAACAGGTTTCTGTTTATCCACTGCGATACACGAATATAATTTGGTAAACTTCGAAAAACGAAGATTCATTGTTCTGCTTTACTATATTTGAGAATAAACTCGGTATGTTTTATGACTCTGGTATTTGAGGATTTATTTTAATCCTACAAACATGATACCGTCTGAGATTCGTCTTCACCAAAATAGAGATTTGGATCAATTGTTCACAGCCCACAGGTGAGTTAGATACTTGTAGAAAAATGTGACTCTGTCTCGCTAGTTAATTTTCTGTTTGAATTGGAACAGAGAATTTGAACCAAGAGACGATTTATTGCATTGTCACATCTCTTTCATTCTAAGCAAACGTCTATTGTGGAAATTTTGGATGTGAACTCCAGTTGCTTGTCAAAGTTTATTGTTCTTTAATAACTCAATAGCACCAGAGAATTAAAGGCAAATTAAAAATAACCATCCAATCATAAGGTCCTTATTCCGTGCAGTTGGAACTTGGGCTAGCGGGACTATCTTCGCTGGTGGGCTACCTACCCCGGGGCGCTACTCTGAGTCCTGCTCTAATTAAAGCGAGCCACAAGTAGCTCAGGAGGAGCTGCGTACTGCGCGGTACATGACTGAACACTGCCAAGCAAAGATGACCTTTAAATTGGGGAACAAGAATGATGACATTAAACTAGATTGGCGTATTTTACATACTGTCACCCGTTATAAACGCCATATTACTATACAGAACTTTCAGCACAGTAACCTTAAGTGGTGGAGTAAATACATCTTTCAGAAATTTAGATTTTGCATTTAAAATTATTCACCCATATTCATGAAATTAAGTAACGTAAACCGTTATAATATTTACTAACAATATGCCGCCTTCCATCTCTTGAATTAATTATTTCGGTTTATGATCGATTTGCTAATGTCTTCTGCGGACGGAAGATTAAGATATGTAAGGGAATTTCTGATGACGCGTTTTGTCGAAAGGTCTTAAAGTCAAGGTTATTTTCTCTCCGTTAGGCTAAATTACACGCTACTGGAAGAAAGGTATAATTGGGGTGGGGGATGGAGGTGACCAACCTATAGTGGGAGTACGGTAGGTATTTGTTTTTGTTCAAAAACTGTATTATGTGTAATTATAGCACCTCGTCGAACAACATAGTTATGAGTGTGTGTCTCAAATCTTGAAATTATTTTCGTATTATTTAAATGGATATTTGAGTAACACAATTACCCTCTAATACAGTCTCTTTTTTAATTGTGATCCATTGTAGGCTAATAACGGATAACGATAAGATATGGCTAGTGATTCATTACTGGCTAATTTCGTATGAGCAATAGCTTAACTGATATTGAGAAGGACTTTAGATTTGAAACATTGATAAATGCATATCTGTAAAATTATAAAGATAATTGCTATATTGGTGGAAGAGGTTTCTAAAAGACGAGCGTATCAGTTATATTTTATACTGAAAAAAAAACGTTCTAATACGGTAAGAGATTAATTCTGAAGTAATATTTTCGATACGGTAATAGTTTTCTTCCGCAATAAAAATAAAATGGAAAATACAATATATGAAGAACAGGTCGCTCTGGAACAGGTGATATCCATGTCTACATTTAACCATCTGTAGTACGATTCCATGGTTTCCGTTAACAGATACATCCAAAGACAGTGATTAAATTGATTTTTCATTCGGTTACGTCAGTCGACGATTTCTGTTCTAACAGTACCATCGTAATAAAACTAACACACATAGAGACATAAATGTGTTATTTGCGCCTTCCCAATCGCGACGGAGAAAATGCTCGTAGTGCCCCACATGACATTAATGCAAAGATTCAGAAAGTTGTTCTTGATTTTAACGTAAGTATTATTAGAGTACTGTCATGTTTATAATTAACTAGCTGTTACCTGCGACTTCGTACGCGTGGATTTAGAATTTGATTGCTAGAATTGGATATACAAAGCTGAAAGTTCCCTAAGGTATGTGGACATAATATGACGGGAACGCTATCGATATACGATTCAACCGTCGAACCTGTCTCATTTATTCATTTCGGAAAAAAGTGGCCTATTTCGTTCCTAATGATACAAAGTATTTCGGTATACACATATAGCCGCCAAAAAGTAGGAAAAAAAAAGACGGTGAACCTACTTTCACATATATAATATTATTAGTTTAGATCACACAAAAACTGCCTGTGGATCCAGTATACCCCGAATAAAGTAAACGCGTAGGGCACTATTCTATCGCCAAAGATTTGCCAGAACATGGTATCCTTACTATAAAATCCTAGGATTGACTCAAACTGTGAAAAACTATTCATAAAATTTTTTTCTCCCAGTTGGGTTTTAACCCGAAGCCACACGGGAGTTTAAAAAGCAAGCACCTTACCACTGCGCTACGCTGCCATTGCTGTTAAACGTTACGCAATACAAAGACATAAAGATATTATGCGTTTGTCTTTCACAGTTCAGATAGTTTTCACAATTTAATGACAATATGTTCTTATCTACACAGAATATGGTATACCATGTCCATCCTAATGTCAAATAGCATCTCCTTGTCAAATTTCATCACGATTGGAGTAGCCGTTTAGCCCAAGAAACGTAACAAACAGACAGACAGACAGAGTTAGTTTTCGCATTTATAATAATAGTATAGATTTCGGTGAAAATTCTACTTTCGAGGCGCTTCAAGTTCTTTCAGTACCTGCTCTCACTTTTTACAACAATTCATGTTGTGATAATTTTTTGTATTAATCTGAATATAAATACGTCCCTAGTAAAATATATATATATATATGCAACTGTCCCAGTTTCCTTTATTTTCTTTAAAAAAAAAGTAGTGTCTGTTATTGAATGTAGTATCGGTACCCTTCACAACCATCGGAATAACCTACCCTCACGTGGTGCAAGTGACGGACACCGTTGCGGTTTTGAACCCGCAAAGCGCCGGACGTGCTCGTCAGAAAACACTCCATCAGAGGTGTGTGGTGGGAAAGAGCGGAAAAGCGGCCTTTCTATTTGGAACAGTTCCATTACAGGATTTGAAAAAAAACGCGAAATAACCGAGTTCCTGTGTGGGTCCGCTTCCTGTCCGCCGTCACAATAATTGCTTCCTGCGGTCCTGCCGCAGGTGACGAGCGGGTTTTTTGATGTCCGATGCCGCCCGTCTGACCGCCTCCCATCACCACCACCTGCACGCACTACCACACCCTACAGCAACAATTTGTCACCAGTTATTGTTCCGCATGACAGCAGTGTGATCGTCTGAACGTAATAACCAATGGGTAGCATAGACAGGGTTTCTATTACTTCAATTCTGTTATAATTCTAACGAGTCCTAAGTTCAGGAATGCGTAAATGCAGGGTTACACTGCAGTCACGTCACGTGAACTCATGCGCCGTCATGATATCATATTTTAACCATGATACAACGCATAGAATTACCCTACTGTCACCTCACTATACGTCAGATCACGTCATGTGAATCCATTTTCTTGTTTGCGGTTTGGCGTTTGTTTCCAAAGATGGAAACTGTTAGCTCAACTAGCAATTTGGAATTGTTTCTCTCAATGAATAAGTTTAATCGTTTTTGGATACATGACATCAATTAAATGATAAATCAAGAGGGTGAATTTCATCGGCCAATTCCCCAATTACGAAAAGATTCGACACTTTTCGTATTTATTACTGAATGAGCTAGGAAAAGTATGATTCCATCCACGTGGTTATTATACATGACAAAAAAACTGCAGTAATAACAGCAACAGATGATACTACAGAACAAAAACTATGACTGCATGCTTTGTTCTGAAAACGAGAAAGACATACACTAGCAATAAAAATATTTGATCTATTTTATGTTTTTCAGTTACCACCTCTTTACCTTCAAAATGACAAAATTCGCAATATCTGAGGTAGAAATATTCTAACAGTTCCATACCAACTGAATAGAATCATCAAACAACATAAAAGGTGAATAAAATTTTCTCGGGTAACTAGCCGAGTTAGTCCATCGTTTGACCACGACGTTTCGGCGGTCACAATATCTGCCGCAATTGTCAAGTCACTTGACAATGGCGGCAGAGATTGTGACCGCCGAAACGTCGTGGTCAAACGATGGACTAACTCGGCTAGTTACCCGAGAAAATTTTATTCATTTACAACGCCGAGAAAATCTCCAGTCTTACATAACATAAAAGGTATTTTAATTACATGATATATTTAATTCTTTTCCAGTTTACTCCCAAGCAGCCTGTTGCTTAAATTGAAACCGATAATCCGGTGATCTATCGCATTCACGTTAACTCATTTTTGCCATGAGCAACACATCCATTGTTAAAGCCAAGCCAGAAAATAATGGAAGAGAACGAAACGTGACTCCAGAAATAAAAACGTGAAATCGCCCGTGACGTCCGGGACGTGATAGACGTGTCATGACTGTACCTGTGCACCTGATCCATACGACAACCATACTAAAATACGTTGCGTGCTTCTTCAGTCACGTGTTATTACGTAATAACACATGACGGCATTGTAACCATGCCTTAAGAGCATCTATCATGGTTTATACCAACCTTATAAAATTCAACCTTGACCCGTACATGGATGAAGCAAGTGGTCCAGTATATTGTACTCTGAAGACTATGAAATTATGACTCCAATAGTAGGAAAACAAAACGCTTGTTAATGAACTGCTTACATTTAAATGAGTACTGAAATCTGATGTCGCAGTGGTCAAGGCATCTGACTGGAGAGCAATAGGTTCCGCGTTCGAATCCCTGTCCCAGCGACAAATTTTTCAAGGATCCATTACCCGACCTTCATCTCTGGAACAGTTTGGTGTGTAATATGAAGTAAACTAGAACGTTTCCGTGGTTCGGATTCTACGTTAATCTGTAGGTCCCTAACACCGGGTAGCATTTCGGGGCTAGATTATGGCTGCTACGATATGGGTAGAAAGCGCAGCCAATAGAAATCCCTGTCACCAGGTCATTATAACAACACCAGCAATTTAAACGAGCCATTTGAAGCTGACTGTAGATATTGATATGATCTGATTATTTAACACCAGTGTGTGATTTTATGTGGAGAGGTTATTGCGGTTTTAAAAGTACCGTTCTGAAGATACTGAGTAGACATTCAAGAAAGCAGTATTAGCACCAACTCGCATTAATATCGAAAGCAATGAAAGAAACGGAAAGAGGCTACGTGGATTCTCAATCTAAAATTTGAAATTTAATCAAGCCTTGCAAGCAATAAATATTACATTATATAGCTCGAAAATAGAAACGTGCAGGTGTGAATGCAAGCAACTGTCAGGAGACGGGCTTATTAAAGCAAACAGCTTCTTGAAAACAACCTGTTTAGATATTATTTCTTTTTCAGATGTGTTCCAGAATATTTTCATCAAAGCTGTTTCCTGCTTCTAAAATGCTAGGTATTTGTATTACAAGTTTAAGCATGAATACCCTTTAATTTTCCTGGAGATAAAAAATAAAATAAAGAAATTTGGAAAAGAATCCACTGTTACTTAGGGAATTTAGTCAACTTTGTTTACTACCAACTGCAAGAAGAAGGAAACATCTACATGATATTTATGTTCCACCTTCGTGGCTGCAAGACTAGGAACACACGTACTGTCTAGTTCATCATCATTATCGTTGAGGACCATCTCCAGTTTCCTGGGTGTGGTTTACGTGCCTTGGTTGTTATAGACGATTGTTTTCCACCTTTTCCTGTCCAGAAAAGTTTCTATGTCTGTGATGTACTCCCAATTGCAGCCTCTTCTCTCTACGTCCTCCTTCAGGTGGTCTGACCATCTTCTTCTTGGTCTTCCCACTATCCTTTTTTCCAAATAAGTTTTTGGCAATCTTTTACTAGTCATTCTCTTCACATGCCCAAACCACCGAAGTCTTGATGACCTAAGTCTCTCTTCCATGGATTCCCTTAGCTCTAGGTTTGATCTAATTTCATCATTCTTTATGTGGTCAAGTCTAGTTTTCTGGAGGGCCGTTCTAAGAAACTTCATTTCACATGCTTGGATCTTGCTAAGGTCCCTTGATGTTAGTGTGCATGTTTCCAAGGCATATGTGAGAATAGGAATGAGATATGATTTGTACAAGACAACTTTCGTTCTTCTGGGAACCTTCATGTCCCATAGTAAGCCTCGCACGGTACTGTAGAAGTTGGCTCCTTTGGATACTCTACTCATTATTTCTAACTCACTTCTACCATTAGTGGCACTTATGCTCCCCAGGTAGCTGAATTGGTCAACAACTTCAACTTCGTGGTCTTGTAATTTTATATGACAGTCTGTATTCTTTCAGTTTATTTTTAGTGCTAAAGTCTTTTTTTTGATTCAATTTCATTCCATATTCTTCAAACTTATTATTCCACATCTTCAGTTTATTTTGTATTCATTCTTCTGTTTCATCCCATACTGCTACATCGTCTGCAAACACCAGTGCCTGTAGATCTCTATTGAATGTTCTTTTTAGTTCTTTTAAGATGTTGCCCATCACCGCTATGAACAGAAGGGGTGAAAGGGCACTTCCTTGTTGTACTCCTTTGGTTGTACTAAACCATTCAGAGTAACCATCCCCAACATTGACACAGCTCTTGCAGTTATTGTACAGCATTTGGATCTTTCTAATGAGGTACTCTGGTATTTTAAGTTTTCTTAGACTTTTCCAGATAGTTGATCTAGGAACATTATCGTATGCCTTTTCCAGGTCCATAAACACAATAATTAGGTTTTTTCCCTCTTTTCCAATATTTTTCTACCAGCATTTTCAAGACAAATATTAGATCTGTTGTGCTTCTTCCAGCCCTAAACCCATGTTGTTCCTCTTCTAAGATGGGCTCTAATATTTTTCGTACTCTAGTTCAACTATCTTTTCCATAATTTTGAGGCCGTGTGACAGGAGGGTAATACCTCTATAGTTTTCACTTTTCCTTCTGTTCCCTTTCTTGAATATAGGACTCTATACAGCCATTGTATCCCTGTTGGACCGGTGTACTGTCTAGTTGGCTGGTAAAATTTGATGAACGCCGCGAGGGCTTGTGTGAGACAGGCAGGCACGCCTACGGCGATCTATTTCCCCGGCGACCGCAGCCGGCGGGGAAGTCTGCTCGGCAGGGTTGGCTCGCGTGGCTGGGCGCCATATTTCGTGCGCATCACGCACGTCACCTGTCCGGCGCCGCAACGCGCGTTGCTGACGAATGTTACAGTCGGACACCGGCAACATGACACCCAGCCAGCGCTGCCAACTGCTGCCCACGAAAGATTTTTACCGTTTATAACTGAAAGAGTAAAGCTAGCCATTCCTTACAAATTCGGTTCCAAAACTTCCATTCAAGCTGTGAGATTCTCTAAAATTGTATTGGCATGTTGTCAGTTTATTTGTATGTGTGAGCGAAAAACAGGCGAAGATTCTCACTTAGCAGAAAAGATGCCGCGTCTTGATACTTTTACTATGTAAATACTCCTTTCGTTTGATTTATTTTTTTAAGAAAAACTGTAGCTCGTTACCAAACTTCAGATGACATCTGGTTATTCATTTTTACATCTAAAGATCGAAAATCTTATCATTTATTACACAAACTACTTTCTAATCCCGTCAAAAGTAACGTATAAACACAGTATTTTGCCAGTTCATTTCGTTCCTGTTGCCTAATTAAATAACTATTATTATTAAATAACGCCCATAGCCTTAAAAATAACGTAATGTTAAATTTCTTAGCATACTGTAATGGCGTTATCTCTCGACAGAGAGTATAAGAAAATATCTACACCAAACGAAACTAAATAAATAAAAGTGATTACTAATTAACATGTCAACTTAAACGAAATACGTTCTGTAAATTCATTTCTCGCAGTTTCTTTAAGACCTTAGAATTATTCGTAAATAACGTCCGTAACATTGATTTTGCAGTACATTTCTGGCCATTGTTAATCCGGGCGCATACCGTCACACTGGTCAGGTCTTCCGCGAAAAACTCAAGGCGTTGATACGTAATTACTGTACACTATTTCAGAGATCACATTGATTCAGCAGGCATGAATACCATCTGTAACATTGATTCAATCGGGTGCAGCACGGCCTTGCTTAATGAACACAATGCAATCTAACTCTATTTCGAGTCCCTTTTAAGCAATATGTGTTCAAACGCTCTGTCATAGATATTTCAAGCTACCTTGAATCTGGCCATCTATGATATCTGCCTGTTATTTCCAGTAGTTTCTATCATTCTCCCGCTTTATGTTTGTTATGTCAATAGTTTCAGTGAATAACCCATTCACGATGCAGCTACAACGTCGACAGCTTGCGTTAGTTAAAAAATACCATCTCATTGGGGGATGTATTTCATGAGCTTTCTATACTCTGCTTCCCTCAAACCATTTTATAGTTTACAAATTGTACCTTTTACCAAGTTTGATTTTCATGTGATATTTAAATGTTTCTCCTACCAAAGATTCTTATTTTTTACAAAACGCAGAATCCATCGAATAATAATTTTATAGCCCTTCTATCATTTCTTACCCGGAATATTTTTCAAGTACAGAGACCGGATTTTAGATAATTTCAGTTTTTATTTCTCTCTAATCACTCTTTACTTTATGACCAATATAATTCATTACAAGAGAATTTTATGGACTTTACGAATCGCATTTTTTTATCGAGCACGCATTTTAAGTGCTCCTAAATTTTATTTCTCAAAAAATTCATTATGTTTTTCTAAACACCAATTTCCTTGAACGCTTAATTCATGGCCCTTTTAGATTTTACTACGTTCAAAAACAATGTTTGTTTAATGAGCCTCACAGTTAAATGAACTAACATTTTCTCTGAACTTCTCGGAGATCATTATTTATTCCTCGAAACACATATTTCACTTAAAGTAAATTTCACGGAACTGCAGATTTCGTTGAATCAGAATTTCATCTTACATTTAATTTTCCTTGAAACTTATTTTACACGAAGAACCATGATGGAATTTTAAAACTTTCCCATGTTTATTTCTCTCTTGTTTACGACACAATAATTTATTGGACTTAAATTCTTGGTATTTCTCAATACTTTCAGAAATCTCTTTTATTTTTATGAACCATATATTTCATTTCCGAGATTATTCAGCGGATTTTCTCAGCTTTACGGTTCTGGAATTTTCTTAAATTTCACTAACGGCGTGTTTCATTGAGCAATTATCTCCGACCTTTCCAAAATTTTCTTTCATATAATCTCCTTTCTTTTAACTAACCACATGGAATAAAATTTCTTGAACTTGTGAGGCACATGTCCCCACTGATCATCATTTAGGTACTAAATAGTTATAAATATATGGACTAACTTTGACATTTGAGTGCTAGGTGTCGTGGAACGTCAACCATCAAGAAAAAGAGGATCTTTGGTTAGCAGTTTGTTGTTAAAAAAGATGGCTAGCCGCCGATGTGTGTAGGCAGTCAAGATCTGACGTGACGACCGTAAAATTGAAGTTAATTTTAAAGTATTACCCTGATTGCATTAAAGAAGAATAATGGCTTGAAGAAATTGTAATTAATGTATTCAAATAGTTATATATATATAAAGAGTTATAAAAGATAAGTAACTGGTAACTGTTAGATTGTGAATTCACATTTAACTATTTGAACCGATATTTGTAAAAATACTTGAAATTTATTCATGGGATAATTTTTTCAGCTGTGGTAATACACTAATAGACCCAGAATCGAATATATAACGGTAACTAAAAGACAGATCGAAGCAATTCGACACTGGAAAAGTGAAGATAAATGTAACTATTTTATAATACTTGAATTTTAAGGATGAAGGTCGCAATTACAAATATAAATATATATTTGTACGACGGAAACCCTTAGAAATTCGTTTGTCTTTTGACAATTTACACAGCGAGAAATTGTTTTGCTTAATTGCCTTTCCGCCATTATTATCACCGGTTTCATGACACTTGCAAATCTGGAATTTCAGGATGTTCTATTCTTAGATCCGTTTTGTGACCTGCATGTTTGTGAACTTCTATACTCTGATGTCGAGTGATAACCATCATACCGAGCCCGTATTGTGCCATGCGCACTCGTGTGAATGCGTTGGACTACTTTTCCGCGCGTAACAGGCCGAATTGCGTGTTGCACCACCGTTGCGGACAGCACTTAATCAGACAAAGGAAATGCTGGCGCGCTCAGACATGATTTATAAGCTTCGGTCTGGTGGTTGCTAATTTATGGAACAATTCTGTCGTGTTGCGCGTGTGTGCAATAACTCAGGCCCTTATCGTCGCTCTGTGTTCGGAAGAAAGACTCCCTGCTCAACCCGAGGTAATGAGACCTTTCACTGGAACTGTTCCGCTTCGGCTCAGATTGCTTACGCTGCACAGCTACTTTTCACTGCCCGCTATCAAGATGGAGTCCCGCTGGAATCTGCCTGAGTCATTAATCAGCACCTCGAAAGCTCGCGGAACCTCGCAACAGATCGAAGTAGAAATGTACGAATGAGGTGTATGATGAAATGCACCCACCTTACAAGTGGTTTCAAAAAAATACCGATACCTTCTATCGATACATAAATCTGAAAAAAACGGTACACAGTTTTATGGTAATTTTTCTTACAATACAATTTTAAATTTGTATGTTGTAACATTATTTAATACCATCCTGGTTCTGAATTGCATGATATTAAAATATAAAATGAAGCTGAAGAAATGTTCTTCGAGAAATTATACGGCAGTGTTGTCTGAAAAACATCTTATCATGTTATTCAAATACATACCAGATTTTTAGATTACCGTGACAATCAAAGAGGAGCAATACAGTCTACAGCTATGAATTGTGGGAGATTAAAACTAACACTACTCTGTAGAAAAATTACCAACAACTTTCATTATATGGTTGTGATTATTGTCAATTTTTTTATTATTTTCAATGACTCTATAATTTTTGTCATTTTTTAATGAATCTATTTAATTTCAATAGCAGATTTCATGACTGTAATAAGGTTCGTAAAACCCGGGGGATTGAGGTAATAGTCTTTTATCGCTGCAAAACACTGATAACGAAAAACATCGATTGGATTTACATCAAAATTTCAATTACAGTCTTATCAAAAATGCTTCCATTTACTTTAATTATTCTGTTAGACTGTACTCATGTAGGACTATATGAAGGTTATATTCAAAGGTTTCACGTAATAATTCCTATTTTAAAGAAACAAAAAATATTAAAAAATGTAGGTTCCGATAAAGGATATTTGCGGCAGTAACCGATGAAAATCCTAGAAAAGGAAACCATTATTTCTCATAATCGTATGAAATCTTTACAAAAAATCCCGTTGAATTGTTTGTAATTAGCACTCTTTTAAAGTGACAAAGTTAATGATACCTACGTTTGAACCGTGTTTCCAGCTTAAGAGTTTTTCAGAAAATGAAACACAGAACATTGTTGGACTAAGCTTGCAAGGTGAATTACAAAGCGGAAATAAGAAGTTTTTATGTAGCATTATGTCAGGTTTCATTTTGTTGACGTAGTACGTACGTACTAGGAAATTAAAACGGTCAATCGTTTAAATTGTACTACAGGAAGAAGATAGGGGAAATTTATATACTTTTATGAAAACGTTAATCGTAGTCGGATACTCACAAAAGCGACGCAAAAATGTGTATTTTTTCAACCGCAACTTATTTAGTTGGCCAGCTAAGGTACAAGCAAGAGAGACAAGATTGATCCAGTGTCCAATGCCTGACATATTTTTACTCACTGCAAACGAAAAACAGTAATAATTTAGGCGATGGAGTTACCACCATTTTGGGGTATAACTGACGCTAATTTAAATATTAGATGAGGTCAGGTCTTCTGAGGAAGTTATTCGGACTGAAGATCTAAAATCCTTATTTGCATTCTGTGCATGGTCCATAACGTCCCACATGCCTAATGAGTTAAAACACTTACTATGATGATTTTCATTCAGTTTTATTTCTAACAACAGCCTTTATCTGCGCCTTCATTGCGGGTCTGATAGATTTCTACTGTAACTTAAAAAAGTTAGTACTTTCATGTGGCCTAAATGAACTACACCCTAGCCGTAGCCGTTGAAATCAACCTAGTAATCTTGGAAGATAACTGGAACCTACGGTTAAAGATTGCATCGAAACTACAGAGCGTAAATATTTTTAATGTTATGTGATATAACTTGAATTCCAATTTTTAAGCATGGGAAGTGGGTGCTGGCAGGTTTCTGGAACCCTTTTTAAGCTTGCTTAACCAATGGGAAGGAAAGGAGATTGAAGTCAGATTTGGCATTCGAAGGGAACGATACCGACATTAGCCTGGAAAGACTGCGGGGAAACACGGAAAATATCAGTCTGGCTGGTCGGGCAGTGTTGTTATCTGAGAAGTTACTATCCACTGATTGTTAGACAGATTAAATCACATACTTTAGCGAAGTAGAACTCACTTGGTAACCGGGACGTACCCGTAAATCTTCATAAACCAGTAAAACGCACGCCATTTCTTTCTTTTTTCCACATGGCGTGTTACCGCTACAGTACGGAGTTGTTAAGCTAGGTCTAATCAACGACATTCCGAGTTGTTTTACAAGCTGAAAGTCAGACAACGCTTTCATATCTCAGCTGACTGGTCGAAATAAACAACAACTTGAGGTAGCCAGTTAGAAAACTGGATAGTCATCAACAATAGTAAAGAAAACATGATAAAACAAACTCGAGGAGACTAAAATCCTACATAATTAAAACTGAATGAGATACGCAATAGCGCAAAAACTTCCTTGTACCCGTGGTCAAGAACCCAATGATAAATATGTTTACACTTCCACTAACCGCTAGGCCGGCCTCGATAGCGTAGGGGCTAGAGTGCTAGCTCCGCGTGCCGAAGGCCGCCGGTTCGAATCCGGCCACGGGCATGGATGTTAAGTGTTGTGTGTCTGTGTGAATGTCCCTCCTGTGGCGTCTGTACACTGAAAGCAATTATAATTACCTTGAGCTGGCTGTATGGCCTCCGTTGCCAAATGCCATTCAAAAAAAAAAAAAAAAAAAACTAACTGCTGCATTATATACATAGATACAGAAGAGCAACAAATGTTCCAAAGTATTCAACAACGAAATTCCTGTTCGATTGTCAACTGAATTCCTTGAACAAGGATTTCAGGTATGTAATTATGGCAAAAAGCATACAACACTTTGGTTATAAATTACTAAGTTTTTCCACACCTAATCTTGTTAAAAAGTTTACCACGAAAAAAGAAATACTACCAACTTGTGACTTTCTCGTAATATTGGTTTATGGCGTATTTCCATTAGGTCTTAAAACTACAGACCCGGACGTACTTACAGCTAGAACAAAACTGAGATATTTTCATTATGATCGTTACGTCTTAAAATGCGTATTCATTTAAAATTTGTAAATGCGGAATAAATACGAGAAACTGATTCAAAGTATTAATGACGCATGGAGCCTGAAATATTATGTTCTAGTTTAGGAGAAAGCTTCGCACAGTTACAGTTGCGCTCTTAAAAGCATTGAAGTGGTAACACATTGGATTGACAGATAATCTAATTAGTTTCAGGCTATCTGATGCGTATTAATAATCCAAATAACCGCTGAGAACGAGAGTAAAATAGCACGTTTTGGCAAATGGATGATAATCAATTCCACATTATTCACCCAAGAGACACGAGTTTGTTTAATATATTATTTTCGAGGCCGGCAACTGGATTTTTGAAAACCGTCACTTGCAGATTCATCTAATGGTGTTCAAAATGTGTATCATTAATTTAATTATCATTAATTTAATTATCATTAACAGTAAGTTACGGAGAGACATTTCAATACAACATTTTCTACGAATATTTACTGGGTGATAGACGAAAAGACACGTTGATCTGGTATTTGTGGTGGTAAGGTTCAATGCAAAACAATAGCTGTATTTATCGTGGTTTCAGTGATTCTTTTTTTCATAGAAGATAAGCATGCAGAGTTGAATTTTTTGATTTATTGCATCAACTTCGCAGTTGGAAATATTTTTAATTTTTTTATTGTAATAAAAGTATTGTAAAAGCAAGGAACTTATTTGTGAGCGCATGGCTACTGTGTTTTATCTATGATTAAAATAAGAATAATTAGATTTCCGATACAAACAGTTTATATGCTTTCAACGATATTTAGTATTGACAAAAACATTGCGTGTCTGCGTGTCCTATTAGTTTTACTGTTTAAAGACCAGTGGGTCAGGATTGATGGCCATCACGTGCCTTCACGAATATGAACGGTATTGAACTAAGAATATCGCATGTAATGCACCCATGTTGAAAGTATTTCTCTGAACTTAAAGTTTTTGAGAATCAGAGGAAACATAATTGACCTAATTTTTAAGGTATTCGAATGGTACATTTTACTAAAAAGTTCCAGGGTTGTATTTATAAACGATTTGAAAAATAAATTATTGGGGATTTTTTAAAGTATAATCTGCAATATCAGGTAGGTTCGGAGACCTTAAACCATAGGCAAGAAATAGTGGTGAAATATGTTATCCACTGTTCATTGATGGAGAAAAAAAAAACAGAATTTTCGGAGAATGTTCTGATTGTAGAGGAACTATGGCGTGATTGCGCTATACAAGATGTAAAAATCATACTTTTCACTATGGATGAAATATGACTGTTGATATTACATTTAATGTAGTATAATAACAGGAGTAATAATTCGGTACTGCTGTATTGTAGCACGCAGGATTGTGGCGTACTGTAAATATGTAAATATTTGTATTTAATTATTTTTATATTCAGATTATGTTAATACTTATAAATATTTAGTAAATTAATTATCCGATCCACGTAATGGATATCCCAGGCTGCCTTAATTTCTTAACAATTTATCTGAATAAAGAGGTTGCTACTTGGAGGAGCAGAAGGGATTTTGAAGCTGGCAACGGTATTTCTGCAGATAGCGTGGGCTACTGCGAGCTGCCGCTCGGCTACAGCGGGTAGGAACAGCTAACCGTCAAGGTCAGTGCGTTGACCCTGCGCAAGGATACCTGAACAGCACAAGGGGTGAAGGACGCGCGGGAAGGCCAGAGCGAATGGGGTGACTTCGAGCCTCACGTGGTTTTGTGAAAAAGTTAGACATCCAATGCCGTATCATATACGGGGTCTACAAATTTTAATTCATGGCTTCTTTTTCACGTAACGAAACTTCGGGAAGGAGTTTCGGAAGAGGGAAGGAAAAGCGGCCATACTTGGTCATTCTGTGGTCAGCAGTCGCCGTGTCCAGACGCTTCATAGCGCAGAGTGGCACTATGCTGGAGGGTTCTGGCTTCGACCACAGGCTGGTTGATTGATGCTGTCCATACATTAATGGTACGACTTACTGGTCTACGCCGCACGCCGCCGCTGTTGATGCTGGTGATGCCCGTGAGACAGGATCTTTGCTCATTTCCATTTAAAAGCTAGCTGGCAAATAACCTAATGAACTTTAAAGCTCCCTGTAAATTCAGTTTGAGCCTTAATAATGTTCATCTTTTTCTAATTCAAAACGGCGCCCAAGGGATTTTATCCACTATACACATAACATTTAATTGTTGGCTTCTGGTCACGATGTTATCATATATTTAATTTTAAAATGAAATATTTAACATTCACTTTATGTTTACTATCTTCAGGCAGATTGTAAAGCCGGATAGTGCTTTTGCTTGCAGATACACATAATGTCTAACGTAACGTTAAATGTACAAGCCATAGGAAAATAATAAATTCAGCATTGTATCTGTTTCATCAACAGCAATCAGGATCCTAGCTACCTAAACATTAATTTCTTATTCAAATCAATAACCAAGTTAATATTAAAACATACCTGTACAACAGTAAAGTAATGGCTCCCCCCATTACAGTGAGTCAACTGCCACAGTATACGTTCATATCATATCGTTTAGCGATTGTAGTCAACTAACAACAACAACAGTTAAACTAATTCTTTTTAAAAACTATAAGCGAAGCTATTGTTCAAGAGCTACAAATAATTTTTTATTATTACGAAACAAGTTGCAGTGAGCTGATACCATAATATATGAAAACATGGTTCGAAAGATAGATAACAAACGACAATACACTTCGACATCATAGTTAAATAGCATTAAATTCTAGGGCAATGGTGGCCATCCTATTCAGCAGCCAAAGTTTAGAAACAGAATTTTGAATCTGGCCCCGCGAACTCCTTTCTTGGGGGAAATAATACTTGATTATTTTTCCGAATGAAAAGAAATCATTAAAAATAAAACATTATTTAATGAAGTATTAAAATATAATTATTTTAATGCGACAAGCTAAAATGTGTGGTGCTTAGTGTTGTAGTGTTTGATACCACTGTTTAAACTTAAAATTTATACATGTAATGATTCACCTACGCGGACCGCTGTTCTAAGGTAAGAGCAAGCCATGCCACTCTGCTGACCGAGTATCTCCACGGTGTGTGTGATCTCCCTGGGCTCGAGCGTGCCTGTCTGGCATACGTAGTCGCCCGCTTCCTGCGTCTGCGCGTCTCGTATCTCCTCCAGGTTGTAGCCGTCCAACAGGCGCAAGCGAACGTCAGCAGCCACTTACCGAGTATCTCCACGGTGTGTGTGATCTCCCTGGGCTCGAGCGTGCTATCTGACACACGTAGTTGCCTGCGTCCTGCGTCTGTACATCTCGTATCTCCAGGTTGTAGTCCTCCACCAGGTGGATGCGAGCGTCAGCAGCCACTTACCAAGTATCTCCACGGTGTGTGTGATCTCCCTGGGCTCGAGCGTGCCTATCTGACACACGTAGTTGCCTGCGTCCTGCGTCTGTACATCTCGTATCTCCAGGTTGTAGTCCTCCACCAGGTGGATGCGAGCGTCAGCAGCCACTTACCAAGTATCTCCACGGTGTGTGTGATCTCCCTGGGCTCGAGCGTGCCTATCTGGCACACGTAGTCGCCTGCGTCCTGCGTCTGCACATCTCGTATCTCCAGGTTGTAGTCCTCCACCAGGTGGATGCGAGCGTCAGCAGCCACTTACCAAGTATCTCCACGGTGTGTGTGATCTCCCTGGGCTCGAGCGTGCCTATCTGGCACACGTAGTCGCCTGCGTCCTGCGTCTGTACATCTCGTATCTCCAGGTTGTAGTCCTCCACCAGGTGGATGCGAGCGTCAGCAGCCACTTACCAAGTATCTCCACGGTGTGTGTGATCTCCCTGGGCTCGAGCGTGCCTATCTGGCACACGTAGTCGCCTGCGTCCTGCGTCTGTACGTCTCGTATCTCCAGGTTGTAGCCGTCCACCAGGCGGATGCGATCGTCCGGCGACACTTTAGTCGCTCCCGCCGTCAGCACTGCTATGCCGCGCTTCCACACCAACAAGTAGTTGCCTGAAAACAGCAGAAAAACCAGTAATCTTTAGATTATTCATATAATACCGGCTACTGTGGAGTTACAATGAGAAATGTCATAATTGACTTAAAGATACAGGTGGCTTTTTTCTAAAAATTTTGTTGGATTATAAAATAAGAACTTTCTATAGTACATTCGTGCCCTTGGGGTTTCAAACTTTTATCAATCAGAAATTATAAATGACATTGGGATGTGGAATGCAGTGTAAAACCACTGCATTGAAGACCCCATATGTTGTCTTGAGGTTACATAACATTTCCAAATTATGTAATGACTAGATGACCCACGCAAATATTTTTTCAAATAAAATACAACGAATAGCGAATCTGAATGTAACTAAACTGAAAAAAACTCCATACATCGTTTATCGTCGTTGGTGCTCCTCTATAGCGGTAATGCGATCAATCGTTATCGATGCCAGCAAGCCTATTAGCTTGTCTCGTTCTCATACGTGTGACCTTGATAGTTAATACCTTTTCCATTTACTATTTGAATTCCGATAAATTCACACAGAGAGTTTGTATCAGACCACCCTATTTTTATTCATGTGTACCACAATTTGTGCGAATATGGATCGTTAAGAGAAAACAGGAATAGTTAGGGGAGACCACGAGTAACCAACTGTGTTGGATGTAGTAGAAAAGATTCTACCAATCTATTACCCGACAGTTTAAGGCTTGACGGAAGTTTTGAATGCATCTAGTAACATTATTAATTGGAATAAATGTTTCCTCGTAATCTCTGTCTTTTATCCTTTCATTTCTTTTTTTCTCTGCTGTCACTTTCCCAAAATGTTTCCTGTTTTTGGTTACTTTGTATTTCTGAATCGATTTTATCTTCTTCACCTCCTTTTTCTATTTATGTAACACCCTGAAAACACTCGAAGCTTCGAATATGACCAGCATAGGTGGGCTGCAGAAACTCTAAGACTTCCGTCAGACTGATATGGTATATTTGAGATTAGATGGGAGGGCACAAATGATTCTTGATGTTAGTAATGTGGAAAACGTAACACAATCTGCGAATGGGAGTTTATATCTGTGTGATTTATAACAAACAAGAAAATAGTAAAAGGGATGCATTAAAATCATAACTGAGTATGTATGATATGATAAGACATGATATGAATGGTCAGTCTAGAGAGAATGGAGCCACCCAATGTCTACGACGTCTTTTATGACTTTCCAGCTTCGTGTACTTATCGACATTTTCAAAAAGATAAAGCTGGTAATATTTCTTATCAGAAACAATATTTTTATTAGTAAATCTGTATTGCAAAAGCAAGACAACAAGTCCACAATTTTGAAATCGGATAAAACACATGTGTTTCGCGAGAGTTTTAGTGATTTTATGTAGTCATTGGTATTATTTCTTTCTTCTGAGTGCCGACAGCAACAGTATACAAAAGATCAAAGGAACTCAGTATAATACTGATGCGTATAACCAACCTTTCTTCTTTTTACATTATTTCCTTCTAGGAATACCGATCAGCTTCCAACTTCTCAATTAAAAACTCCGCTTCGAGTGGTCCTCATCCACACGTAAAAATCATTTGGAAATTGTGTTCTGACTTGCTGTTGCGAAAAAAAAAAAAAAAAAAAACCTTAAAAGCAATCATTTTTTAAGAAAATTAATAAGAAAAATTGGTTTCGATTTACTCAGAAAATCATGGCGGAGATTCTTAGTTAGCGGAGTAACTATGTGATAATTGTTATTTCCTTCATCACTGTTAGTTTACGCAGTTTATCGTCCGAATTTGCTTTGTAATGAGCCCTGGAGATTTAGGTTTAAATAAGCATGAAATAGGATATTTTGAAAGATACTGAAGGTAATGCAAGAATGATTCAAACCAAATTAATATTTATTAAGTGTGATAAAACATTGGATATAACATTACTTTCGGTCATGGAATTGCTGGTTGGCGTTTGTGAAACGGTATATTTTATTTTATATTCAATAATTACTTTTTACAGCACGAAATGAAATTCAGACAGAAATGTTGGGAAAAAATTCTGTATTATTATGATTTAAATAACAGATGTATACGTCTGACTACGGCATAAAAGTGCTTTAAACCCCAAGTAAGAAAAAAACACCTAATTAAATTCAAGTTGGACGTGTGTTAATTGTTCACTAGACGTTCCTCGGCTTTATTTATTTCTCTGGAATCATTAGCTAGACGTTACTTTTAAATTGTATTCTCGAATGTAGCTCTTTTAAAAATGATTCTAATATATTTTGTTTCACATATTCAGAAGATCATAAAATTTACGCGAATTTCTTTTTAAATCTTATATTAGGATGAGATTTATGTACCGGTTAAAAAAAAAAAAAAAAAAACTTTAATATCTTCCGGAAACCAGTAGCAGAAGGCTTTTGTACTGATGGCACTACAGAATTCAAATACTTCTCTACAATATGTTTATGAACATTTCACGGCATGCAGTAAATCCATCAGACATGCCATGAGTTATACATTTTCAAGCTACCTCTATATTTAAATGAATTTTTGTTGTATAAAGAACTTTTAATGATTTCTGTTAACATCTACAGTCAAATAACGTTATCGCCATGAACATGTTCAAGAGAATTTTTACACTGCTCTATCTGATGTGTATTAAGAACATTGAAATCTTATAGAATATTTTCATCAAAGGAACATCACATAATTAATATATCTTGTTTCTCTACATTTTTATTTTATTAGAAGGTTACATAAATGTTTGAAAATGGACTGTCTTGTAAAAGATATGGTTACATTTACAAAATAAATAGAGTAAGATATTCGAATATTCCACGAAGTAACGATAAGCTTACACCTTGGTCAAATCCATGATGATAGAAAAATATTATATTTAACGAGGGAAAATATATGAGGTCTAGAATTACATTAAAATCTTCCTGAATTACCCATAGCGAAAAGTTTAAGAACACCCAATTTAAAACAGAGTATCTATTTATCTCTTTCACTGACATATTTCTTGGATATATTTCTGTTTAATAGTGTTCAATAATTGCGGGATGACGCATAGCAACACAGAGCCAAAAGAATATGAGTCTTGTATTTAACATGTTATCAGCTACAATTCACAGCAAAACACTTTTTTTGTCTGATTACATATCTGTAATTGTTTACAACATAGATTTGCCATTTTATTTCAAAACCACACGGTTAATAAATTACTGATTTAACTCAACAAGATAATTTTTTTTTTCTTTTCCTTTTACATGTTTAGTAGTGTTAATACTGAAAACTATGTAACATCTGATTTCGACGTTTCTAGTGTGGTTCCCTGATGGATATCGAGTAATTTTTCTATTTGTTCACAGAGATATTTTTTTTAAAAAAAGACGCTAATTTCAGTAAAAGATAAATGTATATCTGCGCAATGCCCAAATTGTCGCCTGATTAATTATTACTATTATCATTTGTCCTATTTCCAAAGACCATGGTTTTGATTCTACAGTTTCAAAGTATCGTGTTGTGACGGTGTTACGGCGGGGTCAGTGCGACGAAAAAATGATAATGGATGCTCGAGAAAGCGAGAAAAAACAGTAATTCTAAGATTTAATAATTGGATAGTAAGTAATTAAATATGAAGGGTAGTATGAAGGTAACGAGAAAAGAGTTAGAAATTTACATGTAATACTAGAAATAAAAAACAATTTTGACGTAAAGCATTAAGAAAGACGGAAGCTAAGAGCTAGTGGTAAGGCATGAAGAAGGGACTATCATCCTGGAATTGGAGGTAATTAATCAGAAAAGTGTCTCCAAATAAATAGAAATGAGGAAGCTACAAATTTTGAAATAGATCCTCAGAAAATTATGAATGAATTCAGAAAGCTAAAAACTGTCAATGGGCTGCTGTTGATAATGTTACTACAGATGTATTAAAGATAATGGGGCACGATATTGTACCATACCTTAAAATTTTGCTTAAAACGGGTGTAGAATCTTGATGCTTAACAGCGGACTGCAAAATAGAAACAGTAGTACCGGTTCAAATAGGAGAGGCATCTGTGACAGACTAAATGATGGGGATGTCTGTGGGGAAAGAAAGTGGGTTGTAAATCGACAACATGGCTTCAGGCAAGGATATTTATGTGAATCTCAGATCGTGGGCTATATGCAAGATATTTCGGCTGAATTCGACAAGGGAGGCCAAGTTGATAGTGTAGCACCAGATCTTTCTAAGGCCATAGTGAGCCAAGATATGTTAAATAAGTTGAAAACTATTGAAGTGGATGAAAAAGTGACTTTCTGGCTAGAGAAATTCTTAAAATGAAGAAAGCAAAGCGTTAGAGTAGGACATGCAGTGTCAAAAATCGTGGAAGTGAATTTGGTAGTGCAACAGGGTAATGTATGAATGAGTGTGTTCCGGTGGTTTACAATAAGAATTTATATTGTTTTCAGATGACATAATGATATATATTAGGGTAGAATCGGAGGATGACCGTGAACAGCTGCAGGGTGACCTGGATAGAATATCTAACTGGGTAGGTCAACATGGAATGAAGCTAAATGCAAGGATCAGTGAGCTTATTAGGTACACAAATAAAATTCTAAAGAATCTTTATGATTATAGGTTTTGGAAAGAATTGATTAATGAAGGCTGGAACTGTAAATATCTTGGCATATAGTTTTATAATAAACTCATTGGACACGTGGTAGGAGAAGGTTACAATATCCATCATTTACTGGAGACAATGATGAGAGGATGTGACCCACATTTTAGGTAGCAGATGCAGAAGTTGAAGGGTGTGCAAAGAAGAGTTGCCAGATTTGTTTGTGGAAATTACCACAAGACCCACTCAGAAACCGATATGATAAAAGAGCAGGAATGGCAATCATTGGAAAACAGGAAGAGTGTGAAGAGAGTGCTAGGAGTCTACAAGGGGCTTGGAAGAATATTGGTCAAAAATTAGGAGCTTTGCGTGGAGGAGAAAAGATAAACATGGGCACAAGGTGGTACTCGATTTTATGCTAAGACAATGGAAAAATTTTCTTTTGAAGTTAAGGGTGTTAGAGATTGGAGATTTAAAAATTAAATTAGTAAACCACAAAAGAAGATGGGGAAGGAATTTAACACTGTAAGGTTATATTCAAATACTAAGAGAAGTGTAATTAAGTGACCCGAGAAACTGTCATCGGAGCGTGTGCTCTAGCGCTATTCAATTTTTTTTTATTTTTTTTTTACTTAGGTTTTTACTAACAGGTCACCTGACTGTCGTCACGGGTAGGGGTTGGCAGGCAAATATTGGATAGACAAAAATGAATTCGCAGCGAATGTTAGACCAATAATTCTCAGAGACATTAAAGAAAATTAAATAAAATAAAGTGAAGTGAACAATATAAAAGAAGATAATGGTAAACTGTAGGAAGGAACAACGGTGCAGAAAAATGCGGAAGGTGCTGTTCCGGACTGACATGTGCTAGCCACTACAATTTTTAGTAAGTAGAGTTTATGTACATAAAGCTTGTAACCATACAGATAATTTAGTATTAAGAAGTGAATTTATGTTTGAACACAGATACTATGAAAACAATATATAGAATAATTATAACAGACTGAACCTACAGATGATACAATATTACAGCATGAATATTTGTATATAATTAATGTACTAGATTGGAATACACAAATATGATCAAAATATTATGTTATTTATAGCCACTGACGATGCCCCACTCCAGAAGGGCGAAACGCGTCTGGTAGATGAAAGTTAAAAATAAAAACAGTTGTTATTCAAAAAAATTCTCAGAGAATTCCGCAATTCTGAGAGACTGGAAAGAGTCAAGTATGTGAAAGGGTAGTACCAAAGGGAAGAAGTGAACAAGAGGTCCAAATCTGAGAGCTGGTATTGGTGTACCGTTACTAGATAAACCAACAAATATTTCCAGATACAAGAGGAGGTCATTTGTCATCTCGCTATCTTTCGAATTTCTCGTACCGCAGTGGCAGCTCTTTTTGTGGTGACTTGTAAAGTATGGATAGCAGCCCAAGGCGACCATGAAAGAAATGGCCGCACAAGGTCCTAGCTACAATTAGCCAATTTGTTCTCTCACACACACATACACTCTCTCTATCTTTTTTAGACCAATTTTACCCCTATATATTATTGTGTAGTTAGTATGAATTCTGTAAAGGATATTCGCTAACAAATTATTAGAAAATGTAAAATGCGTAACTTCTGAACTGAGCTAATATCATATTGAATTTTTGAAAGCATCAAAAGTGAGAAGTAATTTTGAAGATTTAATGTGCACAAAAAGTATTGTTATAGTAGAAGTACTATATCGACTGTTCCATTCTAAGACAAAATTACTGGAATAAATGAGTGAATGTAAACCATAAATAATTTTTGTAATGTAGACCTCCTCATTGTCCAGTCCAATCCTATATACAACTGCTCGTGAATGGTTGCAATCTTTGGACAAGAATCCGTACATAAGGTAAACAGGGAATAAACTGGAGCTCCTAACAGTAAAATTAAATTATTAATTTAAATTTAAAAATCTAACAAAGAGCAGAAGGGAAATATAAAGGAGAAAGAAACGTTAATTATAGGTCCCAGCAGATAATGTAATTAACTAATATGAAATTTGACAGAAATTTACTAACGGCAGGATGTATAAAACAGTGACGTGTTTGATGAAGCCTGATCATGGTCTTGTATTGTGTTCATCTAGAGCTACGATAATAATCATGTTATTTGCTCATACTTCATTTATGGTAGTACTTTTTCAAACATTTATATTATAATATATACACATACACATTCGTAAATTCACTTCATTTCTGAAGTCTAATAACAAACTGATGATACTACAAGCTATTTACTCATGTAGGCTAGAGTGTATTAATATCTCGCCTGTGCTGCTTTGTTAAATGAATTATGACATCTATGGTAAAGACCATCATCAGAAGTCTGCAACTGAGAGCATAGTCAATGGATGGGGAAAATCATTTGACTGCTACATACAGACGGCTTCGTTTAACATAAAGTAGATTAGAATATCGAAAAAATCCTCTATCAATCTGAATCGGCTTGGTTGTTAGAAATTAAATTGTGATAAGCTTGAAATTTCATATTCATTCACGAACATCTTAATGTTCAGGAATAATTTATAGATATACCTCATTTTATCAGTTGTTAATTTTTTACGTCAGTCATATGCCCACTGACTTGTCATGGAGGCGTTTACTCCCTGTGTGATTGTAGCCTACTATAGCACACATATCCTATTTGTCTCACTCCAAAAGGACAATGAGACGGTTGAAAGAACCCTGCATAATTGACGGCCATAAACCACAGGGGCACCAGTAATTATGCAGACATCAACTGGTCGTCTGATATCGGCAGCCATCAACGCATACATAATTTGACAGTATTGGCCTCGACGCTGGAGAGGGGGGGTTTGCCACGTGTCTACACGTACATGAGGTTCGTCTGACAGAGGCTAATTTTCGCTTTTGGAAAATTTGTTTCCGTGATACGATAGTAATACAGAACACCATGCGCAGCTAATTAGGAAGAAGAAAGACGTTATTCTTTGTTTTGAAGAATGATAGCATATAGGACCCTTGCTTCTCCAAGACAATTACATGAATCAGTATATTTATCTATCTATATCTATAAAACGAAAACCGGAAATATTGGTCGTATAAAAACTTGAAAACTACGGGGCAGATTTCGATGGAGTTTTCACCGTTTTAAAGCTTAGATTCTTAATTCACTTGTCTGGCATGTCTTATGTTTCAACGTTAAATAATGTAGGAGCATTAAATGAAATTCTGAACGTATGGTGAGAAATTCCACAGGAGGAATCACTAGATGTCGCATACTCCGCACTAAATACACAACACAATGTCTCTGACCATAGCCCTTAATTAAAGCAATAAGACAACTAATAGTAATAACTATTTTGAACACTAAACAAAACTTTCAGTAGTCTTTCTTTTAATTTGGCATATTCAATTTTAATAAGCCGTAACTTGAAGTATTCTTTCCTTTAATTCGCGATATCAATTTTTAAACGACATAGATAGCCGTAAAAATAACAGAGATTTTCTTTAAGCACGATCTCTGGACAATATATCTGGCCTTCAGCATTAGTCTTCTGTTTACGATAATATTATTCCGGATTCACTTTTGATATTTTATCTGCAGAGTTAAAGGATCTGGCGTTTCGAGCCACAAGTATATCCATTCACTTCGAAATTGAATCAAATGTGAGTTTTTAACATGATCTAGGGTTGTTCAATAATGTAGTAATGAAATTTCTTAACCAAATTATCGAAGGTTGATATACATGAATCTTTTCGGACGAATGAAAATAGTATACGTCCAAATAAACTTCAGCCCACCAGTTTCTTGCTAGGGAGTGGGTGAATGTAAGTTTGCTTTAATTCCGAAAAAGTTGGCGCGTATTTTATGAAACTTTGTACAAATGTTTTGCAGGAATATAAATAGGGTACGGTTAAATCTACGCCAACTATACCGGGCAACGCCGGGAACTTCGCTAGTAGTTAATAATACCGCTCCTCTCTATGACGTTACATCCACAATTTCAATCTGCCTATCAATAGTAAGCAATGATGAAACTATTATAACAATTATCTTCAAATCAACGAAACAAGCTTCTCTCGAAACAAATAGTAGTCTTCAGCAGAAAAGGCAACGATAAACTAGATGGGTCTATATGTAGAGTCCCTTGGAAGTTAAACGTATTTGTACGTTGGGCTGTATGCATAGTGCCATCGAAGCAGAAGTGTCAGAGGAGTGAATTTGGGTAATTGGTTTGTAAACCTCGTGTTTGAGATAAAAACTATGGAACATACCAGATTTTGCCTTACGGTTACCTTATTCTTGTGGAAAGGCGATTACAGAAAAAGGGGGAGAGATGGTGTGTAGCGGATTCTCTGGAGTTCGCTTTACCTCCAAACCCGGTATACAGTAGCTGCGTTCGTCGTGAATGGATATATTGTGAGAATTGATTCATTCCCGGCTAACAGCTGATAAAAATTCTCCACGGCTGTGCTGCCGGATAAACTCTGCCACACAAGACGTTTCTACAGCTGCCTCAGCTGTCTTCATCATGTGGAATTACAGAGCGAAGTATTTACAGCGAAAGCACGTCACCAACTGCGAATTCATCGCGATTCTGGCTCATATAGTACTGGGGCGGCTAAACAAGGCGACGGCCAGTGAGAGAGTAGCTTCCGTAGTGGCCTAGCCGCCGTAGTGCTTTCTTGTATATGAGGCATTAACAGTCGGCGACGTGTTGTCGCAGTAACTACTTCTACCTTCCATTTCACCTGATGAAGAAAGAGAAGGTAGCTGTCGAAACGCCACGTATGGTAGAATATATCCGGCTCAACACCTGAGATGGCTATATTGTTACATATCATACAAATCGAAATGTGCAGAAGTTCAAAAATTTGTTGTTCAGGAAATAAAGTGATCTAAATTCAGCTTGCCTTCAGTGTAATATGGTAGTAAACAACTGATGATCCATGAGCATACCTCCTAGAACATCGTACTAGGATGTGATGTGTAATATTGCTAAGTGAAAGAGTTACTTCTAACCTAAACCCACTATGGATGCTTATATCAGGGAGTGCATACTGCTAACCATAGATAATTTATTTTCCGCACTCATGAATAACTCTGAATCAAAAAACCATTTTTAACAATTGAAGCTTATTACCAAATCTTATGTTTACACCAAATCGTAATAATTGATGCGCTACTCAAGTATATAATAATATCAAGCCTTGATTTTATGAATTCAGTGGCCAATATTGGAAAAGTACGTTGATTCTTAAGTGATTAATTTATTACACATTTACTTTCTGTAGTTGAAGTTGTGATCACGATGAACTAATTTTCAAGATCACTAAAAACATGACATTTTCAGGAATAATTTATAGATGTACTTCATTTTATCAGTTGCTAATTTTTTACGTCACTGATATGCCCACTGACTTGTCGTGGATGCGTTTACTCCCTGTGTGATTGCAGTCTAGCAGTATAGAACATATATCCCATTTGTCTCACTCCAAAAGGACAATGAGATGGTTGAAATAACTCTGCATAATTGACGGCTATAAACCACAGGAGCACCAGTAATTATGCGTACATCAACTGGTCGTCTGATAATTTAACTATCTGAGGAGTATAGATTTGTCATCGATAGTGTTTTCTGTTTCCTTTCCTGCGCCAAAATCAGTAACTCCCTACGTTAATTGCTTGTTACCTGTATGGACAGTTATTAGTGGCAAGGGTTAACAGTCATGGAGAGAAACAAACTCGTCGAGTGCGGGATGAACACACGATTTTCGCTCTCACACTTTGACACTGAAAAATCGAGGAAGGAGTCGTTGGTGCGCACCGCTGGAGGTGGCGCTGCGAAGGTCATTAGTGGGAGTATCGGAGCGAGCGGTGATTGGCTGGCTGTTACGAGGTGCCAGGTGGACGTCACCGGCCACAGGCTTGCCAACTCACGCCGCATTTTCTGCATTAACGAGAAATTCCCCCAACACCATTTGTTTGCGCCCTTCACTGCCGAATTAAACTTCGTGAAAAGTATTTAAAGCAGCCAAATTTGCAGCCGTGAAAAATTTGTTTCGCTTATTGCTCATTACCTTTTTTATGTTTTCCCTACAATTATTTTAATCATTTCTCCAAATTAAAAAAAAAATTAAAATCTTCGTGAAACCGAACATATTCTAAACGGAAAGCTTTACATGTATGGAAATTTGTGTATCAGTTGGGTTGGTTAAACTGATAATTTTTATTCATTAGAGCTTATGAGATACCCAGATTTCAAATAAACTAACGTGTTTTGAAGGGGAGATCTTGTAAGAACTGCAGGTAGCTCAGTTCAAGTCTATTATTTTCTTTGGCTTGCCACACAGATCATACTACTTAAAACGGCGCTATTCTGGGCACAGGGATATCTAAGAATTAATTCAAAGCTATAGTCGTTTTTCACTTCTTAATTTCCACAGGTCGTTATTCGCCAAACGTTGTCATCTAAATTCATTTCAGTTATGGTACTTCTTATACTATCCATCTACAGTCTTCTTAATTATCCACTTCTGGAGTCAACTTTTTCACTCATACAGCAAACATTTCAGTACAACCTCGAACTTATTAGGTCTGCATTGCACTGTATTGTAGCATTTATTCATTTTTTACTGTGTCTAGCAACGTAAATCCGCAGCAGTCTCCAAAATGTAGTTTGCAATGACAGTAAGCTTTTCTTGACCAGTTTTTCTACTTCCAAACGGCAACTCAAAATTTAGTGGTGCAATCTTAGTTTTGATTCTTTGACAATTTATTTTCTGTGTTAAATATAGGATGTGAAATGAGGGAGGCACTCTGGAACCAGTGAAGTGGTGTGGTCTGCGGTGGCATGAAACATATGTCAAACGTCACGAGGTAATTTGTGTGTGAGACAGAATTAGCATTCTCGGTACTTTATCGGAGCACCCACGCTCAGAACCAGTCGCTGCAGGTTTCGTCTGAGTGACTCGCCCAACCATCACTGTAATAACCTACGTGCTTCCAACGAGATTTTGTCGCTGTTAGAGTTGTGCTTTTCTTTGCCTGGTGAATTGGCATAAATCCTCATCCCATATTGCCGCATGAACGCCAGTGTACCGTCTGCCAGCATGGCGCAGCGGGTAGCGTCACGAATTGCGGTACCGAAGGTCGCCGGTTCAATCCCGCCCACTGACAAAAATTATTTAATTCTGTTTATTATTTCCAGAAGATTCTACATGTTTCCTAAGGTCACTTGTAACTTCTACACATTTCATTTGTTAACTACTCTTGTAATCTCTAGTACGTTCTATCTGTGTATAAATAGAAGAGCATTCTGCCCAAGAGGCAGTCAGTGCTGCGTGTATGTTTGAGTTCTCAATAAACCTGTTCTCAGTTTAAGTGCTGTGTTCATTGACAAGTAACCTTCGAATTCACACCTGCCCCGGTTGCAACGCGACATAGTTTGGTGGAGGCGCCGGGTACCCTGTGCAACAGCTGCATCATCGTGGCTCCGATTAGGCAACGTAAAAGTCGCCGCCTACACGGACTGGAACCGGACTACAAAGGATATACTCAGTACGTCCTTCCGAAAGTCCGCGTCATTAGGAAACCCATGGCGGCAAGCCAGCTGCACATTCGACACCCATCGGTGTTCTCTGGAGACGCTGGACAGGACCCTAACAAATGGCTAAAAGGGTTCGACCGAGTCGCCAAGTACAACAGGTGGGATCATACCATGTGCTTGGCAAATGTTTATTTCTATCTGGACGGAACCGCCCAGCAGTGGTTCGAGAACAACGAAGATAAACTGAATAACTGGGAAATGTTCCAGACGGAACTTAAGAAAACGTTTGGGGACCACCAGCGACAAATCCGCTCGGCGGAAGAACAACTGAAGAACCGGGCCCAACAACATGGGGAGCCGACGCAATCTTACATACAGGATGTTTTGGCCCTATGCAACGTAGTCAACCCGAATATGACTGAAGCCGACAGAATCACGCACCTAATGAAAGGTATTGCAGAAGACATGTACCAAGCTCTTCTGATAAAAGACGTCGCTACGACGGAAGAGTTCATCAAGTGGTGCCAGCGGATTGAGGAGATGCAACAAAGGAGGGTTGGGCGAAAGAAGTATGACAGACTTCCCAACGTAGTCCCTATGGCAGTTGTGGAAGACCAGCACGACTTTGCGTCTCTCATACGACAAATTGTGAGAGAAGAATTACAACAGTTCATGGCAGCTGGGACTCTTGAACCGAGTGAGCATCAGATCATGGCCATGGATGTAAGCCCAGTGGGTCATGAAGGAGCCGACGCGGCGGAAAAAGAGGTATTTCAGACAATAGCTCCTGTCTGCCGAGCCAATCGCACTCGACGTGAAGAATGGCCTCGCCCTGATATGACGTATGCTGCAGCTGCCAAACGGCAGCCTAGGAACCGGCCGACACGGCCACAACCAAATCCTCCGGCACCTATGACGTCCCGCAGACGAACGGACGTCTGGAGGACAGAAGACAACGCGCCAGTATGTTTCCACTGTGGGCGCCCTGGACATGTCGTACGATACTGCAGAGAGAGAAGACGAGTATTTGACGATTATTTTGCCGCAAGACGTCCGCCATCAGAACAGTTCTACCCCAGGCAGCCACCCGCTGACGAGTTCGGTCGACCTACGGGAAGAAGCCCATCGCCGTACCCTAGACGAGGTCGATCCCCGACGCGCCGCTGCCGTTCATCGTCGCCGGACAGAGCTACCAGCCGCTCCCCTAGCCGCCGCACGCAGGAAAACTAAGCAAGGCGACCATCTACGGAGGTGAGGCCGCCGCAGATGAAAATCCTCCATGGATGACAGTCACTAAGATGTCGGGAAATCTCATCAACGTTATAATCGACGGCCAACCTGTCCGGGCGCTGGTTGATTCAGGAGCTTCTTTCTCCGTATTGTCGGACAATTATCGTCGCACACTAAAGAAGACAATGTTCCGTGATACGGGGGCAACTGTGCTAAAGGTCGCAAATGGAAAGTACGTCCAGCCAGCTGGAGCTTGTGTCGCGAGAATAACCATCAACAACAGGACCCAGCCAGTTGAATTTGTCATTTTAACAGAATGTAGTCATAATGTCATCCTTGGATGGGACTTCCTTAAGGCATCCCAAGCTGTCATTGACTGTGGAACATCTGAGCTGCAAATTGAAGAAGTCGTTGCGACGGGTACACGTAACACAGAATCTTCTGGGAAGTTATTCGCCGTTGACAACGTGACAATCCCGCCGTTCGCAATGAGAAGAGTCCCAGTCAAAAACACGGACGACCGCAACCTTGAAGTGCTTGTCGATAGTAGAAAGTTTATTAGGCTCACGAAAGAAATCTAACAGCGGGACGCTGTTTTCCTCAGGAGAGGGAGCAATGCCGCATGAACGCCAGTGTACCGTCTGCCAGCATGGCGCAGCGGGTAGCGTCACGAATTGCGGTACCGAAGGTCGCCGGTTCAATCCCGCCCACTGACAAAAATTATTTAATTCTGTTTATTATTTCCAGAAGATTCTACATGTTTCCTAAGGTCACTTGTAACTTCTACACATTTCATTTGTTAACTACTCTTGTAATCTCTAGTACGTTCTATCTGTGTATAAATAGAAGAGCATTCTGCCCAAGAGGCAGTCAGTGCTGCGTGTATGTTTGAGTTCTCAATAAACCTGTTCTCAGTTTAAGTGCTGTGTTCATTGACAAGTAACCTTCGAATTCACACCTGCCCCGGTTGCAACGCGACAATATTAACTAGCTACAAAAGCATTCAGCAAACGTAGAAGTCTTAATAATAACGTTTCCAGTATGCAAGTGTGGTTCATGCATGTGAAAAGCAGATTCATGTCATTCTGTGTAGTAGATACGTCTTAATGCGACGGTGTAGATGATATGGTGGCATGTTGGCTACGTGGTATTTTTTTTAACCAATCTCTTCTTAGTAGCTTCTGATTATTGTTTCAATCGTATGAATATTTTGCCTCCGTGATTCGTATGCAATATAGAACATATATCAAACGACGAACACAAAACCTGACAAGTCATCATCCTAGAACGGGTATGCAACGCGGTGACCCTTTCCAATGTATAGCAGAACGTTAATCACTATGTTGAAATAGTCCGCAAAGTATAAGTATTTCTTGTACTCTGTCAGATTCATTTGACGTTTTCGCCCATTCTAGGTGGTACTTGCCGTACTAATCCTGGGGAACGAATAAGAAGTTCTGTTTCCCATTTGCGATCTCCAGTTGTTTATGAACTAGCGGGCGTCCGTTTCGTCATCTGACCGTTAATAGTAAGGTATATTCTGTATGGTGGGTGTAAATTCATTTGCTTATTGCGTAATTTTAGAAGCTAAACTATGCAATACTCCTAGCAGATGGCGGGAAAATACCTGAAAGCAGTGATGAGGCCTGTCATTTGAACTTTGTATTAAAGGCTAGAGGCTGTCCTGATGTACTAAACATGCTTAATTAGGAACAGAATGCGTTGCTTCGGTTGAAAAAATGATTCAGAGGAATAAAAATTTATTTTCTGGACCATATGAAACTTGCAGAGATGTTCCATATTTTCACGGCAAATAAAAAATTATTCTAAAACGGAATATACGTTTTACAACAAGTAATTCTACTAGTGTAAATCGAAACAAATTGTATAATCTCTAAAGAAATATCAGGAAACATTTGAGTTTTTATGTACACACTCACAAATTTTTTATGATTAGTTTTTAATGACCCTTACCGGATCGCGGAATGTTTTGATTCTGTTATTTGTTTGTAATTACAAATTTGTCCAATGTTTCCACAGGGTGGTTATAACTAGGTAGGAACTATCAGTTTTTTAGGCAGTGGGAGAAACTTAAATGTTGCCATCTATCTGCGATTCGTGTAACTTACGTTTTCTATGATATGTATATTTTCGCTTGTCAAATGCTTAATTTATGAGGCGGACATTGAGTACCGTTCCAGCTTTCATCTAGGTGACGGAAGAAAATCTTCTAAAACCATAAAACAAGACAGCCGATATGTGGGGTCTAAAATTCGAAGCTGGTGACGAGTTTTGTCCCTGATCCAGTGCGATGGCGGCGTGCAGCATATATATATACTATGTACCATATTATAACTTCAGAAGAACGGCTTTGACTTTCAATGAAGCCAGAGGTTTTTATCTGAACATGAACGTCAGAACGTCTACCCAGGCTATTCAGCCTGTTATCCAATGAGTATGAAGGGGTTTATTCTTCTGAAAATAACAAATGGCAGAAGCGTTACACTGACAACGACACTTCCTCCCTTTAACGCAGTAAGTTGTATGGGAATACAAAGATCTAAATGCATACATTCTGTTTGAAGAGGCATATGTCCTTGGACTTTACCTTTACCTTACATTTATGATCTCAGGCCATAACTCATTTCTCAGCTATTTTGCGTTTGTACCACCGTGTTTTGTAGTTCTCCGTTACCGGTGACATTAAAACTTAGTAACACAATATCAATAAAATCATACTGGACTCAAACTGGTTTCGTACCCAACAAATACTTCGGCTTACGTCGTTTCAGCTTCCTTTCGCATTCTGATGTTTCTAAAGTTCTGTGATTCGACTATGCATGGCCCATTTCGAAATTATTTCCTTAGAACAGGTAGCCAAAAAAAAAAAAAGGGATAGCAACAAGGAAGGTCAGCATATCTTTGAAGCACGAAGCAAGGTAAGAAATTATTGCCAGTAAACCAACACAGTGCCAGTTGTAAGCTCTCATACGCACATTTAATTTACCTATGTATACTTGTACGGAAACAGAAAGAAAGGTTTCTTTATTCTTATTTTACTCTGCAATTTTGCATTTGTATGGCAATAGAAGGAGAATTTTCTTTATTGTTAATGCACTTTGTAATGGCTTGGAAGCTGGATAAGATTGCGTTGCAATCTGAAATTGTAATAGAGATTTCCAATTGTAAAACTGTATTCAAAATTGAACCCTTCTAAGAGAGTCAACCTAAGACTGTATAATATAAAAGCCACATTTCGCAACTGAAAATAAAATATGCATCAGCATCTTTGCAAACTAGCAAGAGAGAACAATTCTTGCATTACAACCTCACGTCACAGATGAAGTCCAACTTCTTCTTGCACAAGATGACTGACATATTCATACGAGCTCGATACAAACACTTGTTGCCCACTCTGTGCACAGTCCCCTTGTTGCGGGGACTGGGGACCACTGTGTGCAGAGGGCGTGACATTTGTGGACAGCCGAATGTCACAGCGCGGCGCTGTTCGGGCCCGGGATGACATTTGACGGGAATGTCTCTGCCTGCACAACACAGCACAGAACACGGGAAGCCGACTCAAAAGCTGCGACAGTAATAAATCATCCAACAGCTTATGTGTATGAGTGATGTTTCAGCGACATGAACTTCTTGAAGATAAATTAATCATTACACATTTATTGCTTACGTACTTGAACGTTACCTTAAATTACTAACCATCTTAATTATATTCAGCGTGCATCGAGACTGACCTATTACAATGTTGGTCACATGAAAGAGATCTAACAAATGGTGTTTAGATAATGAATCACCAGTGTGATGTAAGCAACCAACAAAGTAGAATTATTTAGGGTAAGGATTTAAACGGGTGTTTCTATGATATGTATTTCCTTTTGAACTCTGTCTTCGCGTGATGCTCATTTCCATCTCCGTTGAACGTAGCATATCATTTTTTAAGTGATTGATATAAAGACAGGGACCTGGAAACATAAGGAGAGACGTAGAAAGTGGTCAGCAAATGTAGCTGTCTTGCTGTTGAAAACACATCTCCCATGGATATAAAACTGATAACTTTGTGGTGATAGAACAGTTGTGAACCTTGTTTTCAATTCACTTTTGATAAATCACAATATAGATAATTTCTCTAAAATATATTTTTGGCTTTAGGAATTTAATCTAATGTATTAGGTTGTTGACCTCTCAATTATTTAGGACGAGCTTGAGAGAAGGATTCATAACACAGTATTGGACGTATGAAAATATTTTCATCTAGTTTAGAATGGATTTAAAACCGCTCTGGGTGTCTCGTGAGTATTTCGGTATAACGGAAAGAAATTAGTGTTTGAGTAGATTGTTGGAATTTGGAGAAAAATATAAACTAATTACAGCATTCATGTTAGTTAAAAATCATTCAGGAAGAATATACACATGGAAACATCAAAGGGATACAGGTAACTATCATATAGATTATATGTATCAAGTGTTCATATAAATTATGTTATAGACTGGAAAAAAATCACATACTAATGCAGTATATAACCGCAAGCTGATAGTTATTAAATGAAAATTGAAATACGAGAGAATAATGAAGCAGCACAGAAAAAACTTGAACTAAACTAACTGAGAATCTCACGTCTAACTGAAATTTGTAAATAATTCAAATTTTATGTATTAAATAATTCTGAAAGAAATTAACTATGGAAGAATGGAATACACTGAACATGGGAATAATCAAGGCTGATAAAGTAAAATTTGACATGAAAAAAAAAGTCTAACATAACGCAAAATCAAAAAGCCAAAGAGAAAAATGGCTGAAATGAAGGAGTTGAGAAGGAAATGAGTCGTACCCAATGTAAAGGATAAAAGAGTATTTTGGAATACTTTGTGCTTGATACTCTAAACGAGGAAATTAAAAAATTGATATTGCTAAAAGTTCAAAAAATAAACCTAATACTTTTTCACAATTACTAACACTGAACTGACCTTAAAAGTTATTGTTACAGAGAGGATTAATGCTAAAATATTCAACGTATTTTCGTTTCACGGGCTACCATTTTGACGATGATTTTATATAAGTATTGCATTGACGGTACTATGAAACCACCATGTCAACTGAGTTGAATGATTCCATCAAAACAGTTTCACAAATAAACTACGTTTCGTAGAGTAGCTGTTTCATTAAGGGCGTCTACTTTCAAAGCAGAGCCTTGCGATGCAGCATGAAACCCTCGAATACCTTTCTCTTCGCTAACTTCATCTGACCTCTCACGACACCTAATTATTTGCGGAGACAGATTGCCTGCAGAGCTTAATACCGCCGCTCCGGATCTACCTCGTGGCTTTCTGAGGCGGGTTATTAGAACTAGAGCGCTATCTACAAGCGAGATACACATGTTGCCGTGACGAGGGCGCATTAGTCAAGGCGCATGCGCCTTCCGAGCTGGACTAGGCGGGCTATTTTTCAGAGTCGGAGAAACTTTATTATCTGAGAGTAAGAGGGCGCGATAAGACGCTGAGCGCTGACGTTGGACGGTCCTGCTAATGACGTCACAGTTTATGCAGGACGAGGCCAGAACAGAAGCGGTTAGTAATCTCTGCCGGAATCTCCTTGTGAAATACGGTTACTTGGTCAAGCGAAGGATAAAGAGGGAAAGCGGTGGCTTCCAGACAGTAGTATGTGGGTTACTGCACAGTCGTAAAAGCCGAATGGAACTTGAAAAATTTCATTCAGTTTCAAATTAAAAATGTAACAATTTTTGGGATCTCGTGATATCATTACCAACTGGTACATCTCCTGTTAAGCATCAGCTAATAAAAACTTTCGACAGATGAATTTTTAGGTCTATCAACCGTCGAGGTCATTAAAAGCAGCAAAGGATCAGCTGTCAGGAATGGGAAAGCGTACTGCCATGGTCTTTTGAAGGAACCAGCATCACCTGGTGGGATTTTGGAAAACCATGGAAAACCCAAATCTGGTTGGCTGGACAGGGATATCGTACCCGAGATCTCCTTAATGCCAGGCCAGAGCGTTACCACTGACCTACCACAATCGATTACGGAATCTTTATTGGATACTTTATTGACATATAGAATGTTTGCGGAAGGTGATTGAAGTTTCAAAGCTCTTAAATATTGTGGCTGGTAAATAGACTTGAATCTGTAATCTGTGGAATCTGAAATAGCAATATTTGGCTGAGAGACAACTACTACGCAGATTTGATCATGTGATCACTTGAGGAACAATAAATGAGATTGAGCTATGACCAAGAATTCTGCGCTACTAATAATTCGGTTTAAAAGAGTAAGGTAATGATGATCTGTTGAATTTTGACGAACAAAATTTACCAGTCAGTAAGCAATTTCTTCAGACTTAATTCAATTATACCGTGATACTTTCAACACAAACATTGTACTTCATTTTTAGCCGGAAGGAAATTCGTAACGGAGACTTACTGCCACTATTTCTCAAAATAATTTTATTTATGCGGACAGAACTGTCTCACTGAGTTTCTTTCAACGTCTGTAAACTACAAACTCATTAAAAAAGAAGTTTTAAATATACCATAAGGCTGCAAGTGACACATCGTATGAATGAGATTTTCTTAAAGCCAGATTGGAAACCGAACTAAAGTGTTCAAGTTATGCAAATGACTATTTATGAAAGATTTTTACTTGAATCTTGCAAATTTTAGTACCGTCAATGGTTGATAGGTACTCACACTTGCTTGCTTCCAAGAGATATTTTGCTTCTTATTCCGTCAACAAATGATTCGACAATTGCTGCACAATAACTCACCGGCTTCAAACGTGAACATATATGAAGATAGACGAATGAACATAACTTCTTCCCTAGATCAAACAAGAAGTAACTTGTACAATATCAGAAATTCCATCTCATAAGATATACAGAAAATGTTCGCTTAACTCAGAATGTATTACGTGGTTCTTGTGCAACATCTAATTATAGAAATAAACCTGCGTAAATTAAATACCTTTCTAATAATAAGTGACTTAGAATATTTAAATAAAAATAATAAGTACCGATTCGACTTTAAGACGGTTAAATTATCAAAATGGACGTGATAGACGGACTGGCTGTATACGCCAGCAAATTGGAATGTAGTCTTTTACTTAAATCTCTACATAGTTAACAATTACTTAACACATGATGTTAATAAACTTAACAATAATCTATAAATGATAAAATCAATTAAAAGTGTATTTAATGCTTTTTAATTAATCTGACACAATTGTTGATTAAATTGAAAAATTCATTTACTGCTTTAACGAATTATTAGTGCAGAAATTATTAATATTTTAATATTTATAACAGGTAAAAATTTATTCTAATATTGAAGGTAATAAACTTTAACATGTATTATATCATCTCAATAGCATGTAACATATTTTTCTTTATCATATATAGACTTATTATTTTTTTTTATTACGAAAATCATCCTTGTCTTGTCATATGAAATTGGCAGACAAATCAGAAATGCTAATAGAATTTTGAGCCAAGAAATGATGGACTCATTTACAGTTTATAGACGCTGGTTGCATATTCTAAATTTATTTCAAGGGTGTATTGAACTGCTTTGTGCCAAAATTTCTAAAGCAGTACCTTTAGTTTTAAAAACAATTCAGAGAACGTAAGCCATGTTCATTTTGGCCTGGTGGGAAAACTAGCTACCAGCATCCGGGAATAATTTAATTTTAAGTGTCCAAAATATGCATAACCATAACGCATCAATTGTTACAGCCAGAATGCAAATCACAAACCGCAGTAGCAGCCATTACCCATGAATCAAAGTGCGTTTTATCCAACGATACAGAGAGAATAATAGCTCAGTCCATTTGCTGATGGTGCCTCTAAAATCACTAGCGGCATGCACAAAGATAACGGCTCAGAGCTAAAAGCTCATTGTTGTATCGCACCACTGGTGAAAGTATTGACCCCCGTGGCATATTCATGCCTGTGGTGTAGATAAGTATGCAGAAACCCTGCGTCATCTGAATTACCTACTATCTAAACAGATGAGGGAAAATTTCCAAACTGGTCATAAGATTTTACCAAATAATCCGTTAGACACAGACGGTTTCTATTAAACTAAATTTGTAACATTTAACAAACCTTTTTAGAATGTAAGAACAAAGTTGTTGCTCTTTGTTGCAGAATTACAATTATTACATCTAAATATTCACATTATATTGTCACAGAGCGGTTATGGTTTTTATATAAATAATTTTACATTAAATTGTCTCAATTCCAAACCCAAAATATATCATCTCTCTCATTGGAACAATTGAAATCGATTCTTTGGACGTCTTGTTATTATTCGTTATTATTCACTCAGGTGAAGATAATGGGTATTTAAGGGCTGATACAAAAGCATCAGTTTCAATACAACATGCTTGTAAATTTTTCTACCGGAAGAATATACTCAAATTGCTTAAAGTGTAATCCATAATGAAAAGAAATCAAAATCTACCTACGCATTTAATTTATTTTTCTGTCCTAGAATAAATTTGGGGTACGGCATGCTGCAGAGCGGGAGACGAGGTATAGTTTTCGGTATTTTAGTAATCAATTCAATGTTAAACAATAATAATCTATCAATAATCATCGTGGAGAAAAGAAGCAACCACAGAGTGTCAATTTTCCACACGCCTGGCTGTTGATTCAACTTTCAAGATACCTTTAATACAAACTATGACCTGTAAAGGTGGTTTACAGTTTTTGTACCACTTTTTTGTTCCTTTTCGGTAAAACCCTTTTGATGCTTTACAAGACAGTCAGTCAATTAATATCCACTGTAAAAACTAATTTTACTGATTTTAATTCAATACATATTACTACACGTGTCTCACTAGGTTTCAAAAGCGTTAGGACTTATCTAAATATTATTGGAAATAAATAAAATGAAATAATTTCCCAAAGAGTTCCAGGTAAACTGAAATTCAGCAACAAACAAGAAAGAAGATATACCAAGGAACAAGTTATAAACACAGTACCATGGAGATTAAACTTCGTTTAAGTCGTGAGTCAAGAATTCAAGATACACTGCTGACAAAGCATAAATGAAGCACCCAGAAGATGAGGAGGAAACCTCACGACTTGAAGGGTATCTCATGTTATTTCAATGATTACAAAATCTAGAACTTACAAAAAACTAGGCAGTGTGAACCCGAGTATCAGTATGACGTTGCAACACTCCGGCCTGGATGCATCCATTGATTCGGTTAGGATGGGTGTCATAAAGCGTATCCTCTGCTGAGGCAAGTTGGCCCACAACTGCTGTAACTAGTCCTTGATATCCTGGATACTGGTACTGGGATGGGGTTGGCGTCAGATGTGTCCTTACACATGTTCTGTCGGTGACAGATCTTGGGATCTTGGTGGTCACAGAGTACCTAAAAATCACGCAGAAAATTAATATAAACACGTGCCGTGTGTGGATGAGGCCCGTCGAGAGACGTCGCATGAGAGGTAATATAAGAGTACGCAGGATATCAGTGACAGACCGTCTTATCGTCAGTGTTTCCTCAATCACTGTCAGCCGCGAATGATGTCATACCCGATGCTTCCCTACACCATGATGCCAGTAGTAACACCACTGTGCCTCTCCAAAATATTTGAAGAATGGGACATCTGACCAGGCTACCACCATACCCGCCTACGATGGTCATCCGACGCAGTGCAAAATCACTGCACACAATGAATGGCGTCGCAATGTGTTCAGCGATGAATCACGCTTCTGCACTACCTCGGACGATCTAACACAGGAAAGTCATCGTCTTCGGCTGATGTTGGTTCCTAGTATTTCCTATATTTTTATGTGGGCGTCGTTGATGGCTGATCAGGCCGATACTGGCGTAAAATAATCTCTCGTATACGTTGTACCTAACTGTGGGACGCGGACGTGGTTGGGTTTGTCGAGTTTTACGTCTGTTACGAGCTTCTACACTGTCCGTCCTCCTTGCTACTTTCGAAATAGTGTGTCACCTGCTGTCTTCTGCAAAACAATCCAAGGTGTTCGGGTCATTATGATCTTTTTAAACTGGTCTTTGTAGCGCTTCAAGGGGATACCCCGAGGTATTTTTCCAGTGCTGAGCTCATCTTACAAAAAATGACGATGGTGTCTGTTGCTACTCACACGCTGAACATGTCTATCTGAGCTGAAGACATAATCAGGGTTTTATTGCTTTACATTTTTGCCCTTTATAATAATGTGACGTTGGACACATAATGTTCCCATTTGATGCTCATAATGGAACGAGAAAAGTATTATGCAGCATTATATGTTTAAAGTTAACCGAGCCGGGGAAAATGTACACAATCTTCTGTTAGGATGTGTCACGACCATCGTTAAATTTAATATTTAATCAGTGTAAACATGCAATGTGCGATAACCTCTTTCGGCAGCACAGTACTCGATGTGGCGAGACGCCCTCATGGGTCCCGCTGCGCAGCAAGTGGATGCGCAGTTCGTTGTGTTCCTCCTCCCCCTCCCCCCCTTGCGAGTTATCTCTTAATTGGAGCTCACCAGGCCCTATCTCGCGCATAAACCGCGCACCTCGACACCGCCACCAAAAAAAAGAGTAGACGGTACCTCCCTGCCCAAAATACTTTGAATATTTCAACGACGGCTCCAACGGAACTTACAAATTGCTCCGGCGGGTGCAACCGACTAACTTCTCAGCTTGTTCACGGTTAGTGCTCAAGAATAAAATCCATTTCCTATTTTCATTCATCAAGGGACGCTGCGGAATATACAAGGCAGTTTACGTCATCCTGAAATCTTCTGCATATGTTCGACGACAGTGTTTGGAGAAAAATTAAATGCAAACCAAACGTTTTTCAGATTTTTAATCTTAAGGATATGCAACACAGAAAATGACTTACCGCAGGTGTCTAAGCTATTTCTTATTTGTTATATAATCCTCTTACGTTTTTTCCGAACGAGTAGACTTATAACAAGAGGCCCTGGTATGAAGCATTTAAATATGACTTTCGTCAAACGAATGGAAGCTTTTCTGCGCTGCGAAGGTATTGAAATTAAGTTAGTATAATATCAGTTCCTTGACATTTAACGGCCAATATCACTACTGTTCAGTACTGCGGTGAGAATAGTTGAAGAAAAAGATATTATAATACGTCTAGACCCAAAACCATAATGCCCTGGTTCGTAAATATTAAAGATCTTCATTTGATGGGACTAGAACCAGAAGATGCTTTCAACAGAGATATATTTCGGAAGAAGTTAATGACAAGTGGGATAAGCCGAGACGAACACTCCAACAGAAGACGCGGTACACTATGGACAGAGGAGCACAAACAGGCGCATTCAAAACGAATGAAGGAGTTCTGTGCTCAAAAGAAGATGAAATTCGCTGCCAAATGCACAAAGACTTAATGTGGTCCTAGTTGGCCTCAACGAATAAATAAATAAATACGCAACAATTTCCATCCATGCGTATTCTGAGTACTTGCTGTCTGGTGCCGTTATGAAGATATATTAACTTCGCATCCTAATTTTCGACGTCTACTCAGTGTAGTCGTAAACAGCATTGAAGGAATAGCAGTTTTATAATAGTAACTCATAACGCTCGTTTTAGAATTGTAGTATTGTCTTGAAGAATTTATGAAATATTTTAGTAATGTATCTTTTTCGTTTCTGATTCAGTATTCTGCGTACACAGTAAGAGGAATGATGAAAGATTTTTTATAACTGCCAACAATACTAAAAGAACTGTGGATGGTTCTCCCACAAATTAGAAATATTATGGTGGATAATATTTCAAAACATTCGAGTTTAGTTAATTTATTAGAGAAATAAACTGTTGATGGGAAAAAAACCATAGAAAAATGATAGAATATGTGGTGTACGTAGCTGAAGACGTGGTTTGTAATGGGTATACCGATATAATGAAATTGTCGTAACATGGTGAAGGAGGGTTGCATAAGTCCAGACGATAGACTGACGGAAAAAAAGTTAATATGACATTGCTACGTATTTCACTTACTCTAATATTCTCAATTTTATACATCTTTAAAGTAATTTTGGGTAACCCACCTGAAATCTTAGATATGAAATAATTTATTACTATTGGTATTGAATAACTCACCTTGAGTATCATAAGAATTAGACGAAAAGTAGTATAGGTTTGTTTTATGCCTTATTTCAATTAATGGCATCAATACTGTTCTGATTGCTCTTGAGGGGCATAGTTAGTAGTCCATACTTTACATAATCTGTTGGAATGTCGTATGTTAAAGATACAAACCCGCTGCACACATGTATGTAGAAGCAATACGCCGGGAAATTCTAAATTCTCTCCTCAGTCTACATTCTAGTTTCTTACCTCCTGCAGTCATGTCATGTATTTTTGAGTCTTTGTCAATTGTTATCATCTAATGATTAATGAACTGTTAATCAAACTAAATGCAGGAAATGTTCTGCAACCATATTTCAATTAATAATGAGTTTTATTTCTAATCGAATGATTTATATCCTAACTCATCATAATTAATGTTGATGTGTTGGGTTCAAGTTTCAGTCCTTTCTCGTCAGGACCAATACAAACTGCAGTTTATCTCACAACACTATTCCTAAAAAAACTATGATCCTTATATGGCGCGACATTGGTTTGGTTCTATACTGTAACTGCGAAGAGAACACTGGCGGTCAGCATATGTAAGAACTTTTAAAATTTAGAAGTGAATCCTGAATATTTCTAGCCTTGTCGAAGTTGAGGACACTAGGGGAGGAAAAAGACGAGGGGCGTGGAATGGGAAGGAATTCTGCCATGTTTTTTTTTTTCAAGAAACCATCCCGCCATTTGCCTGGAGCGATTTCGGGAAACTATGAAAAACCGAAATTCGGATGGCGAGATACGAGGTCAAAGCATAATCGCTCACTCACCACACTCGGTTAAACCCTGAAGCAGTGGTCCGTGACGTCATTATATTATACCGTGTGGGCAGAATTATGTTGATATCTTGCAATTTAAACAACGCGGAGTTTCCAAGTACCTTAAAAGATGCGTCCAGAAAAAAACTAGTTGCTTATTTCAAATTTACGACTGTAAAAGAAAGTTTAATCCTCTCTATAAACTAAAAACTAATTCAAATGACCCTTGATTTTATGAAATAAACCTAACCATTTAGTTACAAAATAAAGAGAACGATTATTTACATACCTGCTATATAATGTGGATATTAATTTTGATCTACCTTACAGACTAACAGCGTTTTCGTGACGCTATGTCATGAGTAATAATTGCTTTTAGAATCGTGCAATTCACTCTATTAAAATCTAAGAAACAGCAGGCAACCTAACTAGACCATGTTCCAAAGTATAGAGACTGTATTTTGCAGTTTTTTATCTAGTAAAATTTTTCCAATACTACCAGAAATTTTGCTAATACGGAACTACCTTCACTAGTATTAAGTTCCTTTACACCTTTCCAGAATCAAGACACTAATTTTTTTTCTTCAACTGCAGCTTAGTGTTAATTACAAAGCTTTTAAAGGACTAAGTAATGTACGATCTCGATGTTGGAAGATAATTGCAAACACGGTGTAGTATTTACCGTGCTTTATATTCTCTTAATAAATTCGTTGTTTTAACTACTGTTGGTGCTATTCATTTTATTTTTCATTGAGCGTGCTGTTAGACTATGCAAATGATGGTTAAATACTCGCACTTTGCACAGTCTTAAGCATTTTTAATGTACTTCAATAGCCAATACAACAAATACATCAAACCAAACCGGACTTCGTTTATACAAGTTCTCCTTATAGTGCTTGTTAAAAGGATTTTGCCATCATATCAATTGGTATGTTTATAAATATTTCTTGTTATTTATATTATCACGACACGATTATATGAGCGATCTTTCCAGCTTCTATCAGACAGTCAAACAAGGCACCACACTCCTTATTAGTTGTTGCTAAGGGAACGTTTTTTGTTTCTCAGAATAAACAAACTGGCCTAAAATTCAAAGATACTAAATATATTAAAATGCATAATATCACTCTAGGATAATATATCTGTTATCATACAACGGCACGTGATAGGAAGTAGGTTACCGCCTATTTGAATCATACAGTCTTTCGCTTCAGGTTATTACGAGAAGATTCGAAAACCGAAATCTGGATGGGTCAACTGTTAATCAAATTTGCGTGTTCCAGGATTCTATATACTAACGCTACCGTTCACTCACTGGGATGGGTACATTAAAGGCTCATTTCCATTGGTACTCAAGCCATTAAGCTGCATGGAATTATCCTATTACCTTAAAATCTATGTTCCTATGGTGATAATGTCCTAGAACTACCTAAATTCATAATCATTCTGTTCTTGAATCCTGGACCATATACATCCTGGTTTGATTTTGTGTGTGTGTGTGATAATGTTGTTATGATTACCGGACACGAAATAATGTAAATTTCATCTATGTTAAAACAAAATATGTAGCAACAGGACTGAACAGTATGGAGGTATTGCAGGATCACGGCTAGCCGCAGACTCTCAGACTGTGAGCTGGTAGTGCCGCGACCTCTTGCGAAGCAGCAAACACGCGTTCCCTCTCACACGTACCATGTTCGCAGCACAGCCTTATCAACACGCCTTCTCACTCAACTGCGTCCCTGCTTTACACACCTTACCGGGTAAACAGTGGTGGAACTAAGTGTTCACCTCTGGGAGAACAGTGCAAGACCTTTCGTATTTTATGATAATTACAGTCGACACAGATTATGGAGGATAAAAGTTTATTCAGTTTGGTGAATACTTTTTGCTTCTTAACCATCGCCAGTCATCAGGAAAATTCTGCAAGTCTTTTCTTACCCTCCGAATATAACTGACGAAACTAAGCTCATATTCGTTAGTTCATAACAGGTCAGAGAATTTCGTGTAGATTTGTATAAAATGGCAAAAAAGTAAATGTATTTTTCATTAGTTATTAACATAAAATAGTTCATAATTTCTAAAGAAATATGGTAAATATTATTCATTAATGGGTGTGTTGATGATTAGTAACATAAAAATCTTTTTCTTAATATGGCTGTTGTTAAACGAAATGGGGATTATGCTTGGGTGATGCTGCACGATTGTTAAGTAATGACTACAGAAAGCATATACATGCTTTATTTCTCAAACACGTACACACAATCATAAACGGAAAATGGAAAATGAGATAGTAAAGTGATTCCTGATGCAACTCCGGTTACGTTGGTAGCCTTGAGCAAGATACGGTCTGTAGATGTAGGTGTAGCACATTTGTTCAGGATAACTGACTTATTTTCAGGATTAGCTTACCTCCTTTTATCTCACTTTAAAGTGTTGCAAGATCTGTTCATTAGAAATTTTCAGCCACTATCAGAATGTTAGTTCTGGTTAATAGCTACGAAGGTGTATGTGCACGTAACGTAGTATCCAAATATGAATAGCAACTGGAGTTTTGGAAGAAGTGTGTTACATTCATTTCCGATACCAATATGTTGTTATCGTTATTAAGAACGTGAAACACATAGATAACACATTGATAACACAAATAATCATGTCATTGTTTCTTTAGCTGCACCATAGTACAAAGTATTTAAAAATATTTTCTCTTTGATTTCGTGAACATTCATAGTAATAAAAATCAATCTGAGATGATATTGGTAGACGATCTTTGATGGCTACCATGCAGCTTGTTTCATGACGTTAGTTTTTAAATATTGGTTACTGACTGTAAGATAAACAAATAATGGAAGCAGAAAGGTTTTTACTAACGCAAAGTTTTGTCTTGAAATTTTAATCATATTTACGTTTCGAAGAGTATTGATATCGGTGGTTGTTATCGTCCAGGTATTAGTTGTTTCTGTACACAAAAGTCATTAGATGTGTAGAACTCTTATACCACCAGGAAATAAATGAAATTTTCCAACATTTCATCTTAGAAGTCTATGTAGATGATTTTTATAACTTGTCTTTACTATTTGAATGAGTCTGATGCCCACGATCACGCGTTACTAAGGTTACGTCTGTGTGGTGTAACAACATTTCGACAGTCCCCCTTAAGCATTTAATTTGCTACATTAATCTGATCCTCACAAACGGAAGATTTCAAAACATTCATTATCTTTGCTATATGCTCTGCTAAGCAAAAAGGTAAATATTGATATAGAAATTCTCTAGTGCAGCTTACGGCCGTCTCTTAAAGAGAGTATTTGACAATCATTACATCTGTACTCAGACAAAGATCCAAGTTTACGGAACCATTGTAATACCAACTCTACTTTACGGTTGTGAGACTTGGACTACCTACAGAAAACACTTAAATTGTTTGGAGAAGTATCACCAACACTGTCTGAGAAGAATCGTTAAAATAAAGTAATGTCAGTATACTAGAAGAAGCAAATATCGCCAACATTTAAGCAATGAGAATTAATCGCCAACGTCGGTGAGTTAGCCATCTCATCCGAATGCCGAACAGTAGCCTCCCGAAGCAAATAATGTATTCCCAACTAAAGAACAGCCAGCAAAATCGAGGAGGACAAATCAAGCGGAGGATGAAGTCTGTAATCGGTCTGCATGGTGACAAATGTTTCGCGAGTGATCACAGCATTATGAAGAGCAACGACGACAGCTAGAATCCGACAAAAGAAATCGTAGGAAGAAACAGGAGAAGTTGAGAAGAGACGTTCAGTCATGATCTCGTGCTGATGTGTGCCGTCTTGTGGAAGACCCTGCTATTCAGAACTGGACTATTCAGCCACTTAAAGGCGCATAGATGATAAGTAGAAAGATACTGAATACTCGGAAACGAGTGAATGCCTAGATGATGATATTAAGCAACGCATAATGTTACTGCATTTCTAGGGCGTATATCAGAGTATTATACCTTATTCCTTTGTGTCATACCTACTTCACATCTAAAACTTTATTTGGCGCTACTATTAAGTATTTCTTCATGAATTCTGCTTAGAAAGTTACTTCAAACGCAAACCTGTATATTTGGTAGCTAAACTGAACTTCAGCTTTATAATTAATTAGCCCGTACCCGCGACTTCGTACGCGTGGATTAAGATTTTTTTTTTTTGCCAGAATTAAATATAGAAAGTTGCTAACGAAGGATTGGAATAATATGACAGGAAAGCTATCACTATGTCAATGTACCGTCGAACCTGCCTCTTGAAGATAATCAATTTCCAACAAATTTCTGTCACCATTCGATAAGGTCTCAAATTTTCGTGACTACAACTGTTAATCATACTGGAAAAAATATCCTGTGCCCTTCATACAGATTTCCTTATAAAATTCCATCACAACGATATAGCCATTTAGTCGTCAAAACGTAACAAAAAGACAGAGACTTACTTCCGTATTTATAATAATATTACTGTGGTTCACACTCAAACACAGACTCCGAACAACACCTGAAGAGTCATTATAACGTAAAAAAGTGTACACCTACAACATTGCAAGACTACCTACGATTTTCCTCGCATTGCACCCCTAACTTTCTAATATCTACAGTTTAACATTCAAACCGAATAACCTACGGCCCAGGCCTGACTCTTACGATGAAAAACAATTTTTAAAAATCTTAGCCTCCACGGTGATCTGAACCGGAGACCACGACGTTCGTAAGCAAGCGCTTTAATCACTAAGCTGCCAGTCCACTGTACGGAAACATGGTACGGAGGCTACCATATCCAACGTGTCTGTCTATCGCCGTATTTCGAAGTTATGAGACAACATGTGTTATTTATACAGATAATTTTTCAACCAAATGTAAACAGTATTTTTCTCCTTGTTTCAAAGAATAAGTGTGCAAAGTTTCATCGAGATCGGATGAAAACTGTGAATTTGTATGAGGAAGAAACAAATAAAAAAACAAACATACATTCAACTTTATATATAAAGATACCTCGACGAATATACTACTTCAACTAGCGACTTTATTCTCCGCTGTTTTTTGGTAGTTTGTACAGCTATCTTATATGTAAAATGATTTGCATTAAATTTGAGTTATTTGATTCTTATTACAGGTCCTGTCATTTAATGGTAAATACTTTAAACACTATAACTTATTTCGCAACAGTATTTAAGAATGTTTTAACTTCTTACAACGTGTTAAAATTTTTTTTATATATATATATATATTGTAAATGTATGTTTTATTATGAATGGATAATACATCACTGTACCTTTCAATGGCACTGTTGTAGTGGATAGCATTTCAAGTAATCCACCGAGTATCTATAGAGATGGAAGCGTCTTAAGACGTGGTCGCCGCCTGCCGAGGAAGTCGAGCCTTTAAAACAAAAGACGAAGGCGTCGCCAACTGCAGGCGACCTCACAAGAAAACAAAAGGCTGGGGTAGCCAACCCTGTGGCCATTGTCTCCCCGAAAACAACGACAAGCATTATTGTTGCTGAGAGCTGGGTGCGCCAGTACTTAATAAGTGTCTGAAGATCCCAGCAGTACACAAAATAAAGCCACGGGAAAGTGCGACGATTACTGAGATCTGTACACTGTTGGTGTACTGCACGATCAATGTTAATTTCAGAAAACATTTACAGAAAAATGTAAGATACAATATTTGGTGAAAGACATTGCAGGGAAGTGGTGTACATTTTCTCTGACGCGCTGGAATTCACCAGTATCAAATTTAAAATAGACAAGTGAACTCTCTCACTCGTAACCGTCAGCGTTAAATTCAGGCTGCTGCAGTGGTGGATGGGAACGGGGATCGTGGTTAGCAAAGTTTAATGTCGTCTGGCCATATGTTCTTATTAAATAAAAATGAGCGTAAAAATGTATCGGGTGACGCTCAGCGATTGACACGTATTTTATGCACGTACTCAAATTATGAAGAACGGCTAAATGTATTGTTTACTATTTTGTAATATCATAACACGGCCAAGTAAAAATTATGATCTTAATTGAAAATCGTATATTTTGAAGGAAAACTGAACCTTCTGAAGAGATTTATAACGGATTCCTTGCCGAAAAAGACCTTCAACATTTTGGGTAATATATTGTTCGAATGAGTTCGCTACAATATTTGATGATAGTTTGTACATTTCTCATACGTGTAAAATAAATTGTGATGAACAGTTACACTAGCATCTCATAAGGTAGGGAAATAGATTAATACCTTGCCCTTCTAAATGTCACCTCTTTACCGTTGATTTCTGGTGTACCTTCACTAGGAATGGCATCTGGAAATTTTCTTCTCTCGGTGATTCGCGTCATCCTAAAGTGTTTAAGCTCCTAAAAATGTTGTCGCAATGAGGAACCAGATATTGCAGAGAATCTAAAGATTCATTAATTACTTTTTAACAAAATGTTATATTCATGGCTAGTGAATTAGATTGGCTGATATGTACACTGCCCCATAGCCGAATCTTTAACCTTCTAATGGTGTCGCAATGGGGAACCAGGTATTACAGAGAATCTAAAGATTCATTCATTACTTTTTATCAAAATGTTATATTCATGGCTAGTGAATTAGATTGGCTGATATGCACACTGCCCCATAGCCGAATCTTTCACCTTCAAATGGTGTCGCATTGAGGAACCAGGTATTGCAGATAATCTAAAGATTCATTCATTACTTTTTAACAAAATGTTATATTCATGGCTAGTGAATTAGATTGGCAGATCTGCACATTGCCCCATAGCCAAATCTTTCACCTTCAAATGGTGTCGCAATGAGGAACCAGATATTGCAGAGAATCTAAAGATTCATTCATTACTTTTTATCAAAATGTTATATTCATGGCTAGTGAATTAGATTGGCTGATAAGCACACTGTACCCATAGTCAAATCTTTCACCTTCCTTTCTTCTATTTCCTCGATATCATCAGTTTCGAAAACCAGTGAATCCTCTGAATCACTCTATATGATTGAAATCTATGATACGATGGAACGAAATATACAATGTGAACCAACTGTATTTTACTAGAAATGGGATTTTGTACTGTTCCCTTTCTTTTTTTGCCACCTTAATGCAATCGTTTTTTGTTTCTGGAGCATCGATAGACATCTTTAGCCACCTTGGGCTGACTGAGACCAAGTTTCTTCATCTAAACTCCAATCTAGTACATTTTCTTTGTTCACTCTGTTAGGAGACATCTATCTCCAGAAGAGTTTACTTCCTGTTCCTTAAGGTTCTTGAGTATTCTCGGAGTAAATATGAATAGTATTTTTGTTTAATATACGATTTTTCATAAATATGATGTTGACTTGAATAAAAAATTCTTACAGATTCTCAAACAAATCTGGAAACTTATATTACATCAAATATTATGAGTCTGTCTCATTTTGTTTTTCTTCCTAAGTATACCCATTTAATGTATCAAGCATAGTTAGAAGATTCCACAATAGATCGAAAAAATCATAGAGCATTAATTAATCTGCATGGGTATTTCACTTTCAACCAGAACAATGCAACAACACAGCAATTAACCTTGACAATAATTTCAAAACACGAGCATCACATTTTTGTCTTAGACTAAGAAGAAACTGACGCACTGAATATTGATTTCGATCGCAGTGGATTTTTAACTGCATTTATTTAAAGAGTTAGATGCTTGATCATTAGTCAGCGTGAGATATGTTGGAAATATATTATACCTCCAAAATTTCATCAGTTGTACTCACGATAATATAAAGGGCCAACACATCGTGTATCTGAGTCTTACAGAGATTATTTGAAATTTTTTGACTTTTCTGAATGAAGGTAATATCCGTCGTTATGGCGTTATCCCCCCCCCTCCACATCAGTATGTAATTTTAGCTGGTAATGTTATGTCAAGTTTAAAAAATGAAATGTGTGGATTATTTCGTTCACTAATAACAGATTATTTTGCATAACAAATCTCGTATTAAATTAAAAATTTAAATCCAGTAATGACGCAAGAGACACGGAAAGTGAATTGCATACCATCGCCGACTAAGCCACTGAATGAAAATTGCCGATCAGCCACCACTCTCTCGCATCTACTACATGAAACAGTTGTATACAGATCCCCCGAGCATTACGTTTGCGATTACTCGTACTAGGTACAGTTACAAGTCAGTAATTAAACCCTGTGTGAATTTTTTTATTTATTTTCACAAGTTGTGAATTTGGCGTGGATCCTAACTATAATTTAATAAATGATTCTCTTTCCTTTATACGGTAAGGTTCCTTTGTAAGTAAAGTTACCTCTCACATTAATTTTAATAAATCTCACTGCCTTCTTTTTTTGTGAAAAAAGGTTTATTCACATGAAATTGTGTCAATTTTCTGTGTATAAACGGTTTAAAGGTAGAATAGCTTTTGACGTAGCTCTTTCAATTGTTATTCGATAAGATTTTTTTTTAATACTACATAGGGTAAAGGTTTGAAAAGAATTCTGTTTAATTTTTCTGCACAATTTTCATTATCTTCAGATATATACTTAACAGAAATGACAGTTCAGATGATCTGAATATTGAGTATGATCATTGTTATATAATCCGTTTTAAAGGTTGCCAGAAGTTTTGTAATTTCATTGAATAAACATTCTAAGATATGAATTATTCAAATGAAGCAAATTATCTTGGATCTTAGAGATACATTTAGTGATTTTTTTTTGTTTGTTTTAAATGCGTTGGTTAACATGTAGAAATCCAGAGATGTTATAAGGAAAACTAAAATGTTGTGACCGAGTGTGGTGGGTGAGCGGTTAGCGCTGTGGCTTCGCATTCTGGAGGACGGCGGTTGGAATCCCCGTCCTGGCATCCAGAATTGGGTTTTCCATGTGATTTCCCAAGATCACTCCAGGCGAATGCCGGGATGCTTCCTTCAAAAGGCCATGGCCGAATTCCTACCCATTCCTTGTCCCCAGTCTCATCCCGCCTCTAATGACCTCAACGTCGACGAGACGTAAAGCAATAAGTAATAAGTAAGTAAAATGTTGTGTATCGGATTGATGAGACATTGATCCACGACTAAGCTGATATTGTATGTGCTTTCGGTCACTAAACACCGAACAAAGTTTGTAACCAATGGATGAACGCGTTAGAAACGATCTAGAGACACATGACGGATATTAAAAATTTTTGAAGACCAGTATTTCTGAAATATGTAGAAGAGTGGGTAGTAACGTTATGCAAATACTAGTCATATGAGCCATGAAAATAAAATAAGTAACAAATTTGATTCTTAATTTTTGCCATTATTATGAGTTCCATTTTCGGTGTTAATGTAAAAATATTATGAGACAATACAACCTTCTAATACCAGAATATGTAGGGCAGTGATGTCATTATAACATTATAAAAAATAACGTATGAGGTATTATTATTATTTTTTACTCAGCACACTTTCTATGCAGCCTGGTATCTGAAGAGTAAAATAGACCCTAATTTAACAATCAATATGAGTTATACCAACGGAGCTAGCGTTTATGTGAACAACCGAAAAATATATGAACAGTATATACATGGATCTATGTGAACTGGGGACAAGAAGATCAAGGGCCAAAAATGAACTGATGTTATAAAGCATTTGGAACGTTAGAGGAAGAACTACATACACCTCTTTGGAAACCAGAAACTGGTAATTTATAACACTCGAAATAATAGGATTCATATTTTTGAGGACACATCAGAGTTTCGTGCTGTTATTCTCAAATTGGAATTACAACGTTTTTGACGGGAAAATTCATAGAAATGCTTCAATGGTTGGATGACATAGGATAATATCAGTTTATATAGTTTCTCTTCGTAACAAAACTGCATGCATTCTTGTTCCAATGTTGTTTTAGAATAGCAGCGAATTCTAAAAATTAACAACAAAGCGAACGTGGTCAACAGTTGATTTCATTCATTTATGAGAGTTCCATATTAAGATCGGTGATACTCTAACTGGGGCTAGTTAAATCTAACCGACAAAGGAATGGCCATATTTATCAAGACTTTCAAGAGGATTTATCGTTCAATACTAGAATTATCCCTTGTTTCATCTCTTTTTGAAATTATAGATAATAGAGCAACAGTAGAAATAAATAGGTTTTCACGACAATTAACATTTCAGCTATCAACTAAGACTCAAAAATCTATCTATCAATTGTGCGTTGGTAGTAATATGGCGGTATCCAGGCGCCACGCCACCACCTGTTACCCGCCCTCAACTACTGTGCAACCCTCCGCGGGACAGGCGCCGGAATACGTAATGCGGGCTGGCCTGCATCAGGCGCAGCGGAACTAAGCGGAGCCCCTCGAGACGACCGGCCGGGTCAGCCTAGCGAAACAAGACCCGTCTCATCTCCTGCTGCCGCCGGGATTATGGCTGCTGCGGTGAGTAATGTATATGCCATGAATATTGCAGTGACCCCGACCGCTCCTGAAAGACTGCTCTGCTAATGCGCGGGGTCTGGTCCTACGATCTCCCCCGGGATCTTACAACCACCGGACCGAGCTCCTTCCAGGTAGGTGAGCCGTCGGCCTCTAAACTTTGGAGAAGCTACACGCCACAAGGTAGTTCGAAATACCACCGCAGCCTATCTGAAGAGCGCTGTATTTAGAATACGTTTATGCTATTCCGTTCTTAATTGTTGGATCAGTTTGAATGAGATTCACAACTTCCACCAAATTAAACGTTCTTTAGCAGAATAAACGCGATTTACCAACAACTAAAACTCATCTTACTAATTATATTTTCTATTTTCACCTTCATGAAGTTTTTTATTAAATTACACATTCTGATTAATTAATAATTTAGAAGCTTTTGGACTCATTTCCCTCAATAATGCTGTACACTCATTTCAATGCAGGGAAATAAGAGGCCAGATGTGAATTCGTGTAATTTTAAATTGAATAATTAAATATAAATTTATAATATGTATTAATTAGAAATACATTATTAAAATCAAACTTTTATATACCTAAAAGTAATATGTTTCACTTAAAAGGTTTTTTTTTATTTACCTTGGGCTTTATCTTTCGTAGCGGAGGTCATTAAATGTGTCAAAGAATTAAGGGAAAGTAAAGGGGAGAAATTCGGTAATGGCGTTCCGGAATTCGGGAAACTATGGAAAACCGAAATCAGGATGGCTGGCTGGTGTTGGAATCCACAGCATCGAGAATTCTAGGCTATAACATTATCCCTCACTCACCCAGTTCGGTCCATTACATGTTTCTTGCGTATTGGTTCATTTACTTCTCGCTCTAAGTCAAATTAAGAATACATTTAGGAAGGTGCAGTATTTGCAAAACGCAGGTCAGTCATCAGTGAGGATTGTCTTCTTAACATTAACGTTTTACAGACCATTTATCAGACTATGTTCTGTTCTTAAATTTAAAACAACGGTGAAAGCATTGTCATTCTCATTTTGCACTGCATGTACTTCCATGTATCATAAGTTAGGAAATTATATTTCAGGATTTTAATTCCCTTATTTGCTAAAATTTGTGATCGCTTATAATATAAAATATTAACTGCTAACATATATGGATTATGACGATTGTGATACAAAGAGAGGAGAGTGGAAGAAAGATATTATCACCGGTTATAATACAGAGAAATGTATTTTCAATGAAGAATTTTAACAAGTCACTCTAATCACCCCCTCACTTCAGAAATAAGCTCGATCATCAGTAGTGTAGCCACTTCAGCCTGAAATATTTTTCGACAAATTCATAGAAAATGTACCCGTTGTTGAAGATTGTACCTCCATTTTTTCCTGAAATAAAAGGAAGTTTTTAAAATGAAATGTAAATTGGATTAAATATATACTTAAAACAGATAGCTGTTACTATTCTTTTAATTTTATTATTTAATGGATTATTGCAATTCAGTTAGTTTATATATTTAAAACTGTATTTAACACGCGTTTTTACTTTTTTTTTTAAATTTTATTAAATTCGTTAATGGAAATTCCCTCAAAGAATATAAAAATACAATGTTAAAATATGTGTTTTTATACTCCTATAGAAATCAATGTCTAATGAAATATAAATTCTCATGAAATACATCGTTCTCACACATATTATTACCAAGTTACGCTAAAGCGTAATTTTTACTGTAGACTAACTAAAAAAGAAAAAAATAGTATTGAAGAGTGTCATTATGTACAGTCTTTCGACTAAACTTTATGATTATTTGCGTCTTTGAAGCATATTTTAATTCTAAATATCGTTTATAGAGTCAATAAATGCTCTGTGTAATTTTTTTTAACAACAGGATATTCTCACTCAAATTTATTATTTTTTTTTAAAATTAAATTATTATTGATGACATTACAGGGTTTGAGAAAAACATATCACAGATACAGCAGAAAAAATGCAGGAAATTATACATATTTCGCCATTAATACAAAATATTTCTTTACGGAAAGAAAAATCAGTTAAGAAGCGACTGTATTCAGATACCGAATATAAATGTAACATTTTTAATGTGCTCTACGCGTCATTGAAGGTTAACAACTAAAGAACAACAAAAGAAAATATCTAGTAGCTACAAGGCTGTACTTTCACTCATTAACGATAGGATAATATCTCGGGTGGATTCTAAAGAAGGGCTTCTAAATATTGTAGAAAGTTTTCACTCCAAAGGTCATGTGTTTTGTGTGTGAGAGAACGTTATTATTTTAAATAAAAATGTGGTTTGAAATACTATTTACACACAACATTAGTTTACTTTAGATATATTTGGTAAGGATAAGTAATTTGAAATTTGATTTTTTTTTTGTATCTTTGCTGTTTGGTGTAAATATATTGTGCTATGTACAGTCACTTAGTCAAAGGTTCTTTTACTACGGAATGGTACATCAAAATAAGACAATGAAGGCATCATTATGTAATGCCCGGAACTGTTCGTTTCTAAAGGAGAAAACAATTAGCGTTTGAAAAAGATGTGAGCTTATACGGACGAATTAGAAGTGCTTTTTGGTGCTATGTGCAGAGAATTGTCGGTGTGTGTGTCCCCCACTACCGTCTGCATGGCTGTTTGTTTACGTGGCCTAGCATGTCGAACGCAGCCGCCGCCGTAAGCTAGCCTTGGGCTTTAATGGACACGTGCGCCGCAGTGTTCTGATAGGATTACACGTGTTCCGGAATTACATTGGCTGCTATGAGTGATGAAACCAGGACATCCACTAACTAAGAGCTAGGCCAATACGCAGTGAACACTGTTCTTACAAAAGGATTCCCATTTGTCTAAACGTGCAGTTGGAGGTTACGTGTATCAAATAAGCATTTGCATTTGTACTATTACCCAGTTCCGACACTTTATATGTACAATGGTTTTCATCGAAAATTAGAGGGTTTCATGATAGATTGTGATAGATTGTATACTCGTGAATGTTAGGCAAGTTCTGTGTGAGTTTGCGTGTGTAATTAATATTATTATCTGCCAATAAAGTTGTAGTAAATACATGTAAGGAACTGTTTCAATGATATGTAAAGAGAAACGCAAACTTTAGTAACATTCTCTGCGTCATTTCGACCTTACGATTATGCTCTACAGTCTCTGTTCACCTACCGTATTTAATGGAAATGACAAAAGTTTTCTGTCTGCGATATTGGAAAACTAGTTTTCCATATTTCTGTTCTCATGTTAACACTGATATCGCTTTACAATTTCTTCCTGCCGCCACTCATCTTATTATTAATCTTTGTTATCTGTGAGCTTTCATGTTCGCGGTAATCCCAAGAATTCTCTCACTCATCACTTATAATATAGTTTCAAAAATCCTGGTTCAAATCTCCGTCCAGCCATCCAGATTAAGGTCTTCCACGAGTTTCTCAAATCACTCCAGGAGAATGAATGATTCCTGCAAAAGACCACAGTCGACTTATTTCCCGTTCCTTCCCCTCAGTCCTTCCCCACCTTGACGTTGACGGTCGTAAAGCCATAAGCAAAAAAGTAAAATAAAATAAGAAATGCTCTAACTAAACACACTAAATGTAGTTAATCTACTACCAATTTGTAATTGTATTTAATATTAACTTGTGATGAACTTCTTATTAATTACACATAATTTACTCTTTATCCAACTATCCTCTAGTAATACGCCATTGCTGATACTCTTTAGCGCGGATTTCACGCTAGTTTCATTTATTAACGTTTCAGAACTTGATAAATTTATAAGTAGAAGCAAAAATTTTAAAAAATAAATAATTACTTTAAATCTATATAGGGGATCCCGTTAAAAGCAGAATAACACTAGCAAAAAGAGCCTTCATGAAAAAAAGAAACCTTTTAGTTTCAAATATTGATCTAGGAATTAGAAAGAACTTTTTAAAACTCAACGTGTGGAGCACAGCTCTTTACGGTAGCGAAACATGGACTTTCGGAATACCGGAAAGAAAGAAAATTGAAGCATTTGAAATGTGGTTCTACAAAAGAATGCTGAAAATTAGGTGGACAGACAAAGTAAGAAATGAACGAGTTTTGGAGATGATGGGTGAGAAAAGAAGTTTATGGAAGCAGCTTACAGGAAGAAGAGACAGGCTGATCGGTCATATTTTGAGACATGCTGGATTGGTTAATTTGTTAGTGGAGGGAACAGCCGAAGGTAAGAATTGTAGAGGAAGACAGAGTTTTAAATATATGAAGCAAATAATTGAGGACGTGGGTTGTAAGGGGTATGTAGAAATGAAGAGGTTAGCACAGGATAGGAAGGGATGGAGGATTGTATCAAACCAGTCGAAAGACTGACGACAGCAAAAAAAGGGGATCCCGGGATAGAACGGGTTACTAAGTTTAAAACATGTTTTAAAGATACTAAAGGGTCAATTAAGAGAGCTGCAAATTTTTCTACGAATACATTATAATGTAATAATTACAAAAATACAATAACATTGAAAAAAAAAAAACAAAAGAACAATATAATATTTTTCAAAAACAAAACATTATGTCATTTGTCCCGTTCTTCCCGTGGACGGAGCAGAATGGGGTGGTAAAGACAAGTAATTTTTTGAAAAAAGATAAGACAACGTATAAAACTAGTGGAAATGAAGAAGAAAATAGTTTTAAGTGAGTATAAAGGTTTGACTACTGTTTTCATTTATTGTTTCGTTTTCTTAATCCTGTTCACAGAACTCAAACTCCAGGACACCCTCATCACCTTCGCTATCCATTACAACACATGAGTCACGTGCCTACTTTTTGCACATGGAACAAGCGATCCAACCTTCATCTGACTTTGAGTAAAGTTCACCGCAATATAAACATACACAGTCAAAAGCATCCTCAGAATCACCATCATTAGTTTTGGCTTCTTTCTTAAGTTTATTTTTTTTCCATTTATCTGCAGGCACTTTCTATTGCTTTTCCATTCTTATTTCTACTCTCTTTATTAAATAGTTTTATCCTTGCTTTTTCATTCTTTTCCTCTTTTTCCTTAATAGAGGCTTCTACATTTTTTTTTGCGGTCTTCCCCCTCTTCTAATTCGTCATTTCAGCGCTTTCTTCAACTTTTGGAACAGGCATTACAATTTCAGGGGAAACATAAAATGAAGAGATCCTGTTGTCAGCTGTCATCCAAATGTTTGACAATTGCAATTATGGGCTTGCTAAAAACGATCTCTTAGTAAAAACATTGCGTGGCAGAATGGGGTACTTCCCATTCTGCCCCAGGGGCACGATTTAGGTAATGGAAGTAAGATCAGTCGAGAAAGATAAGAAAACAAACGTTTAATTACAAGAAACTAAATAAAATTAAACGTACTTCAAGAATGTGCTAACTATAGTTGTAATGGAAACAAATATGTATATCATACCATGGTTAAAAATCATCAAAACTTACAATGCAGGAGACCAAAATCACACAACGAAAAGTTCAAGCACTAACGCTCGAGAAAAATAGACTGACATTGTTGCCACAATTAGGCAACAATCTGGTTCTCTTTATTTCAGCTTGCTGGCAGCACCTCATTGGCCTCGAAAAACGTAGAACTTCATTCCGCCCCGGTACTCCGTTCTACCCCGGGTTCCCCTACTCTTTGAGATCATGTGGGGTCACACCGTTGAACTGAAAATATGTTTTTGCCGTCAATCGAGAGGCAATCATGAAATTATTCTCACAGTATGATCAGATTGTTTCCAGCCCGAATGTTGCATTTGAACTAGTTGATCTAACAGAACTTCAGAGGTGTGGATACAGATTTGATACGCAGGACAAACAAGTAATTATGCATGATTGCCGTAGGTGACGAAGAAATGTTGAAGATGTGCTCAATCAACGAAATGAAAATATTCGTAGCGCAAACGATTTTTTGCGTAGACTGGAATATTAACACACCAACTGAAGCCAGACTCACGTCGCTTGAAGTCGTAAGAGCTTCTTGTAAAAAGAAATTTGCTATGTTTGCTGAGCTTCATTTATTCGTAAAGAAAAAATATAAATAATTTAGAAAGCCGTCTATTATATGCCACATTAAATCTGTTCAAGTGTTATAACACAGATCTAGAATAATATCTGTTCATCATTTCTCGAAATTTTGTGTCTTGACATTGATTAATAAATAAAAAAAACATCGGTCTAGCATTTTACACAAGGTGATTCGTGATAAAGGCAATGTATCATACGAACATTTTTAACAAAATCTTGGATCACATATAATTTTTTAACAGCCAGCCCCTGAGACTGCTACAAATAACTAATGAAAAGCGAGCGATGGGATACATCATGAGGCCAAAGATTAAACTTACTAGTCTTACATACCACCCGGTTCATGTTCTGAAATGGTTCTTCAGTGGATAGCAAAAAGTGATTTAAAAGAGAGAGAAGTAAAGGATAAGATAGTGCATATTAATTTGGTAAGGATTATGACATCTAAAATTAGGCCGTTGCTACATTGATTTGTACCCGATTACAAATTCGGCAGTCCATTTTATAACAGTATTGTCTAAAATTTCTGTAATTACATGCATCTCTCAATTTTGTTTATCTTATTTTGAAATAAATGAAGTTAAAATATAAAAAGCAGTTTAAAACATTAGCCAGAACGTCAAATAAAATTAGGATGAAACAGTTGCTTACAATTAAAAAGCACGAATCCCTTGTTTCCACCAACCTACCACATTGCCTTTTCAAAGAACGATTTGTTCCTACAGTTGTCGCATCGTATTAATTAAAAGTCAACACATTTTTAGTAAAATGAAAATAAAATTAACTTGTACTTTTTAATATATATCGATTGGACTGAATCATTTTTTAGTTGAAAGAACATTAACCTAATTGAATTTCCATCTCAGTTGGCCCATCACTGTTTTTAATTTAAGTATAAATCAAACAAACTTAAAAATTGTTGTAAGCGTATACTGAGTCTTCCATAAACGATTTGCATGGATCTTTTGCAACTTAATAGATGACACCCCGCAATTGATTCCATATGAATTTAGTGAAATTATGTTTTCTAAAAATTCAGTAAAAAAATATAAATGGTTTTAATTGAAGGTGCATCAATTAAAACTCAGTGGATTAGTTGTATGCCTCCAACATTCGATGCCCCCGCGCAGGAAGAATTGTTTTATGGATTTAGCTTTTTCAACATGAGCTACACCAGTATTCTCCGTGGTTAGATTTCCATGTAAAACAGCTGACGTCATAGCAAAGGAAATGGCCGTCGTTTCTTTTATATATATATAGCTGCTTTACGTTTCTTTAACAGCGAGGTCTTTTAGAGACGGGAAAGGATGGGGGTAAGGAATTCGGCCATGGACTTTTGAAGGAAGCATCCCGGCATTTGCCTGGAGTGATTTGGGAAACCATGGAAAACCCAAATCTGGATGCCCGGACGGGGATTCGAACCGCCGTCCTCCCGAATGCGAGGCCAGAACGCTAACCGTTACACCACCACACTCAGTCCGTCGTTTCTGACATATTAGCTCATTACGCCTCCTTCCTGAGTACCCGACACAAAATTTTCTCCAAAAACCAACCAATCGGTTTGGTTGAACATTTTTTTTTTTTTTTCTTTTTTTTTTTTTTTTTTTTTTTTTTTTTTTTTTTTTTTTTTTTTAGCTGAAATATTATACCCTAGAGTTAGTAGTATTTAAGTTTCACACTTTTATTTATATACACTAATTTGCGTGATTCTGTTTTAGTTGGAAGGGGATTCTCTAAGAATTTTTCCATCACAGTTAGTTTAGTAATTGTTTGAAAATGCAACAAAATCGGTATTTATATGCATTTGAAACGAATACTCCAAACATACAATTTATCGCTAAGACTCATTCGTAAAACATTTAATGCAAAAATCAGTAAAAAATATGAGAAAATAAATAAACACGTTTAGTTATTATAAAATAAAAAATTATATAATTTCTTTACAACAAAAAATTGCTAATTCCGATACACCTCAAAAAGAAATAATTGTAAAAACTACATATTAAATATTTACCAAATTTAAATAAGTGAATGTTATTTCATGAAGTTATATTTGGCTGTGGGGCTTCGATCCTGTGGGGCTCTTTGACATAACATATTCTATCCTGAACATTACAATGCACTAAAAACCTGCATGTGACGTTATTATTTTCTTGATAATTCAAAAATATTTCTGATCTTTAAAAACACAGACGATAAGTGATTAAGCCCCCCAAATAAGAAACAATAATCCCAGACATAGTATATTTCCTTTCGCAAAGATTCAACGTAGATCGAAAATTTCCCTTTTCTTGTAGAAGTTCTACCGTAAAAAGAGGAAGCGAGTATAGAGAAGCCACAGATCACATATATGTGTCTGAGCGCGCCGGCAGAGTGCTGCGCCCGGCGCGGTGGCTCGATACACTTCTCTCGCTGCGGCAGGGGATATGAAGCTCATTGGGCTGACGGCTCGCCAGAGATTTAGTGATCACTCAGCAGCGGCGGAAGCTGTTACTCAGGCAGGCTGCGAAACAGACTCGGTCGGGATGTGTGGCCTGTGTTATTGTGCAGATATTTCACGAGGCGGCGGGACAAGCACCAGAGGGAGAATATTGCCACAGGGGGAAGTTCAAGCCGTCACCAGAAAGTGCTGTGCGAGGGAAGGGACGCCACGGTCTTAAGTGACGGCTGCAATAACTAATGGTAGAGATAACACTATCTGGAGCATTTTATATAGTATTTTAATGCTGTAGATAGTACCTTACAATATTTTAACTATCTATTCTTATAAAACGCTTATTTGGTCACGAAGTTCTGACACGCCATAATGTCACACTGTGACCTCACGCTTTTCGTCTTCTTCACCCACTTTACGACCACAGATGTTGGTTTAGGTTATGCACGTTATTTAATAACAGTTCTATTTAGCTATGCTAAAATTGTCGGACGCTGAAAGAAAAGTACGTATTCTGTTTAAATCGAGGTAATAATTATTGGTTGTTTATATCTTTTTAATATTCGTTCGAAGGAAAAGTATTCGTTAAAATATTTGGCAATAGATACGAAAGATAAAACCTTTGAGTTTCGATTAGCAATGATTAGATTGTTATTATATCCGACACTTGACTTTAAAACAGAGGGCATCAGTAAATTTTTTTTTTAAATAATTTAAATTGTTTTCATGTGTGACCTGTTACTTAAATAGTTACTTCGTTTGAACGAAAGCTCTTTCACACTGATCGCAATCTATACAACCTAGACTAAAATTGAAACTAATATTACGTGGCGTAACGAAAGTTGTTAAAATTTATTTTTAGCATCCTTGGTTTTCACGGGTGTCATTATTTCTGCCGCAATAAGCTGCGTCAGCAGTTAAAACATCGAGATTCATCACAGGTAATAAGAAAGAAAGATATAAGAACACGTGAAGATTTTGTTTCAAGTTTATATAGCGATGCATGATGACATTGACATGAAAGGCAGGGAATGTATAACTCGCATGTGATTGCAACTTTTAATTTTCTAGCGGCAATATTAGCGGAGATTGTGGTTAGGCTGAAATGAAACCTGGACCAAGCTGACAACTAAAACTTTTTGCTACAGCACAAGGGACGAGAAATTACATTCAGCTATATTTTATAACAATTCGATTTAGTTGATCAATTTCAAAGAAATTAATTGCCAAAAAAACTATTAAACCCGTCATTTTTGACGGACTTTGAGGGTAGTATTCTATATCTGGTTAAGGTCTTGTGTTTCTACTGAAAAAGTCAGACAGCGACATAATTTGCTCTCAAGAAACACAACTGCCGATTACTGATCATATTCACTAGCTTTTAAATCTCACTCTCTTATGATTTCTTTAGTTTTCTATTTATATTGAGAAAAAGAATTATAACCAAAAGAAGAATTATAAATTCCACAATTTTTTGCATTACGACAATAAATGATTAAAATATCAGACCAAATTCAAATTATTTATTGAGGTCATTTGTGAACATTGGGATAGGCTGTAGTCGTAGACTTCGTCGGCCAGAGTCAGATGGTTCGGATGACACCGCGTCATGATAAGTTTTTTGATAAGCGTTTTGATAAGCTTTTGAATTAATGAATAAATCTTGCTTTTCAGTCCTGTAGTCAATTAACGATATTTTCATTTATTCACTTCTTCTTCTTCAGGTTGCTGATTTGGTTGCCTGGGTATTTTACTTTTCCTAAAAGGTTACTGATTACTACTGTTCTTGACTGAATATAATAGTTCTACCAAATGACAAGACAGGAATCGCTTTCAATTAATATTAATTTTTCCCGTGATCTCTAAGATAACATAGGCACAAGACTTCTCCAAAGACAAACATTACAGCGTTTAATCTCACAAACTGAAATTCTGATAACTACTGATAACTAACTACTCGTCTCTGCAGCTCGTTTATATAGACACTACAGAAAAATCCAGCATAATACATATAAAGTCGTCCGATTTTTCTAGAACGGTGACAATGCAGCCAACAATAAATACCACATTAAAACAATCAGAACTATTACTAACAAAATTATTAACAATCATCATGAAACACACGGAAATGAAAATTAAAGAAACTTGCAGGTATTTACACACAAACATATCAACATAAACCAGTCAAAACAGTTGAAAATAGGGACAGGATATCTAGTTGGATTGGTAAACATGGGACAAGGATAAATACAAAGAAGAGTCAGCTTATTAGATACACAAATAAAAAACAAAAGGGTAATTATGAATATAAGGTGGGGAAAGAATTGCTTGCTGAAGACTTGAAATGTAAATATCTTGGCATTACATTTGATAACAAGCTTAACTGTGCAGGACACATTGGAAAGGTGGTAGGAAAAGGTTTCAAAATTCTGCACTTGTTGGAGAGAGTGATGAGGTGATGCACGAGAGAAGTAAAGTAATTGGGTTACAAAACTTTGGTCAGACCATTGCTCGAATATGGTAGTGTAGTATCGGACCCACATTTTGCGTATCAAATACAGGAATTAGAGAGGGTGCAAAAAAGTGCTGCTAGATTTGTTTCTGGAAATTATCGCAGAATGCAATCAGTGACGGATATGATAAAGGAGCTGGAATGGGATTCATTGCAAGACAAAAGGAGGATGAGGAGGGTCATGGGAGTGTACAGGGCATATACTGGCGATGAGGCATGGATAGAAATTGCAGTAGGTATGAAAAGTAGTTCATGGAAGGGAAAAGATGGCCATGACCATGACCACAAGCTGTCACTCGATTTCAGGCACAAGGGTGTGGGAAGATTCTCTTTTTTAGGTAAGGGTGTCAGGAATTGGAATGAGTTACCAAGGGGAATGATGAATAACTTGCCTAAAACGTTAAAAGAATTTAAAGTTAAATTGAAGTTAAGGTGGAGGTTTGGTATGTAGGGAAGTTGTCACCGGAGCTTGTGCTCCGTTGCAATAAATTAAATAGTCCTCCAAACGTCGGTTCACCTCAACACTTCCAATTACAAAGTTTTAGATAATGTTTCATACATAATACTATCCTTGATAGTATTACATATCATTTGCACAATTTCTCTACATAAAAGAAAGCTAATATACACAAATTCACAATCAATTATACGAAAAATATATAAACCCATAATTAATCAAGTCCCAGCTTGCTATTCATAATTCCTAAAATTACATTTTATAAAAGGGTTGGGTATGAGGACTGTTATAATTTTCCATATTACCTCTGTAGTTATTTATGTACTTACCTGCACTTGGACTATACACTGTTCATACAGCTAAACATGCGATGCAGAATGTAGTAATAGCTGTTTTATACGTTGGTATAATATTTTCTGATCCACGAGTCTTGAGTTCGCGTTTCTCAGTCACTTTGCTTGACTTTCTCTGTTATCTCTGAAGATGACGGTTACTTTCTAGTATTAAATGTTAGTCGTAACATTTTCGTGCAGCGGTAACATCTGATTTACGAACCTGGTGTTTCGCGATTTATATGACAAATTAAAGTAATGTTATTAACTGCTCGCACCAGTCGAGCCAAGGAGTAAGAGTTAGATTTGGTCCTAAAGTTCGGTAGGACGTGGGTTAGAATCCCCGTTCGGTCATACAGATTTCGGTTTTCCTTAAATGATTTCAACTAATGCTTATTTTAATAGAAATTAAGAGAAAGAGATAACGAGATCACTTTTCAGTTGATATTTTACATGCAGCGCCTGAGATGCATAATGTCTGTTATCTAGAATCATATTAGCTGTGTCGCTTTCATGTGGCAACATTGTATATCTGACTTAAAGTTAAAATTCTTCACGCTGGCGTCAATTGTTAATTAACCGAAAGTAAATGTTTCATATGAAATGGAATTAACGGGGGAAGGGAGAGAGAGAGAAAATTCTGGTCATGCAAAAAATTTGGAGTTTTTATGCATGGTCGTGTAAGTAGTGAGTTATGTATTCTAATCGTTTCGAATTTATAAAAGAATAATTTGAAAGGGATGCTGTAAGACTTTCAGTCATGCTCTTAACGTTATGTTGCATTATAAGGAGGTAATGGTTTGATGGGCAAATATTTTAGTTTTCGAGCCTTCACAAAGAGTGTACGCATTTATTAAATCCAAAAATAAAGTATGGAGGTGGTCGTTTTCAATTTAGGACATTCAGTACCAAACATAGTGAATCGTAAAATAATATTTCCATTATTCTCATCAATATGGTATTATTGGGACTGTAATATTAAAAACTGACACATAAACATCGACTGTAAAGAACTAGGTTATGCGTGTTATTAACCATTCTTTGCGATTCAGAAGTAATTTTCCTGATGCCATGTTATAATGGAGACCAAAAATACTTTCAATTAATTTAAAAAAATTGAAGAACTGACACATATGGATGGTTTAATTTGGAATATAGCATATTAGAATAGAATTATTCAGTGCATACAAAACAACTTAGGCACATGCACTTAGTGGGATAAATATGTTTTTCTGTGAGCGGATATTTATATTATTATTTTTTAATCCTCTTTATTAAAAGGCTTTAATGAATTACTGTTTACCAATAAACAATATACCTAACTTTACTTCTCTTTACATTTTTCGAACTCGCGTAGCTAATGAAATATAAATTACAAATTTTGCTTGGAATTATAAGATTCAACCTAAGAAATTGCGTCGACATAGAATTCCTCTGGAGCAGAATTTCTCAAAGTGTGGTACGCCAACCTCTAGGGTTTCTCCAGTTGATACCAGGGATTCACGAAAATATTTACGTAATGGCGGACTTGCTATCTAAAGAGTATAACACAATGTTGAATATTGCTCATTGTCACTAGTAGTGGAGCTATAAAAAAGTAGCAGGTTTTTTTGAAGGGTGTTCCCCAATGCCTGAGAAATTTTGTAGGGGTACCTGGAGTTAAAAGTTTGAGAAACCCTTCTCTGGAGCATAAATGTCGATTCTACGAGATTTGTGTTCTTGTACTTTATACTGACATTTTTAAGAATATCTTCAATTTCTTAATACTTTTGGCTTGTTTCAAAAATAAAATTATAATACTGCAAAGCTTTAAATGACATAGTTCACTGTATTTTTTCGCTTTATCTTTAGCTTCTACACTACCAACGGTAGCAAATATTTTGTGCAAAATATCCAGCCGCTAGCTGCGAGACAAAATGTTTTAACAGTGTCTTAAAAATATACTTATACAACAAACAAACAGTGTGAAAAAGAATAATAATTACTCTATTTACTCAAGATTAAAAGCTGTTTTTCACAGGAAAGCACTTGATCTAATTCCATAACTAATCTTTCTGGTGTAATTTTAACAAACACGAAATCTACTTAAAGGTTTTCTTAAAAACTACGAGTAATGTCCAACCAAGGAAAAATTAATGTGATACTTGTTGAAAGGAGACATATATTTTAACGTATATAATACATTTAAATGTATATAAAAACTCCATTTGGCACAAATATATACATGTTTAATGCGTTTCGAAAAACGTAGGCAACTATTTATGACAGGTTAAAGCATTTCCGAGAATGCATTTAATCATAACACCATTGTGTACATGAAACATGAAAAAAGTTCCGTAACAGAAGATGTTTTAATTTGTAGCCACCACTAATAAATATTCCATTTAAGTATAACTTAAACTACATTACTCTTAGTTAAAATTGCAACACTTAGAAGGAGCAGTCCGAATCACTCCAAAATCGGATAATTTGTAGAACAGTGGTCCATATGCCGCATGCCTTGTCGACGTCAAAGGGTGCGATATCAACAGGTTAGTGACTGATAACGTGACAGAATTATTGGTCTCGATTAATCGTACCGAATCTAGGGTTCACACAGGGCACGCTGCTACGACAGTGTGACCACAACGCAGAATGACCGCCGTCTTATCTGCATGACCGTAAAGTACAGGGAAGCTTCATCATCAGTGCTGGCTCGACTTTGGAACACTGCAAAGGGAGTGGACATGTCTGCGTCGACGGTTCCCAGAGGAATGTACTGGTGGCACCGATTCCATTGACCAGAAACTACCCACGTATCATATTGCAGCTGACACGTAGACGGGGTCATTGAGGTGTTGAGTGGCAAATGTAGTGTTATAGGATGCTTCAAGTTGTCCAACAGTGGCTGGTAAACGCAATTGGAAAGACTGCATCGTTAACGGGTGTAGCGGACGAACGTCAAGTGTAATAGTGGCTATAACATTCGATCTCGCCTACTACGTATAGAGGAAAATCTGAACAGCAACCGCTATATCAGGGAGGTTTTAGAGCCCGAGATACTACCCTTCCTGCAGGCACCCCCACGTCCTATACTTCAGCACAACAACACTCGGCTACATGTGCAAGCCTTCTTCATAGAACGACGGGAACAACTGCTTCCCTGCACGTTTGCTTGATATATTGCCGATCGAACATGTCTGGTGTATAATTGATCAACAACTTGCTCATTCTGGTCCTACTGCAACCACTGTCGATACTTCTTGACGAGCCTACAAACCGAGTGACAGTGTATTCCCCAGCAGCATATCCAGGTTCTCTTTGATTGTATGCTATGCCATCTAGAGGAAATGAATTTAGCGCGTGGCGGCATCACACCGTACTGAATTCTCACGATCAGAGTGCGTTTAGAGTTCCGTAATTCTAATATTCTGTGTATTGTTATGTTGCTAATTTGTGGAATAAATTTCATTTTAATCACTTGTCTCCTTTTCGGTGTTGTGATTTTCAAAAACTTTAATGTTCTCAAATGTTATTTAAAGCCAAATAATTTGTGGTTGACTTTCACTTTATATCAGATTTCTGCAAAAAAACATCGCTAATTGTTACACGAATGTTTACAAGCATTTATGTAACACCAATTTTTTGTAGAAATTCATTCTTTTATTGCCTCGTGCTCTTTGATGGAAGCCCTATCTAAATAAACTAGACGTGCGCATAATAGTTCGCGAAGGGGAGCGCTCAGTTTAGTTCGCAGCTCCCTCGCAAACTAGTTCGCTCTTCTAGTTCGTTAGTTCGCGTCTCGAATTCAGAGAAACAGATCGTTCGCTCGCCTTGCTACCGCTACTGCAAGCGCTATTTTGTTTGTTAAGTCAGTTTTATTAGGACATAATCATTTTTTGTCGTTTCTAAATGGAATTTAATATGACCTTCTTAACAATTATTGCTTAATAATAGCCTTTTCAAATTACACTAGCATGAACAGTTGGCGCCGATAAACCAAAGTGCTCATTGTCCTTTACACAAATGGGTAAATTGAATAATTGTGCTGTTTTTACTATTTACTTTACATGCATTCGTAGAATATTAATTTTTTAAATGGATTTGTTTATTAGTTCATGGAAGAAACATTACTTATAAAAGGCGCTAATAATCCTGCCGTCGACGCACCCTTAAACCCCAACAACAACAACATTACTTATAAAATATTATAAACGCGTTTATTTTGATGAATTAAAATACCCGTTTATAAGTAATCGACTTTTTTATATAAATAAAGTTTTGGAAATCATGGACAAAATATAATTCTACTATTGGCTACAACTTAAGTACTTATATGACAGAAATAGTATTACCTACATTATTAAGAAAAATAACATTATTACTTCCAATGTGATATCAAATAATTACACGTATAAAAATAACAGTGACCCTTGAATGAGAAAGTGGTAGCAATAACAAAAGTGCGTAAATTTCCAGTGAATTGGAAGTCATTGAGCTATTATTTTATTAGTGAAGGGGAGAATAATCCAACACACATTCACAATTTTTTGGCGACGAATGAAACTGATGAAGACACAAAAGTTAAAATCTATTTGAATTTCGCAAGTCATTTCTTTCATCACTTTCACAGACTGAGATAAGTATTATATTATGTCAGCTTTAAAATCAGCGCTAGAAAAATCTAAAAGATACTGTTTCTTTGGTTAAGAAAACAAGAAAAAGCCTTTAGAAACCAAATTCTCCACAGAAAGTGATAATATAAAAAAATAATGCTCTAGTATTCGTTGATAAATGTCTGGAGTATTTAAGTAAATAGTTAGATTTTAATGAAAGCAATTGGCTATACAAAATCCAAAAATTAAATTCAAATCACAGGGTTTCATTTGATGACTGTGAGACTATATTAGAGGTTATAAACTTGCGAGAAAAAATTAATATCAAAGTGAACAAACTTTACTCTGAAATAACAATATTATACGAAATTCAAGTAAAAGTAAGAGAAGTATTTCATGAATAAAAAATGAGCTTTTTCTCGAAATTAATTTGACAACTGAAAGCGATAAAGCATATGACAATTTTACTGTAGACAAAAAAGAATTAAAGATGAAAGAAGTGCAAAAAATATAGCTTAAAAATGAAATAGTAAAAACATACCTTTTATCATTTTCTACTCTTTCGTAAAATATTATATTTTTGAAGTGTAGCATATTTTTATAGGTTATTCTTTTAAAAAAATTCCTACTATCAACCGAAAAAATATTGGAAACCCTAGAGGCGAATGGTGCTAGTTCGCCAACGGTAGCGCTCAATTTAGTTCGCGAACGGTACCGCTCAGTTTAGTTCGTGAACGGTACCGCTCTCTATAGTTCGCGACCAGGAGCGCTCTGTTTAGTTCGTGAACGGTACCGCTCTCTTTAGTTCGCGACCGGGAGCGCTCTGTTTAGTTCGCGAACTAGGTCCTCCAAGACAGGTATGGTAGTTGTGGTTATCGAAGGTTGTCTTTTGATTGTTAATGGGATCAAAGTGTATTTTATTTTCACATTCCACGGTAAATTTCCGTTTGTAATTTCTGCAATAATTATTAATGTTAAACAATTTATTTTTCTTTTATTTTTATATCTGTGTCTTCAGTGAAATGTGTCCACAACGAACTGTGTTTCCTTTTAGATAATAAACTAAAACAAAAGTTGGTCTTCGGGAAAGGATCGAACGAACTAACGAACTAAGGAGCGAGAGATCTGGGAACTAGTTCGCGTAGTTCGCCTGTGGGAGCGCTCTTCCGAACTAGTTCGTTCGCGAACTACACAAGACTACAATAAACTGTCGAACAAGCAGAAACAAGTATTTCCAATTAAGTTTGTACGTATGTGTGTCACATTGCCACACCATATCACTTGGCAACCCACGGTATTTGATTTGAGCCATGATTTCTATTAACAACAGATATTTTCTGTCCTTATTACAGTTAGTTTGAAATATTGATCCAATAACTTAAAAGAACTGATATTTGGAGCAATGAATTTATGCATAATACATTTTTATGTATTTTTATGGTTTTATAAACTGAAAACCATTAAATACTTTCTTTTGTATTGAATACACTTAATGGTTCTGTTATGCGTTGTTATAGATCTCGTTTCCACGACTTTTGTAATTACGATTTTCTGCTGAGTTTACAACAAGGATTAACTGTGGATGGCAGTATTCGTCGTCTTTTTTAGATGCGTTATTTGTAAATTTAGAGTAATATAAAAAACTAAATCACATAACTAGTCCTCACGATAATAAAGTAAGTATAGATAAGTTCTGATGTATGTTTGTCATGAAGCTTCGTCGGCTATTACTTTAATTTAAGAAGCAGCAAACGAAAAAAGTAAAAAAAATAGCACATTAAACTAAAATACTGTCTGCAAACTAATTTTTATTCCGTTGTCGTAGAAATATTAACCCTGTTAAGAGGACGATAAATAATTATTAAATAATGAATGGGAGAGGAAAAACTATTTATAATGTTCGAATAATTTGATTCAGAGTGTGCATGATGCATACAGCATATTATAAAAATTGTATATGAAGAAAAAGTAATATTTTGAATGTTCTTCACTAATTATCTAGTTAGAGCCGACTTTTAATAGAACCAATAGTAGTTGTGTTGCCGCAAGGTGAGATTCATGACACCGGGACAAACCCTGCGCAAAGATACGGCATTTTGTCTCGGAAAAATAGTCCCACTATTATCTCGAGACCATGGCTCATATTGAAGTCGCTAAATCGGTTTCGAGTTGGAGTTGGCCGTTCCAAAGATACTATTGCCCCATGGGGATACCAGGAAGAAGTCTGATACCACAAGTTCATGCGAAGAGAGAAAAACCATGGTACATCTGTTGTCTTGTCCACAAATCGGAATGAATGTATCCCAATTTGACCTCCAATCAGCTACTGACAAAGCCATCGCATTGGCGGAAAAACCATCATCGACATGCGAGGAAGAAGAAGTTAGCCAAAGGCGAAATTGCATAAATTATAAAATTAAAGCAATTGGACAACCATTTTTTTATGTAATTTTGCTTGATGAAAGGGGATGTGAGATGAAGGTACAGCCATATTGGAATCACTCTTCTGCCAGTCATCTTGAAGGTATCCAGAGATGTGGTCTGGTCCTTCTGCAGGATCCTGAATTTTTGTAGGGAAATATACTAACGTTTATTTTAATCCCATATTATAAATTGTTAACTAGTGTAAAATCATAAGATCAACAGGATTAGAAGGCACCGCCTTGCTTATCCTCCCAGCAATTTTTGCACATAACTAAAGAATGCATTCATGATATGTTGAAAAAGTTATCTGCAGGTCTCAGCTGAGAAGATATCCAGCCATTCTCCGGGGCTGGATTAGACACAGATGAATGAGATAAGATCTACGATACGCATATCTGACTTGAGGCCCATCAACCAACTGCGGCAGGGAAACGTAAATCGCATCATGAACATTTTCCACTCGAAGAGTTTATGGTTGTATTACCAAATCATGATACCCTGCAAACGATAAACCCCAGACGTGAAACATGTATAACTGCATACGAAACTTAGCTGGTATAATATTGATTAGATTATATCTCTGCATAAATGTGTTTCTAAATCCGGAGTGAATGAATTAATTAGATTTTGTCCTTAAATTCAATTGTGAAACAAAAAATGATTTTATACTTTGTGCAAACAAAATGGTAAAATAGTAATTATTTATAACGTTTGATTTCAAGATAAGAGTGAAAAAATATCTTATTTAGGTATTGTAAAAGTACAATGTGTAATAAGTATGGGAAAATTTTACTGTAATAACCTTTAGATTTTGAATACCTTAATGTTTACACGGAGGATAAATGCAGTTTATAAAGATAACTTGAAATCTTTCATTTCTAATCCCCCTTCTATGGATTAATTAATGTTTGTTAAATTATTACACTATAATTAAAGAAATTATTCTTTCTTCTTCCATCGTTATACCCAACATCTAGCAGATGTGTTCTTCTTTTCCCCAGATCTCTTCATTCTATCGCTGAGTTCTTTCCCATGTTACTCCATCCAGGTGCTTCACGCTACTGAATCTGCATCTGTTGTGTATAATATCATCTATGATTCCGATTTCATGAAAGTCCTTTTTGATTTCAAGTAGGCAATTGTTTTTCGATTTTATTGAAATCCTGGTTGGTAATTATTTTGATCAGTCTGTTGTTATTCATTCTGATAATATTTTTATTATATACTAGCTCGTACCCTCGACTTCGTACGCGTGCATTAAGAATTTTTTTGCAAGAATTAAATATATAAAGTTGTTGGTAACGAAGGATTTGTCCCAAACAATATCGAGTCGGAATAATATGACAGGAAAGCTATCACTATATGATTCTACCGTCGAACCTGTCTCTTGAAGAGAATCAATTTCCAACATATTTCTGTCACCATTCGATTAGGTCTCAAAATTTCGTGACTACAACTGTTAATCATACTGGAAAAAATATCCTGTGCCCTTCATACAGATTTTCTTATCAAATTCCATCAATATCAATATAGCCATTTAGTTGTCAGAACGTAACAAAAAGACAGAGACTAACTTCCGTAGTTATAATACTATTCCTGCGGTTCACACACACACACACACACACACACACACACACACACACACACACTGACTGCGAACAACACCTGAGGGATCATTATAACGTAAAAAAGTGTACACCTACAGCATTGTAAGACTACCTACGATATGCCTCGCATTGCACCCCTAACTTTCTAATATCTACAGTTTAACGTTCAATCCGAATAACCTAGGGCCCACGTCTGACTCTTACTATCAAAAACATTTTTTTTAAATCTTAGCCTCCACGGAGATTTGAACCGGAGACCATGACGCAAACATTAGTAAGCCAGTGCTACATGACCGCTACACGGAAAAACAGTAGAGAGACCTCCATATCCAACGCGTCTGTCTATCGCCGTTCAGTAGTATTTCGAAATTATGGGATAACATGTATTATTTATACAGATAATTTTTCAACCAAATGTAGACAGCATCTTTCTCCTTGTTTCAAAGGATAAGTGTGCAAAGTTTCATAGAGATCGGATGAAAACTGTGGATTTGTATGAAGAACAAACAAACAAACAAACATACATTCATCTTTGTAGAAGTACTTGCCGCGCTTAGCGCTGTAATCACCATATATTTGCCAGAGTTGATCAGACACCTCTCCCCGGTTTGGCCAGAACGCTATCGAAAGTGTGGGATGAAAACGAACGTTTGCGGCTGTTGCAACGTGTTCCTGTCACAGCCGTCACCTGCTGTGGCCGAGAAACTGATTGGGACAATGCAATCACAACCGGCCAATCAGTGGCGAGTAATTTAATGGTCTGACCTGTTGAATTCAAATTAGGAAAGAGCGCGCTTAGCACCGCGGGCGACCGCACGCCGCGTTGATTTATTGTTATGCGGCGGACGAGGTGTCGATTTGAGTCCTCCCCCCCCCCCCAATTAGAATGCCGAGAGAAAAACATAAACTTGCCTTCGTTGGTTTGATTTACTGGAAGAATTATTTCCGAATTTTCTATTTTTATTAGTTTTATGTCCATAAATATCATTTTGTCAATCATACATACATTATTTCAAAAAGGAATTATTTGTTACGAACTCTTCATACTTAATAGCAATTGATAATTCAGGTCTTGTTTATAGTTCTCCGCTTTGGTAACAGCATTAATAAAGAAAGAATTTAAAAAAAATCAATCCCTAAATGGTAAAATGATGATCCAGCAAAGTCACGAGTAAGCTATAGTTCATAGTCAAGCCACTTGGGTTCGCTGCCGTTGATATGGAGTGATCGCATTACCGTTAGATAGCAGCACAACATATCACAGAGGTATTATCAAACTGTTTTCTGGAGAAAGGAGCGTTTCGGATATTTTTGTTTGTGTTGGGGCAACATTTCATCAATTGTAATTGTTTCGTAGTCGTTGTTAGTGTTTTGTTTCGTACCTGTTTCAGTTGACATGGACCTGTTCGCAGGGCCCATCTAGTAAACTAGTAAATACTACGTTTAAAATCTGTGATTACTTCTTATATATACCGCAGTTGGCAAGAGTTTATTTTTCTATTTAAGTTCTAATTTATTTTCAAGAAATACATCTAGTAACTTTATACAAAAATCTGATATGATAATGGATTAATCTGAAAGTTAATAGTTAAATCACAAAATAAAAAATAAAATCGTGCAGAAAATGTTGAAACATTCTGTGTTGCTGTTCAACGGTAATATATTCCTATGTGAGTTATTATTCCTTATCTGTAATGTTTAAATGTTCAGAATCTATTTCAGATGACTAATGACTCTATTTCTATAATGGAGTAATTAAATTCAGAACACTGAAATTTTCTTTTCTAAGGAGATATTACATAAAATATTAAATTATTAACCTTTCATTTATTTTTAAAGATATCACAATATTATGTATGCCTCTGCCAACCCTCTGTCGACTTCTGGAACCTGAGGATAGTCCTAGATCTTTGAGAAAAATGCATAGCACTTTTCATTAATATTATTTTTTTTTATACCACATCGTATTTATGAGAGTAATCAGAAAATATCGGAATGGACACATACTATTGTTATTTAGGTTTAACACGGATGGCTTGGGTTCTTATGTTCTCTAAGCATATCAATATCTTATAGAAATTAATGAGACAGTTCATTGTGGTGGAAGAAGTTAAAACCAAAACTGTTTTATATGGATTTCAGATACACTAAGAAACAATTTAATTAAAAGTGGTATATTTGATATCAAATGTATACATATATTATGGAGATACGATTTAAAATTTCCAGTACCACAGTATAATTACTTATTACATTAAAGGAATACTGAAAAGTAGAAACCACAATCTAGAGTAAACTTCGTAGTCAATTTCCCCTTCAAACTCAAAGACTCGAGAGTGATCCATAAGAATTAAGTTACTCCTCTAATTCTCATTACATAGCGCCCCACAGAGAGAAATTCCATTAGCTAATGGTCCGTTCGAGCGCAAATATTTTTTCGCGAGTTGCACAAACTCAGTCTGGGGAAGAGAGAAGCAAACATACGAAATGACGCGGCAAGCCGTTCAGTTATTCAGGGGAACAGCGCCTGGTTTTGAGTTCCCCTGACACAAACTTTGGCACTACGACTTAAGTCTGGGATACAAATTAACTTAACGGTTAGAACTGCTTTAAGAGTCAGTGTACCGCCGAGGAAACAGAATTTGCGCCTCTGTGAAAACACACACGTCATTGAAGGGTAGAGCGACTGTTTCATAGCAGAAAACATGAATAGTGCAAACTGAATCTCATCCATGAACAACAGTTTGTACACATATTTCCGACATTCAGTTATCTTGAATTTTTATTCAATGCGTTCTTAAATATCTTTCTTCCGAATCGCGCAGACAATTCTGATATTACGTGTTAATTCTTTCAAGAACAAGATGTGATATTTGGGAAGTAAACCCTGCACAGTTTCAAATTAAGTTAGCTCACGTAATCTATTTGGTTGCAATTATTAAATTTGAACCTTGCTAATGGTCGTCGATTAAACGTTTTAGTTTTTGCAAACAAAATTTCCTATGAATATTATGAGAAAAGTATGAAATAATAACAGCGAACAATATTCTATGTTCTTAATTGACGAAGATTATTACATTTACACCATAATTTTACCATCATTCATATTTTTTCCTGAATGTTAACCATTCATGTTCTTTCTGATGATTACTGAAATATTTAGCTAACTTTTTAAGTTCAATTCAAAACCAATTTTCTCAACCACAACTTTACCATATTTCATGCCAACATGCTGTTTTTCAAACAAAATTTTAAATATAATAATAATTGATAAATTGTAATGGAGCTTATGGTCCGGTGGCAATCTCGCTACACACAGTCCTTCCTTCCCCCTCCAATCCACTTTTGCTCTATGATCATAACCCAATGGATATCAAATGTGGATGTGTTCAGGGTACATGCTTTAACTGAACCACAATTATAAGAATTAGAAACTGCAATAATAATAATATTTACGCAATCGGTAGCCAGAAGTTCCCAAAAGTAACCGAACTCACTTAAACTGGTTACATTTTCATCAGAAACTTGGTAAGAGATGCAAATAATAATTATTCTATCAATAGGAGTATACTAGTTTATTTTTCACAAATATTTAAATAAAATATCTGTTATAGGCGGTAAGAAAAAGCTGTTTCATCACACAATAACCTAAATTATGAAACTAAATAATAAACTGTGTATGTCATAATTTAAAAAAAAAATATTAATGACTTTTACGAATGATTGGAAGGTGTTGTAGGATAACAATATTGTTAATATTCGGTGTTTTAAATCTCCATAGAAATTTTGCAGGAAGTGGTAACCAAAGTGGTTTTCACTGCCTCCGGAAATGTGAAAATATTCGTGTTGCTGTATGTATGGATGACTGTGCGTGTTCAGTGTAATGTGTACTTTGTGTTGTCAATGAGATATGAAACAGAGAAAAAGGTGAAACCCAGTGCGCAGTTCACTTGGAGCTACTCTTCCTTAAAACATCCGCACAGGATGAACGAGTCCCCGTAAGTCCCTAATCCTTGGATTTAATTCAGGACTTGAAACACAAAATTGTGATTAGCAATCGTGAGACATCACATCTCTTGCTCTGCTAGCCAAGTATCGAATATCGCAAGTTCCTTCCATGATTGTATTTTGAGTCAATCACCAGACAAAAACCACTAAGAACAAGATGAGTGCGTTACAACTGTAGATCATAAAACAAGAAAATGTATACGAGAGACTTAAAAGTTGGGAAAATCAAGAAAAGAAGGTAATAATTACGGTTAAATTACTCCATAATGTGGTCTTTCATACTTTGTCGCGTTTGTGAACTTCAATATGTGTTTAATGTGAATTCATACGGATGTAAATATTGAGTTGTTTATTTGTCAATTTTTATTGCATAAATTTTTCACACCGCTCATACCTATGTCTGGAAATAAAAAATTTCAAGTACCTTTTTTTTACATATATTCATCGATTTCACTCTAGATTTTCAATGATACAGGAATGTAAATGAAATGACCATTGAGTTGTGAACTCTCGCTGCCAGCAGTCTCACAACTGGCTTGATGCAATTCTCCATCACTTCCTGTGCTAAACTTTTGGTCTGAACATATATTTTACAACCTACATCTTCAGTTACGTGCTTCAAATATTCTAATCTTTGTCTGCCTCAGGTCTTACCATCGACTATTCTCTCCATTAACAAATTAGCCAATCCTTCATGACATAAAATCCTGTCTCTTCTTACCCCTAGACTTCCACAAGCTTCTTCCTCAGCCGACATTTCCAAAACACGTTATTTTCGTACTAGTTAACTTTCAGCATCTTTCTATAGCACCACATTTCATATTTTTCGATTTTCCTTTTTTCTAGTATTCCTATGTCCATGCTTCGCTACCATAAAGTAACCTGCCGTATAGAAACTTTTAACACTTCATGGTGTGACTTGTAAAATGTGTCTAATTATTTTTATGATTCTTCCCTGAGCAATCCCCACTCGGAAATCCGATTGGTGGACAATCTATACGTAATTTGAGAAAATTGCATGGCCTCAGGAAATCCTTGGGTCTTTAGTGTAGTGATATCCCGTTGCCTACTAGATCCCATGCCGTTGATCTTTCTTGATTCAACTGCCTTTAGGAACGGTTTTCAACCCCAAGGACAAGAGGGTGCATTGGACCATCCCTCGCTCTTCCGCCTTCCTTTCAGGATGAGCAGTGGCTGACTCATTATGCCGTGAATCATTCAGTCGGAAGAGCTCGTCCATGTAAACGGAGTGCACCACGTGAAGGAAAATGCTAATGCAGGATCTCGTAAACCCTATATACCATGAGAAATAAAAATGATGTTTATACGAGGCATGTTTTTTAAGTAAGTACCGTTTTCAAATTAAAACAAGACGTGCAAATATATCTCAATAATTTTATTTTTATATGGAAGCCTGTACCTTACTCTACTTTTCTACATAATTCCCTTCAATATTGAGGCACTTGTCATAATGTAGTACCAGTTTTTGAAAACCCTCCTCATAGAAGTCTGCCGCCTGACTTGTTAACCACTGCATCACAACTGTTTTGACTTCGTTATCGTCTTCAAGACGCTGACCGCCCAGGTGTTTCTTCAAGTGCAGGAACAGATGGTAGTCACTGGGTGCCAAATCAGGGCTGTACGGAGGATGATCTAGAGTTTCCCAATGAAAAATGTGATGAGATCTTTGGTCTGATTAGCCACATGTGGACAGGCATTGTCATGCAGCAAAACGATGCCCTTGCTCAACTTGCCACGTCTTTTCTTCTGGATTGAACGGCGCAGTTTGTTCAATGTCTCACATTAAGCTGCTGCATTGATTGTCTCATTACGAGGCAGAAATTCCTCAAGCAAAATCCTTTTCTGTCCCAAAAAACTGTGCACATGATTTTCCGGGCAGAAATCGTTTGCTTGAACTTCACTTTTTTGGGTGAATCTGAATGCCGCCATTCCATGGACTGTTGCTTTGATTCAGGTGTGACGCAGGCCACCCATGTCTCATGGCCCGTAACAATTTGGCTTAAGAAATCATCACCATTGTTGTGGTACCGCTCAAGGAAAGTCAATGCACTGCCTACACGTTTGGTTTTGTGCACATCCGTTAACATTTTCGGTACCCAACGTGAGCACAATTTTCGGTAATTCAAGTGCTCGGTCACAATGCCATACAAAACACTACGAGAAACATTATGAAAGTCATCACACAAGGAAGAAATCGTAAAGCGTCTGTTTTCTCTCACCTTATTGCCCACTTTCTGCACCAAACTTTCATTAACGACCGAAGGACGCCCACTCCGTTGTTCATCATGCACATTTGTGCGGCCATCTTTAAATGCTCTCACCCACTTTCTCACCATTCCATCACTCATAAGTTTTTTTCTGTAAACTGCACAGATCTCACGATGATTATCGATCGGTTTTAGGCCTTTAGCACAAAGAAATCTTATAACAGCCAGCCCTTCACAGTCGGCGGGACTCACGATCATCGTAGGCATCTTAAACACTCAGTAAACAACGTAAACAAGGAAGAATTAGACAGTAATGGCGTCAGTGCGTAGGCAAGAGATGCAGGTACCCAGTGCGCATGCGCGGAACGCCGACCGTAGCGCTGCAGCCACGGTGTGACAAAACGGTACTTACCTAAAAAATACGCCTCGTATAAAGCTACAAGTAATTATGATTCGCCTATTGAAGATATTTGCAGTGATTTGAAACAGAAGCTGCACCGTAAATGCTTACCCGGGTTGTTGACCTCGCAGGGCAGGACTACGGTGTCGCTGGTGACGATGCGGAAGTTCTTGCCTGAGGTGATGAAGGTGGGCAGCTCGGAGGCACTCGACAGCTCGTTGCCCACCACGGCACCGGCGCTCACTGCAAAAAACAGCGCCCAGTCAGCAGGAGAGAGGTGCAGGTTAATGTGTGCGCATTACACTCACGGCGACAATTAAAATGTTACGCGAATAAAATGCCCTCCTACGTGTGCAAGAGGAAAACACCAATCTGACACGCTTGTGGTGAAGTAAAATGAGATTGCAATCTCTACAAGCTGTCCGAGGTTAATGCAGGTAGATACGGCGGCGTCTGGGGGCTAGAGTACCCTCCCCGTGCCGACGATCGTCGGTTCGAGTGTGTGTTTAAGTGTTGTGTGTTAATGCTTTCTCACTTGTGCTGACGGTATGACGTAAGAAGCCGAAAGCCTTGTAAATTAAAAAAGAAAAAAAAAGATAGCAGCTACTTACAAAGAAACGAACATACTATATAATTAACATTTGGTGCCCAAACACCCCTTAAATAATAACAAACTACCTTTTAATAGTCACTCTTTAACTTAATTTGTCAATTTTCTAAAATACTTAATATACTGCCATTTTTTACGCCTCGTCGACGTCGAGGTTATTAGAGACGTGAAAGGACTGGGGTTGCATATGGGAAGGAATTCGGCCTAGGTCTTTTTAAGGAGCCAACCCATCACTAACCTGGAGTGATTTTGGGAACCCATGGAAAACCCAAATCTGGGCGGCTGGACAGTAAATCGAACCCACGTCCTCCTGAATGCTAGGCCAGAGTGTTACCGCTCACCCACTACGCTCGGTGCTTTTTTTTTCCACAGAAATTTAAAGTTGACTTAGAATATTACCTCCATATAATTATTTTATTGAATACCGGTACTCCAGTTCTACTCGCAATATTTCTCCATTAGACAACTTCAATGGTACGAATAGGATTTTCAGCATAAATCTTACTTTAAGTTGCAGTCAACAGACTGTTATTCAATTTGATTTTTTAAAAAAATCTCGTGATGGCCTTTCAAAGGTGCATATCAACATATCACGCAATTGATGATCTAAAATTTACATGAAATTAGTACATATGATATTGAAAAATTGGCAAATAAATATGTTAGGGACATGTTACAAGCTTTATTCATTTTCATTAGGTTTATACCATTCATCTCACATGAAAGTGATTTTGTAAACTTCTTTTATAAGAAAAATGAGGGATTAAAGGAGGTTGGAAAAAGGAAATACCAGAAATTAACGAGCGTGGGTCTATAGCTGAGTACGATCCACGTGCCGAAGGCCGCCGGTTCAAATCCGGCCGTGGGCATGGATGTTTAAGTGTTGTGTGTCTGTGTGAATGTCTTGTCCGTCCTGTGGCGTCCATACATTGGAAAAATACAATATACATGCTGGATGATGACATATATACTGAAAGCTATAATAAGTACATCGAGCTGGCTGTATGGCCTCCGTTGCCAAATGCCATAAAAAATAGGCTGAGTACGAAATCAGCTAATGTCTAAACCTGATATTTAGTGTTTCCTAACGTCTCCCACATACGTCAAAAACTATTAAAATGCCTTGATGCGGCACCTAAATATCTCCATGTGAGACAGCAAATATTTGATTCAGTGAGTGGTTTACGAGCGCTTTGATAGATGATAAGAATATTGGTAAAGTTCTCAAGAAGTGTTCTGCTGACGCAAGTGTGAAGATTATGTTTTGCGTATCTCCACCACAACATTACGAACTTGTAGAACGTGACAAAACATGGCGCATGCTGCCTGGGCTAACTAACTTGCATCCGGGAAACTATTGATGCAAAACATAATTCGTAGTTACCGTGTTGCGATTAGTACCATCGTTCCTATACAAGTGTTAAAACTGTATAGTTTTGAACTCACATAAAACTATTAAAAAATAAGCTAATCAGCCCACTTATTAATAATCACTTTTTGTTTAATTCATACCTATATAAACAGCATTAAATAAGACCTGAATATAAAACTAATTGAATCTTGTAGACAGTGCGAGTACACAATAATTATTCGAGATTTATAAGTCAGCCAGCTATTAAAAGGATTGAATTTTTCTTGCCATCTGGTTTTATTATATTGTTTGAACAAATAAGTTATTTATGACTATATAAAGAAAAACGGGTAGAAAGGACGTTTAATTCGTTGTTACTTAAGCCGGTTAAGCTAAGGCTAAACCGTCACGAATATAATTAGTTCCATAGTACTCTGTTTTGTATAGGGATTACCTACCATCGTCACCAACGTAACACTGCTTACGCAAATTAGGAGAGATTTAATCAGTTAGGTTGATAAAATCATGATTGACGTGTTCTATATTATACGCAGGGTCAATTATACTGTTTGCTCATTATACAAGAGGTGAACAGTGTATTGCAGATTCCTCTATTGTTCTAGTTGTAAGCCCATGACCGTTTTTGGCATATGGTCATTGGTCTAGAGTAGTTCTAGCTATTAAGGTCAAAGGTAATAGGTTGACCTGATCTGGCTATAATACAAAGTTAAATTTTTACATTAAATTTACTTTAATAAAAAATCACCCATTTATTTGTGTTTTTTTTAACAGTCTTAACGAAAAGTCTGATATCCAGAGTAAATTCCTAAAGGTGGCTGAGAAGCGTGACGATAGTGCTTCAAAAATGACAACAGGAATGACCTTATTAAATCGTAAACTACAATTTTATCCCACCTTTTTTCATCCGTAATGTTTTCGAACTAAATTGATGCATTTGATTTAGAATGAAATGTTACGAAAAGCAAACTAATGAAAGTATTCTGGCAACTCATTTCCTCATAACCTCGACTTTCTTGTAACATCTCTGGCCGCTGTGAGTCCGCCAACGAAGGCCGGGTGCGTGACGAAAGCATTCGGTTACATGTGTGTACAGAGTTAGAAAATGATTAAAGGTTTTGATTCGATATGGTATATTTACGAACTTGACATGTAATCATACCCATAGAGTTTACTTTGCAACATTTGAAAGGGAGTTACCGTGCTTAAAGACAGACCCTGCTCCCGCTATGTAACAGATAATAGGCTGTAGAGGAGAATCAAGGTCTAATCGTCAAACATCATTTATAAAAAACAAGGTGTGTTGCACATATGGGATATCGGTTTGTACGACAAGTTTTCCAATCGCTCCCTCGAAGCATATACTATGAAAAATTTAATTTTTTGAGACCGAGCGTTGTGGGTAAGCGGTTAACACTCTGAGGCAATAGCGTTAACCGCATTCGGGAGGACGCCAGTTCGAATCCCCGTCCCGGCATCCAGATTTGGGTTTTCCATGGTTTCACCAAATCACTCCAGACGAAAGCCGGGATGCTTCCTTCAAAATGCAATGGCCGAATTTCTTCCCGTTCCTTGTCCCCAGTCCCATCCCACCTCTAATGACCTCGAAGACCAAGAGGCGTAAAGCCAAAAGTTAAAAAAAAAATTGAGCATTTTCTAACATTGATTCATAAGTGCACAATTTAGTACAATGCCTACGGTTAGAAACGACGGAATGCTAAAAAATTGTCCCATGGTGGAAGTAAATAGGTATTTACCTGAGTATCAAAAATTTACTAGTAATTACATAAAACTTATTTGCCGCGTTGTAACCTCCAAGAAAATTAAACGGTCTGGTTGTAATTGGACGTCTGAGATTACACAGAATGTTTGGAAACATAGGTGTGAGAGTAACATATTCAATCGCTCAAGACTGGAGCTTTAGCACTACATACATCTCTACTGTGCACAGTTTCAGGAACTAGCCTGATTGCCCGGGGACTTACCCCTTGACACGGCAGCGCAGTGTGTGTGAATGCGCGGTATTGATGTTGGCTAGCCGGCTAAATGAATGCTGCGGTCACACAGCGCGGCTGACAACACTTTGTGCCACGAAATTACGCGTCGCCTTTCACGCGTCACTGGGGAGTGTGGACAGAAGGGGCAGCTGGCTACAGTTAAATCTTTTGGCTTTCTGAGCTGTCAGAGCAGACCCGCCCTGTTGCCGTGACGCCATATTACACGAGGTCCCAGCTCCGCTGCGTCAAAGGGAATTGTTTGTGGTGGAGCTGATTGTCGCGCATATTACAAAACCGGACGCCGCCCCTGAGACGAGGGGGTGGGGTCGCCGACTCGACAGAAGCCTCTCAAACACCACTGCAAATTATTCTCTGGAATGTGGGTGCAGACCAGTTGGCAAAGCTTTCTCGAACAATCTGGGATTTATATGCGACAAGATGCTCTTCCAGGGTGGAATTTTCTCACTGCGCATATTAAATATCTATTGGTAAATGTATTTCCCATTCGTTTCTTGGAAATAGTGCAGCCAAGTAAATCGAAAATGTAGGTGTGAATGTCGGTAGGTATAGATAAAAGAATTTTTAAGAATTCTATTCCGATTGATTGTTAAAATGTTTATTATTTAGTTTTTGCTTAGCACTTTAAACTTTGACACAAGAGTTCACTGGATATGGAAGATCATTGGAGGCAAGGTACGCGAAGGAATTTTGCCGTAGCCTTTTTGGAGTAATCAGACGGATATTCGCCTGTAAAGATTTCAGGAAACCATGGAAAACTGAACTCTGCATGGACGAACGGGGATTTTAACACAAGTGCTCTCGAATGTCAAGCCTGGTCGATAGCTTTAACCGATCACCCATTAGGCTCGGTAACATTTTAATATAATATTTCGTGAAATATAGCGTTTTTGAAGAAAGTAAGGTCCAGTTTGGTGCTGTAATAAAAATAAAGTTTACACATATGTCAATTGCCAACTATTTTTTTTATTAAAACTGCAAACGATACCAAACAAAAATAGAAAAAATTCTTTGCATTTCACATTTCAAACCTTCGAGATCGCAGACTTGTATTTACTATCAGAAGAAATGTATTAATAAGAGAGGATTTAGAATTACAAGTAAATCTATTTAAAAAAAAAAAAAAGCCACAAGCTTCAGAATAACCGAGCGTGGTGGTGTAACGGATAGCGTTCTGGCCTCGTATTCGGGAGGACGGCGGTTCGAATCCCCGTCCGGGCATCCAGATTTGGGTTTTCCATGGTTTCCCAAATCACTCCAGGCAAATGCCGGGATGCTTCCTTAAAAAGGCCATGGCCGAATTCCTTGCCCCCATCCTTTCCCGTCTCTAAAGACCTCGCTGTTGAAAGACGTAAAGCCGCATCAGAATAATGTCATTACGATTTCAGCAACTATCAAACGTTACTAACTAATTACATTCCTTGTGGAGAATTCTGTCACTATACGATGACTAAGTGACACTTGTTTTTCGGTTGAAGATGCGAACGCGGTGGTATCCAAAAATTTCCGTAAACTCCTAAGCACTTAGCTTCAAAGTGAACCTCTTATGCCATAATACGCTGATCCCGTCGTCATTCCAACAGCTTGAACATTATTTGGCTGCCGGTACTATCACGGACTTCTCTGCCGTCTGGAACCGTGATCCTTTAACTTTATCTTCATATGGGGGAATATCGTTTCAAACCAAGTCAATAAGGAGTTTGGAGACAACAGTCATGAAATTCTAGGTAAAAAAAAATTTACAGAACAAATTGTGAGTCTGTGCATTGTCTTGATGCATGAGGAAACTTTGATAACTTGAATACGTTTCTTGATGACGTGAAAATGGTACCTAAAATTCACTAAATTCACTGCTTTTTCTTTGTCTCAAATAGTTTGTGTTTTTCAAATATTTAGGTAAATGTAGGTGGTCTATTAAATTAAGTTCCTTAGTAAATTAAGTTATTAACGTAAGATATGAAAGCAATTATACAGGATGAAATAAACTATAAGTGATAGAACAAAGGAGATGTAATACACCTCCCCAGCACCGTATTGACCCAATTAGGAGTTTGAAGCCGGTGGCGACCACTCTGAAGACGCTGGATGGTCCTGGCCATTCCAAAAATCGCATGTGATGGGCCAGTCCTCAAGGAATTCCGGAGGACGTGGATCCCACCGAAGATCTGTCCTAAAAAACTGACTTTCATACCGTAGTTATCAGTAGCGTAATATAATTTGTAGTAAAATAGTGATGGTGGTTAATTAAGGGATTATGTTAATATTATGTATTATTTCATTGCTATTATCAATATTATTTTATTTTATTGAAATTTAACCTACATGTTGTCAGGTACTTAAATTTTTGTATTAAAACGCCTATACTCTAACTGTGAACAACAATTTATTTTATTTCGCTAGGTAGCGCAAATCTATGTAACAACTTTATCATATTCTGACTGTAAATATGGCCTAATTTAGATAATAGATGTTAGGCTGTAGAAAGTTGTAACAAAATAAATAAAAATAAATGTCTAATGAGTACCGTGAAGGAACTCCGCGGAAAATAGACGGGCCAGTGCGGGGCGCCGATACCGTCACCTCGCTAAGGTTACATTAGGAGTGCGGAGCCCAATCTCTGCGAATCATGGGGGAAATAGCTGCATAGTCGAAAAAAGCCCGTATGTAAAAATCCAGGTAAATGTAAATACCGTATGAAAATGTCTTTAGAAAATACACAATACTATGTTTTTGCCCCTGCAATTCGGCCACGAAGGACACATGAAGAAAAAGTTTTGTTTTTCCATCTGTCTGCGCAGCGTGTAGCTTTATGTGTTCTGTATGATAAGTTTATTTTTGTTCGTGATATTATGAGACGGATATTTGGACCGTCCCAGTATTCGTGCAGGTGATTGCGGGAAACCGCCTAAGAAAAGCAAACAGGCGGCAGGTATGTGGGGACCTGGACTTGTGCCCGGTCCCGTCGAACCTCCCCCATCCAATACACTGAGCACTGCGCACTGAGCGACACTGGCTCTGCACTATAATATTAATTTATTTTTTAAAAATTGGGAAACCCATTGTCTTTAGGCAGTAAAAATCTAAAGTAGTAGCGTTATATAACTTAAAATGTTCCCATTATGGTCATTTTCATAGGTAGTTGTCACTGTGCGTTAAAAACATACTGAGTCTACATCGCGCCTGTCACGTGACAGCAGCAGGTATCCACTGTCGACAGCTAATTGGATTCCGAGAGCTCCGCGGCGGCTGATTAGCGTCCCTGGTGACTGCAGACGAGCCGTCGGGTGAGGATAGTCGCGGAGAGACAGCCAAGTTATTCCGCTGCTGCGGGCAAAATGATCTCAGAATAATATTAAAAACATTTTGCCCAGCTTTATAGACAACTCAGAATTTCAAACAAGTATTTCGTGGCGTATAATGTCTTTACCCGCATTGGCCACATTCGCTGTTGTTACTATTGACAAACTAGTCAATACTGCTTATGTTATCTTGGTTGGCCGGGTTGAACCGCGTCAATTTATGAAAACCTAACGTTGCGGCCATCATTTTGGGGCCTTCTTCAGAGGACTAACGGTTAGCGCGCTTTCCGGGAGCTATATATAGGCGACAGAAGTCCCAGCCTTGACAGTCCTCTGAAGAAGGCCGCACTACCGGACTACCAAGATAACATCGACAACGACTGCGGAAGTCTGCGCACCCAATACTGCTTATGTCTGCCTTTCTGTCTCTCTCTCTCTTTCTTTCTCTCCCTCTCTTCCACACACACGGGAGGCACAGATAAATAAAAATTGGAAAAATGACATTATTATCGTGCGCGAAGAATTTCATAACTTGTTTTGCAAATAACGTGTCAGAACGTCCATCTCCAAGCATAACATTATCAAACAGGAATTAAGTAATCTACTGGCTTATTATAGTGGTCTCGTAAGAAGATAAAAAACAGTACCTTGACTGAAAGGGAAAGAACTGTTGCGTAGCGTTGTGAGGTACACAACCTCACATTTGTGTGATTTTACATTAATTAAGCTATTTTTTTATTTAATAAATTGTAATGGTGTGTATTAACTCGGAATTTTTAAGTTCAAAGGTCAAAGAATAATGAGATCTCTGAAAAATAAAAGAAGAGTCAAGAGTGAGTTGTTGTAGAGAAGATTTGAATGGAGAGGACGAGTTTTGGTTTTTTCGAATGATTAAGTTTGAAAGAAGAGATGAAACAGTTTGGCTCACTGGAGAGCCACAAGAATCCTGGCGGGATTATTAATAGAAAAATATTAGCCTGAGGGCAGAAGATTTAGGGTTATGGATAAAGATAATGTTATATGACTTGAGAAAAGAGAATTGTTTGTTAAATAAAAAATATACAAGTGATGAGATAAGTAGAAAGTGTTTTGATTTGAGATTGAGATATATGTAGATATAGACAAAGGAATTAATTTGAGTTTGTGTGATAAGAATTAGAATAATAATAATTTTGATTTTTCAGCGTGAGTATCATATTAAAACCAGCGCCGGACAAAGAGGGGTTAAGGAAATCTCTATATACTGGTCTGGTGCTGGAAATAAGAGGCAATAAAATATATAAATATATTTAAAGTATTATACAAAATAGAGACGTTACATTAAAGTACGTTACAGCCTCTTTGACAGGAAAATCGGAAAGCAGATAAATAATCACCAACTGAAATAATACTTTCATTCATATACAAGCGATTCAACAGTTGTTTGTTATTAGCTTTCCTGAGTTGCTGGATTTGAACAGAAGCTGAAACGGCGATTAATTAGCAGTATAACTTAATGTTATTTAAATAGCTTCATCCGTTGCTTTCTGAGTTTCAGATCTTTTCATTCACTTTCTTTTCAACTAGTCAACGTACTTGACAAATAACTTAAATCCTAACACCATACTGAGTCACCTTACCTTAGACCTACTTACTTCTGTGTTATTTCGACATCAAACATTATATTTTAAACATACTATTTACACCAAAATAGCTGCAATGAAACATCTCTAAAGACTGTGTCCTAGTAACTACATTTTAGGATCACAAATTCTTCGTAATCACTAGTTACGAAAATGACTTCCAAGAGAAAAAGTTTCCTGATATTTCGCTATTTCTGCTCTCTTTGTGACCTTAAATAGCATGTCCATTTTTGATCCAGTGTATTGTGTATACGTCGACCACGGGCGTTAGGTGTTTCTAGTTTTCACTTTGGAGAGTTGATTATCAGTGTAGGAGAGATGGTGGTGCACGATTACTAGTCACCTGAATTGTGTAGCAATATCCTGTGTTAAATCCCACACCATCTCGTAGCAAATGTGTGGGAGGGTATACAACACCTTTCACGGTGATTCATTCATGGGGTGGGGATGTTAAACTAGCCGGCTCAATATGTCTGTTGGAAGAATAGACCCCCAATAGGCCCGCAATGGATTTCTTCCTCTCCATTTCTTAATGTTCGTACATTCTCAAAGCAAACAGACCGCTACCTAAACACACACACACACACATCATCCGCACTAAACAGTAACACAATTTCCTTACTGTAGAAAACACCAATGTCAAAATTCCTAAAACTCTTCCCAGAGCACAGTAACTATCTGCAGTTCGCATATTTACTTTATAAATTCGAAAAACAAAAAATGGTAAGGTTTTCTTTTTCATTCCATTAAATGAAAAATTATTCTGTTTCTTGACGTTGATTTATTACACTTGAGTCTATACATCGTTCTCGACAATTAAACTGGTCTGGCCTGCAGAGGTAGTACTTCTATACAATACCGCAGTTTAATTGTGTTGCTTTGTGTTCATCCACATTTACGTGCATCATAAATGTTTACCACCACTCACAAATATCTTGATATTATACTGTGAATCCAGTACTTCGTACAGCGTCCACAACAAGCACTTCGCCGAGTCCATAACCACAGCACACGCGCCAGAAATTAACTTTGCTATCGTTATTTCTTCTTGATGGCTCCCCAGCAGATCCTCGTAGCCTGACAGGCCAGCGAACACGACGTATAACAAATGTTCCAACCAATCCAAAGATTTATATTACCCTGGTAGCATCTGACTATATATATAAGCTAATACAAAACTGCTTACAGGGAATTTAAACACATACTTAGCAATTGTTCACTTCAGATTTTCAATTGAGCCTCCTGATAGTCTCTCGTCTTTTCTCCTCTCCCCTTTTACACTCGTTTTCCTAGACACACATTGAGTAGTAGCTGCAAGTACACTTAAAACGGCTCTTTGATTGGCGAACTCTGAACAGCCAAAATATTTAAAAAATAAAATAAAAATAAATTTAAAAATAATAAAAAATGGAAGCTATGCTGATTTTATTACCATAATTTAAGGTTTTATTGAATGTTAAAACTATCATTACTTTTCACTGATCTACATAGATCGACTGTTAACCTCTGTAATAACTTTTGTGCTTGTCATGACGACGTCAGAAAAAAATATGAATTAGTTTAGTTCCTTTATAAACCAATAACGACACCATTACCTCCCATGACCTTAAGTGAGCACGTTGCTAAATGATTAAGTTAACAAACAGTTCGGTGAGAATGGTCTGCCGCCTACACTGCTATCTGCAATCGAAGTTTAGACCGACGGCGGTGCCTCAAACCTCCAGCCAAATGTGCCGCTTTTGAAATTCAACAGTGTGAATTGTTCGATAAGCGATTAATCGATAACACTTATTCGTGGAGCGCTCGTGTGCGGTGGTCCAAGCCTTTGTTTGGATTTAATATCCGGCTGCTGCCGGAAGCCAAGTCTATCTTGCTATCGACATAGGAGGGTTGCGTGGTTGGTTGAATCACTGAAGACTGCTGTTATTTTCCACTCAAAACGGGTGTCCAAACATGGGTTCCAGAACCTTTTCTACAGCCCTTTATCATTACTACATTGTATATTGCGTTTTTTTTTTTTTTTTTTACTCGGATTTTACTCCTTGTCAACGTAGAGGTCTTTAGATATAAGAGGTTTGTGTTCAAGGAAAGAGACAGAATACGACCATGGTATTTTGAAGGAAATATCCCAGCATTCACCTAGATTATTTCGGGAAACCAAGGAAATCTGAACTGTGGATGGGATTCGAACCAGCGTCCATCAGGAGTGTTACTGCTCACTCAGCAGAGTTAATCATGCCAATGCTTTTTTTCCTAGGCGAACAATGAAGTTGCCAGTTTTAAGAGTCCATACAGAAATGTTGTTATTTTGTGATTGTATACCGCTATAAAATGGTATACCAAACATTAAATGAACAGTTTTCATGTGAGTACTTGTGACAAAATTACCGCAATTAAGGCAGAAATTGCCAATCTAGTTTCTAGTTATATGCTATAGTTTGTTTAATTTAATCAAAAATGTAATTCACAATAGGGCTATTATGATTACAACATTGTAGCTAAATACTGCAAGAATCTAATTAAAGAAAGTGTACTTAAACCCCGAAAAATATCAGTAAAAGTGATAATAATTAATTGTTATTCGTTTTCCCTTAGGTAAACGTTTCCACAACAAATATCTGCTGTCACCATAGATAATACCTGCGATTTTTTACTTGCGTTTAACTAGTGAAACAAATATTTGTCAGATTACACAAATATCATCGTTTTGAAGTTTGGTTGCTGTGGGTGTTTTTATTCAAATCTACGTAACTATTTGAGAACACAATACTGATGAAAAATTGATATTTTATTAATATATTAAACACGACACCAAAATTGTAGCTTAACGTAGACGGTTGTTTCACCTTAGGGGAACTGTATTACTAAACAAAACGAAGCTTGAACGCAGTTCTACTTTTCTCGCCCACGGCTGCACTTTCGGTATAACTTTCTCCCCGGTTCCTAGTGCCATAAAGTCCAATAACGAGGGCAGCCGGGCCAGGTTGACATTAATTAGGAGATAGTACCGGCACCTGGCTAGCTTGCCACTGTCGCGTGCAACACAGTGACCGGAAATATCCGTGCACCCCACAAACCTACGGCAAAACACAAATCTGCTGCTGCTACCTAAACTGAAACTATATTCATTTCTTTCGCTTACTTCATAAAATTTTTGTAAAATGTTCGAATTAACGTAGTTTCTTTTCAATCCGTATGGGCATTTTATCTTGTCCCGAGAGACGTGGTTCTCTCCTGGTGGTACTTATTAAACTTCGGTTAGGGGTAAGTGGTTATGTTAAGGTTCAGCATTACACTATTAAGTTATACTGTTCTTTAATTATTCATCAATTCTCTTGGTAGCTTATTTCAATCTTTGAATTCCATAGCTACGAAAGAAAATGTTCCCACATCCTTGTGGCTGAAATTGAGTACCAAATTGTGGTCATGGTCATCTCTTCCTTTCCATGCATTACTTTCAATTCTTAGACCAGTATCTTTCCACGCCTTATCACTAATATACACCTTGTACACTCCCATGATTCTGTTCACCCTCCTCCTGTCTTCCAATTAATCCCATTCCAGCTTTTTTTTATCATGTCGTTTACTGATTGCGTTCAACGGTAATTTCCAGAGACAAATCTTGCAGCCCTTCTTTGAACCCAAAATGTGGAGGGCATTAATGACCTCGCTGTCGACGCACCCTAAAGCCACAACAACAACCAAAATGTTAGTCCCATTATACACCACCATATCGAAACAATCGTCTGACCAAAGTTTTGCAAACCAATTCCTTTACTTCTCTCATATATCCCCTCATCACTCACTCCAAAAAGTGAAGGATTTTGAAACCTTTTCCTACTACCCGTCTAATGTGTGCTTCCCAGTTATCAAATGTTATCAATGCTTGTTATCAAGTGTTATAGATATTTACATTTCAAGTCTTCAACAAGCAATTGTTTTCCCACCTCGCAGTCATATTCAACCTTTAGTTTTTTATCTGTGTATCTAATAAGCTGACTCTTCTTTGTATTTATCTTCATCCCATGTTTACCAACCTAGCTAGATATCCTTTCCACATCACCCTGCAGCTGTTCACAGTCCTCTAATATTCTCATCCTTTTATATAGCATTATGTTATCTGCAAAAATTCTAACTTCTGATAATAAGCCGCCAACACAATCATTCATTAGAATAATGTTTTTTTTATGCAATGGATTCCTTTGAAAAGGTGCTTTCCCGATAAAAGTACGGCCACCAACCTTACATTGAACGAACTATCAATCAGGAGTCAATACAACGAAATGACCAAACGAATTGCTGGGGGTTTATCACAGTTTCGAATTTCTCGAATCCACCACCCGTACTTTAACGATTTTTATTGGCTGTTAACACACACACAGAACTTAATTTTCTGGAAGACAGCAGGATCTGCACACACACACTTCACAGTTCACTTGACAATGATCTGCAACAGTCACTCAAATTCAGTTAATACGTTTAAATCTTTAAACTCTCCAAAACGTAATCCAAAATGAATGAACGACCCATGAAAATGTTCCAAAAAGCCTCACTACACTGTAAGAATATTCTTGATAGCTTTAAGAAACTTTTAAACTAATTTTAAATATAAATAGAAAACAACGTAACGCTGACCGGCTATTATGACGAATTGAGCCGAAATAGTGACAACAATCAAGAACTGATGCCTTCTACCAGACACAGCACTGCAATCCTCAGAGTTTCTCTATTTTTCCATATAAACGCTCTACAATTCCTAAACAACTACTTTTACTAAAATTTCTTTTTTAAACTATACAACTATAAAAATGAGCCTGAATAACTCAGAATGACTTAAGCTGGAAGATGTTACTTCTTCAAATCCTTTTTGACTGACCTTCCGATGAAGAGAGCCTTGTATCCACAAATAACTGTCTCGTAACAATCTTCAGAAGTTCACAACCAACGTTAAGGCTAAACCAATCAACCACTCGTATAAAAGCGTCGGTGAAAGTAAACTACGAATATCGTAGCTGCTGATAAGTGTTCTCTACTACACTCGTGGTAAAATATAATCCTGCACATTGAAAGTATAAGCATAGATTTATTGAAACATAGGCTACATACAAAAGAAGAGACAAGTAAAACTTATTGTATAAATAGCCATTTTTCAACAATATTCTTACACGACTTTGCAGTCAGTCTTTCTATGGTTATAGCTTCGTTAGCACCTAATAATAGCATTTAGTAAGGTATATATGCGATATTACGTTTAGACATGTTATGCTTCAAAAAATTTTACCTTATCTTGACGGCACGCTACTTGTACGGATTTTCTTACAAACTTGAATATGGGAAAACATACATGTTGGCTCTATACTATAGAGCCAACATAGATGTCATATTAATAATTATTCAACATAAAATTAGAATACTTCAGTAAACTAAATTTAATTTGCTATAAAAAATATGTTCTCTAAAAGGAGTTTTCAAGTATGCTAGCTCTCCGCGGGCCGGACAAAATCTGTCAGCGGGCCGGATGTGGCCCTCGGGCCGTAGTTTGGAGACCCCTGCTCTATAGCATCAACGGCGTTCCTATTGTTTCTAGAAGTAAAACTATTTAAAAAATAAAAAGTGTGACCTCACAGCAAAGAAATTTACTTTTTTATGCGAGATTATTATAAGGGTCTTCAGAAAGTTCTTCTAGTTACTGCAACATTTGTGCAATTGTCGTTTATTCGTATTGTGGTTATCATAGTCGCAATTTGAAATAGAAGAGTAAAATTTTGACTTAGTTCATCAAATTAATTGACGTTTCCGCATAGACGTTATGGTTTTAACACACCTTCTTCCCATTACCACTTACTCGTCCAAACGATTACGGTTCTTGTAAATGCACGTAGTTTCTGGTGTGTTACTTTTACCATCTGTATACACCATATAACCTTCTTTAGTGATCCAAAATGGATACTTTAAAAAGTAGTTATATAATAATCGTCTATATACCTCGAATTTAACAATATTTAAATTAATACATTTATTTTATCAGTAACAAACTTTCTATTAAAGCATTAATTCATACAACTCTATTCCTGTAGCTTTCACAAACTGTCTATTTACTTGATACATTAACCGATTAATGTTTTTACTACTGGTGTCACAGTATTAATTTAATTAGTTTTTATAAAGCTGTATCCCATAACATTTCTCTCTTCCAACAAATTTAAACGAGCTCTCTGATTTAATAGGCAGCGATAACTTCTGCTACATATTAACCATAGATATAGCTTCTCAAAGAAATTTATTATACACAAATATTTAGTCACAATCGTTAAAACAATTCCTCACAGAGTGTATAGTAAGTAATTTGTTTTACATACTACCTCGCCGGAAGTTCACTACACGAATACGTTCGATTTGATTAGGTACAGAGAATGGGCTAGCACACTAAATCGTATATATAGATACAAATAGACGTGTGTTTTCCTATATTTCACTATTCAGCCAAAACTACCTAGCAAAGATCACTTGTCTTTGTGTGTTGAAGTAGCATACAGTTTCCTGTCGTGCAAAACATTGGCCGAATGACGATAGTTGTGGCGATATGGAAGATATAATGATTAAAAGTGGTCGATGCAGGGCATTTTCGTATTTCGAACAAAGACATGTGTCTCAGTATATGTCACACTGCTGCCACAACTACATAGCATAGCCCATTGGTGTTTGTGTGTGGTAGTGGTATCGTGTCTTCTATCGTGTACTATGTTGGTTAGATGGCGGTAGCTATGGGGGTGTGGGAGATATGGTGGTTGAAATTGGTCGACCTGCGGCACCTTCATATTTTTACCACCTATCCTGGGTGTTAACCATCTCACGAGATGTCTGCCCAGTATCAAAAACAAAGGATGATCCAAAATTTGAGTAAAAAGAATGAATGTAGGTCTGAAACTTATAGCAAAAATAACGGAATGAAAAAAATTAACCGAACTAGTTGTTTCAAATTAGAAGCAAGTAAATCAAAATTAAAAAAAGTTTTAAGGCCGGTGTCAGTGAAAAGTCCTAATCATTTAGAAATCACATTATGTAGTTTACTTGTATTTGAGGATATTCTCAATTCTACTAGAAAGGGGAGTATTTGTTTAATACAGGTTACTTTATAAATGCTTCCCAATGTGCTGATAATCATGGCATAACTCCAAGTATTACCAGGTATTACAAGATGGAAAACTGTAAAATGTGTCGAAATAAAATTCTATGGACTTACAATGCTTTACGCATTATATCGAGTATGGAATTAGCAGTGCTCATGAAAATGAGAATCTAAAACCACGTAAATGCTTGTATTCCAGAGTTATAGACGAAAATAATGGTATTTACGAATTAAGAGCTATCGTAGAGCGTGTAATATTAGTTGTTTCTGCACAGGTGGTAAGTTTCGCTTACGGAATAAATCCGTCGGGTGAGCTATGCAAAAGCGGGCCGACTCCAGTGAAACGCGCGGAAATTACGTTTGCGGTTCGATACGGGACGCGGTGGAAAGCAGGCTGAATGATGACAGGTGGCTGCGTGGTGTGTCTATTCCCAACAGCCAACACCAGAAAGAGGAAGACAACGCGTGCTGAGAATGCTGTCTGCTACATTCATAACCCTAAACACTAGAGATCATTGTATACCTCAAGATACTGAATCATTAACTCTAAGATCACGACGTTGAAATCAGAGAACAATGTAACTCTCTCACCATACGGGATGTACCAAATTACAGAAAAGACCAATTCCAGGAGGGACGACTGAAGTTAGTTTTTCGCTTATTTAGAGATGTTGGTGTAGTAACAAATATTCGCGGAAGTTATCTGAGAATAGACCACCTCTGTTATTAGCGAAAGAAGCTAAAACTCTAAAGCACACAGGAGACGAACATATAGTGTTCTTAATTCACACATTGTCGTTGGTATTAAGGCTTTAATCTGGGTTTGCACATTTTTTTGTTACAATTTGACAAGCTTTCGGTTCCTTTAAATAACCACTCCAAAGAATCACTTATGTTTATTACCCCACCGTGTGTTCTATTTATTTATTTATTTGTCGTCTGGCTAAGCAACTTATGTAATACTTATAAATATCCACAATATATACAACGATAAGAACGTTGGTAGCATTCACAAACTCATGTCCAGTTGTTGAAACCATTCTATGAAGGAAGCACTGAAAAACATCTTGAAATGGCTCATCGTACTTCCTTTTCGGGCACTTCCTTATGATATGCTCCACGCTCTGGGTAGGAGCTCCGCAGTCACAGACAGGAGACTCATAAGATACCACTTATTGAGAATGACGTTAGCTTTGACGTGGCATGTTATTAAGAGATCTAATTTGACCCACTGGTTTCTCTTAATCCCTGAAGTACAGTTGTAGGATCTTTAATAACTGGATGTTTAACAGATGAAGAGTTCCAGCCCCCTTGCGATCTATAATAACATTACACAATAAAGCATCCAATCTTTCGAAACTAAGTACAGACATACACACATGTAACAGCGATTAAACTCACACACTTCCGAACCACTGACTGACAATTCTCTCTGCTCGCCATCTCTGCGCGCGTAAATAGACACTTTAGAAACATCAAGAATAATTCAAACTCTCGAATTCTAACAATACTTTAACAATTAAATCTAAACAAAAACAATCAGAATTAATACATAATCATGAAACACACAGAAACGAAAAATAAAGAGGTTTGCAGGTATTTACACACAAATTTATCAACATAAGCCAATCCAAACAGTTGAGAATTGTCCTCCAAACATCATTGCTCATGTCAACACAAACACATACAATTACAAACTTTTAATCAATGTATCATTCATAATACTGTCTTTCAACATATTACGTAATATTTATATAGTTTCTCTCCATACAACAATGTTCATTAACACAAATTCGCGATTAATTACTCTAAAAATATATAAATTCCTAATTAATCAACTTCCCAGCTCGCTATACATAATTCTTCAAATAAAAATACATACATGGGCTGGGTCTGAGGGCTGTTATAAGTTGTATGGACGTAATTTCTCGTTTCAACTAAATGCGTAAGGAGTGTAATATGGAAGGCGATAGTTGGAACGTTATTTAGTGCTTATAGACTTTACGAATATTAGGAAACATACCTTTCATAAATGAGCAGTACGTAGATAAATCTGCCATCCCTGGTGGCATGGTGACTAGCGTTCAGAATGCGAGGGTTGCAGGGTTGCCGGTTCGAGTCTTCCCCAGGGTTTAAGTGTATTTATTTCAGTGTTGTATATATTGTAATCATACCGTTTTTGGTTAATACCTTACGACAATGCAAAGTCAGACCAGAAACTACAAAAAAGTGCAGACTCGAGGCATTTTGATGTTAGAGAGACGTCTATCACGTCGCGTCGCACAAATCCTCCAAAACTTTCAAATCACTCCAGGTTTGTCGATTTAACGATATAATCACGCCTCCACAGTAGTTCGTTGAAATCAGTGGTTCAGACTAGTTTGTGCGAATTAGGAAAAGTAGAGCCAAGACTCGAGAGACTGAAAAGGGCTGGCTTTAGGAATTGTTTTCAAGATTAATGCTACAGATAAAGACACGTAACTCAGCATCCTTGGAGTTTATGTAAGGTTCCTCTTACGGTTAGCAGTTCTGGCCTTACGTCTACGTGGAACGGGGGAATGATACCTGAGCCTACCTCGAAGGAACCGTATTTCGCTACCTGCGTATTGCGTCAGCACAAATGACTGTAACTGTTACGACAGCTATGCTGTAACGAAGACCACTCAGAAGAAATAACAAGACATCAGAGATGCCGCTTGCTTCGTCAATGCTTTTAGTTACTCGTCTTATGTAATTATATGGTGGGTCTACCACAGACATCTTAGGGCTGGTCAGTGAAACTAAAAAAAAGGATATGATCAACGGATAACCGCAGAACTATCGTAACTCGTGTTCAGTAATGAACTTCCGCATTCCACCATAAAGTCTTATGGCCCAATATTTTCACCCAGTTAAGAAAATTACACCCCATTAGGACAGTGAAAATGATCTCGCACGAGTGCGGTAGCTGGACGACATGTACAATTTAATTGGCTCCGTTACCATTTTATGATGATACTAGCTAAGTTTCTTTGTTAGTTATTAGCAACTTGTTCATATTGATTGTTCACTGCTTAGAAAATATTCTCGATGCCAATAGAAGTTAAATATTATATTAAAGTTGCATTTATATTTGAATTAGGTCATCTCAAGTGGGAAACATAAAGTTGATTAGGTGCCTGGCTTTGTTATGGAAGCTCCATAATTTGATTCTCTGTAAACGACCCTAACATAACTGTGACGTAAGTGGATTATACTACGATTACTCTATCTTTCAGAATCCGTATCATATTGGAGCTCCCGGAGGAACGAAACTGCCTGTTCTATTTGATTCAGAAAATCGGACCAATATTGGGGCTCTGTTGGCAACAGTTGCCATGTTTTTTCGTCGATCACATAATGTGTGAAGTGGAGAGGAGATCGGAAATGTGATGAGCATAACAGAAATTATGACCGACATGATTTCAGTGATCTTCCAAACCCTATTTATATAATATGCTCTACGCTCCCAAGATGAGCAAAGTTTCTTCCGTAGCCAAACAACTCTGCCTCGTCGGGCGTTTGAAAAACGTGATTTTGAGGTGAAATTTCGAAAATTGCCTTCCCAAATAAAGAGGCCATCAACGCTGACCTCACATCCTCGTATGCGTGACTGTTTGCCACAGTTTCACACACATCAATTCGCCATATCTCCGAAATTCGTACAAATTAAGTCCCGCTTGCTGCTGTTTTTGGTTCATAACTTGTAATATGATTTCTCCATTGAGGTTAGGTAGGTGAATACGCTCCCCAAGAAACATCTCCGCACATGAATGCTTGACCACACCACGATACTGTTCACGGCTCACTGCAATGCTTAAATCGTGATTTTACAGTACATTTCCACCTCTGAGCCGCGTGGTTTGATTTCCTGTACCCTGTATGCTAAGTACTACCCGAAGAGTGTTCAAATAGGTAAATTAGCACAATAAATATAATTAATAATTGTACTAAAAACGAGTACGACACTGTACAGGCCATACACCGTTAATTCGTGGGAGGACAATGTGACTTCAGTTACAGTAATTGTGGTAATACGAAAATCTCAGGAGATTTTTTCAATCTTCTTTTTACTAAAAATTCTTTTGCAACTTATTATGTTAACCTTCGCTTTTAATAACAACAAAGATTCCTTATTTATTAAATTATATTCTATTGTTTACTTCTGTGTGTGTGTTTTTTTCTGCTCCTCTTTCTTTTTTCACGTGTCTTACCAATCTATACACTTAATAGGATGTCATATTCAAAATTGCAGTAACATATATCACGGAAAGCAAGCTCGTTACCTCACAAGTAGCATCGCATTACTCACCAAAATTGAAACGGCGTATGGCAACCGACATTATTATTCGTGAATATCGAGCCTATATTACTTCATACACTCATCAAGGTGTGGATTTTTTGCAACTTTTAATTGTAACGGTGAATTTACGTTTTTGCAGATGTAATACTTAATTACTTAAACTCTTCTTCGTCATCTCTTTTTTCCCAACTTTTCCACTTTTTGAGCCCCCTGCATTTTATAAGTTTTTTCTTTTTTTCATCGTTTGCATCGTGAAATTTGGAGCTTTGGTTTTAAGGTCGAATTTCCTTGCCGACGCCAAAATGTTATACCTACTGCCACTTCGCCCTGCGTAGTAATAGAGAAATGAAAGTGTTACCAACTATCTGTGAAATGTGTAACTATGTTCTTTGTGTGATCAGTGTATTATTTGTTTGTGAAATGTGTAGATTAGAAAGCGAAGTTTGGTGACTCCTGGCATTCATCTTGAAGGTTGCGGGTAACTGTCTTAGTAAAATTATGTGTTCCCCCCCCCCCTTCCCCCTCTTCATTCCAACCCAGAGTATCGATTGAACCGAGCAATCGACGTAAAACATTTGTTTGACTACATCCTTTGTAGGAACACTGACATTATGTGCAAGCCGTAGAAGTTGATGCAAAAATCAAAGAATATCCAAAACGACTGAAACAGGAAAGCTTTCATTATAGACTGTGGAGTGAAAAATGGATTCTGATAGTTACCGGTAATGCACTCACGAAACGAACATATACTCAGAGGGATTTACAACGGTATCTCTCCAGGGAAAATGTTCCATTCAATTTTTAAATATGTTTTACGTTTGGTTAAAAGCTGGTGAGCTTAAATCCGCTACTTTTTTTGGACAGGGAAAAAAACTGAGTAAAAAAATCGCTATCTGGCGGAACACGATCGTGGTATATAAATTGCTCCCCTCACAGCTCCGGTCCAGGGCTGCGTGTGTGGCGTTAAACCGACTGAAACACTCCTCCACCCGCTGTGAATACGGGCAGCGTTTTGTAGTGGAGTCCAGTTTTTCCACGTTCTCCAAAGCACAGTTACACTCGACGTAAATTTTATAGAGAATTTCAGTAATATGGTATGACACCATTTCGTGGAATTACAAGTGAAGAATATAGTTACTTAACTCCTTTTTTTTTTTAAAATGGATTCAAAGTTTTTGATGTTTCTGAAATCTTGTAATGGCAAGTTAATTTGAAAATAATAGAAACTTTACAAGGAACATACAGCTGTCACATTAAAATTTCTGAAAATTTTCCAAATATTTTGCTTTCTGAACTTTTTAACTTACCTCAACTGGAAAAATGCCGTATGTGTATACTAGTAGAAAAGAATGAAAATAATGTCGCTCGCACCATGTTGAACTGCAAGAAACCGAACAACTAGCTAAACTAGCAGGTCGAATGGTAAGCGGTCCCAGTTGTTTTTACATTTGATTGGTAAATATTGATCTAAGTGCACTGCAGTCCGTTTATGTATAGTTAGACGTTCATAGATAGGATTTTAGCGTTTTTACAATAATTATTATATCGATTGCAACATTGGTTTGAATTTTCCATTCAGATGTATAGTTTTTGTTTGGATGTATGAAATTAAAATATATTAATCGTATCAATTAAAAATATTTGCACTTAATTCTTTACTGGTATTTTATTTACTTGAGTAGAGAAATTAAATTTGTGTTTTGGCCTCAAACAGTAAAAATCATTCACTTACACCACAGAAAAAGAGTCATAAAGTTTCTTCCTCAAGTTCCAAAATATGTACTTGTGTTGATGATGGCACTATCTCAATATGTGCTAAAACTTTGTCTGAACTGAATTGTTTCATGAAGCTAGGTGCTAACGGAATTAATAAATGATTTAAATTTCTAAATTCCATGCACCAAGAATTTAATATCTTCGTTCTTCGCTAAAATATTTTGTAAAATTGCATGCTCCATGATGTATTAATGGTCTCATGTAGTTCCTGTGTATATGACGTGGTTAATCAGGGCCTACGAGGCCATTATACACCTTCCAAATGACTACAGTACATGGGCTGAGGTAGGTCAAAAAATAATCTAAGTTTCTCTAAATACGGCTTTCAATACAACCACAAGTTTCATTCCTGAAAAATTTCTCAACGACAAGAGAACGTTCTCTCCAAATATTTTCCTAAAAAGTGAGTTACAAGTGGATACAACAGTTCATTTTTGTACGGTATCTGATAGCACGTTCAAGGTAGCATCGCAATTAACCAGCAAAGTAGAAAATACCTCTCTGTTCATTCATTGTAGCTGTTCATGAGTCCACAGTAATTTTACAGCGCGATTAACTGTCTAATCATTGTATCTGCGATAAAATTTTTAGGTCACTTAAATACAAGTAAGAATCGCTATGATTTTTCTTAAAATAAACAAAAAACGATTTTTTGTATACACTGTCATTACTTTTGTTGCAAAAGTAAAACTGTAGTAGCTCTTTTAACTTAAAAGGATTTAGAGACTCAAGGGGCGGAGCATTCAACAAGCTGGAAATGGTGATTCTATCTTCAAAGTTATTCATTCACTACTTGTTCTTCATGTAGAGAATTTTTAAAGACAATTGTCTTCTCTGAAGACAGTGAAGAAGTGTGTATAGTCAGTTAAGGCGTCATTTTTGTGATAAAAGTGGTACGTTAAGAGACCTCTAAAATATTGATCTGTGGTTCGCTTCAAGAGAAGAAAAAACGAAAGGAAGATATGAAGCGATAGTTACTAACGACAGTGACCAAAAGAAGCACGTGAACGAACAACACTCGTAGACTAAAGACGAAACAAAGCTTGTTTCCCTGAAGACTTGGAGCTTACGCATTAATGATGTACCGTGCATTCAGTTTCACTCAGTATTTTTGGCTTCTCTACGCATGTAAAATTACAATCTCTGAATTTATACGAATCCTTTCCTTATGTACAATTTGTTTGAATGACGTATATCCATATAAATAAGAATTCAAGCAATAACACTGAATCTGATACGACAGTTTGTTTGAAACTTGAAATTTTTATTTCATGTCCCAATAGGTCTTGACGTAAATTTTTATATTTTAAAACCTTTTATTGTGGCCTTTTTTATTTTACTGGATTACTGAAATTAACGTCTCATTGGAAAAATTACAAATCTTCATGCAAAACTTCAAACGAAATATTTGTACAAATGTCAACTTTATGAAACCGCAAGCCTCCAAACATAGTTTGCCAATATCATGAAAATATTATTGAGAGTTAAAAGACAGGTTAGTACATGTAAGAAAGAAGCATTGATAGGTGTGCTCGGAGCCAGTGTTGTGTCCTTACTCCTGTTGTTGTTTTTTGTTGTTGTTGTTGTTGAGCGCGTCGATAGCGAAGTCCTTAACGCCGTCTTTACTCTTAAAATTTCATCACCGACATCTGTCAGCATTTCAAAGCTAACATTAAAATCAAGTATTGACTTTTCTGGAGTTAAATGTGTCGTATGACAATATTGTATAACAGCAAATAGAATTTAATGTTAGTTAAAAGCCACCAAAGGATTTACCAAACATAACAGGACAATAAATTTATACGAGTTGGAACATTCAGCTAAATTTATACTAGTTGCTGCATATTAACAGTAAAGTGACTAGTTTTAATGATTCCAAATATTGTTGTATCAACAGGACTTTCCAATAGTTTAAGACTCCGAAAACATATTTCACTATTTCATTGTTATGTATACACTATGTTTACACTTGCAAAACCAGTAATTAAGGGATAAATATGTCTTATTGTATAATCGCTTCTGACCTACAATTTCTAGAAATATAATCTTGCATATAATGAAGTTTTAAATCATTGTTCCCACTAATATATGTTACTTAACAATTACAGTATTTTTTAAATTCATATTGAAATTTCCAGGACTTAATCAATAAGTCTACGTTTTTGTTTTTTAATAACAAAAAAATGTAGTGACTTTTAATTTGCGAAGTTAATTGCTGACCATAGATGAAATGTTAAGTTTTTTTTATTACATATAAAGCATGAATCTGGAAAAAAGTCAGAAATTGAAAATGAAAGGATTACAACCGCTATAGGACGCTAATTACTGTATTTGCTCCATACAGACTCAACAACAATTAGTGTTTGAACTTATTCCATTACTGGATGAATGGCTTTAGTTCCTTGCCACATTTCTTAACATACTGCAGACGTTAGGAAGGTTTCAGGTTGTTATCTGGTAATAAAGAAACCATAAGCTATTAAACTAACATAAAACCTTAAGTACTTTCGCTGTCATAATTATTGCACAATAAACATACTTGCTTACCTTCATCTTTCTTTTGTGAGTGATTTTATTTTATTTTCCTGGTTATTTGCTAATGATTTTCGGTGATACTTCTTTGTATCAATTTTTGATCTGAACTTGCAATATAGTTATAAAACCTTAACATGATAATTCTATTCCTTCACGCGTTATTACTCATCAGTTTTGTTCACTTTAAAATTAATTCCGATACATACAGCAGAATAAGAATTTTGATTTAATATAGTTTTCTCTCAACTAACTGTAAACTTATTATTTATTATCCTTCATTATATTTTATTCTAAAGTCCGCTGATTCTAATATGTAAATCAATTAATTCTACCTGTTTAAGACAATTAGCTCAACTTGGCATGTGCGTTTGTTTTTGTGTTGATAACCTCGTAGAGTGTACTTCTGTCTATTCAACGTAAGGCTTCAGAAGACGCAGCTGATGGTAAGTCGGTTGCATTTTCACTCCCGCTAAGACCTCAGCTCAGCAGAATAAAGACGCAAGACAAGGCCTCGACTTACGTCTTCATTTAAGACAGAATCTCGGTATCAGCCGCCTCAGTGCCTCATTTCACCAGCAGCGTGTCTGTTGATCCCCTTCTAACAGCTACCGCCAGCACACACGGCTTAGTACCGAGGGAGATCTGTGCCCACACAGACGCGCTACGATGATCCTCTAGGCTCTGTGGCACCGTGATGCAGACGCCAACTCAGATTAGTAAGCCTAATATATATGAGGCTACGGTGTAAGGTATTGCAAATAAGAGCAATGTCGCAGGTTCCATTAGTCTCCCGGATTACAACTTACACCGACCGAGAAAGGAATTAATGGCAGCATTGCTCTTCCTGTCCCCCCTCCCCCCAACCACTTTTATCAGACTTCTTCGCTCGAGAACAATGTTAGGTAAGAGCTTTTATCCTTTCTTACAATTATGAAAGAACCCATTTATTGGAACAATCAACTGTTTCAGCTAAAGAAAAAATCGTTTTCCAGATCTTAGGAACTTTATCTCCACTGCTTGTACGCGACTTCTTCTTTTCACTACCCAAGTCGCTTCCATAGAGCCATAGGAACTGCCGTCACTTTATAGAATTTCATCTTTGTGTCTGTGCGTCCTACTTCCTAAGGTTTTAGCTGTCGTTCCACATATCATCTGATACTTGTTCACTTTATTATCAATATATTTGTTTACAATATATGTAATGTCACACCCTAAGTAGTTACAGTGCGAAACGTGTTCAACCAGGTAGCCATTTATAATTATTCCTCTAATAGGACCTCCATAACAGAAAGCCAATAATTTTTTGTGTTCTGGCACTCAAAGTATTTTATGAATCAATTTTTTGAAGAAGGTGTTTGTAATCCGGAATTTATTATAATTGAAAAATTCCCTGAATTTAATTCCATTCTTGCTAAGTCGATCCTCTCCAAACTTTTCGACCACATTTTCAATTTTCTTATTAGCTACTCTGGCGTTAAGATCTACTCATAAAATTTTGGTCCGGACCATTTCCATTTGTAGGTTATGGTAGAATTCTTCTCAGCTACTCTCTCTTTCATATTTAGGTGCATATAGACCTATTAATGTAAGATATACTCTCAGAATCTTAAATCGTACACACACTTTCATTTACATGCTTGTCTGATACAAGCATGTCTTCCACTTTTGGTCTGGTAATAGTCCCTCCACTGCAGATGCCCTTTATTTCTTGTTCGACTCCACTGTAATTTAACATGTATTTATTCCAGTCTTCGGTGCCTGTCAATTTTTTCTTTTTCTCGCTGATTACTGCCAGGTTGATATTTTTGGCTCTGGGTTGTTTTTTTATAATTCTAACTCTTTCGTGCTGAGACCCTCTCACATTCCAAAGTGACAATTCAAGGAGTCCGCAATGCCAAAACCTTTTCTCCTGCCGTATTTCATAGCATGGTTAATACCGGTAAATCCATCCAGCTTTATTCACTGAAACTTTTTTTTTTTTTTACGTGAATGGGTTACCAGCCCATTGTCAAACCCCTAACCTGGAACACCACGGTTTTATTTCAAGGGTTTCCTTCCCTAAGCCGGAGTGTTCCAATTTTAATATACCGGGGGCTCACCTTCCATCCTCTCACCTTAGTTACACTTCAACGAGTGCACTGCCCTGGCGCCACGCGGCTTTCACCTTCGCGGACGTGGGAGTAAAGTTTGCTGGCAGAGGTGCTAAAACAGATCGCAAAGGCATTTCTCATTGTTTTACTGTTCTAGTCATTTCAACATTAGCATTGGCCTTTGAGGACAAACGAGCCTTCGTCCCCCAGGATTTTACTGTCATTAATATTTAAGTAGGTTACAGAACTGTATAGTCATCGACAGTAAATAATTTCGAAGAACCAGGAATTAAAAATTTTAGGATTGAATTTTAAAACTTAGCTATGAATGTGAATAATTCCTTACATGTTAACCTGTTTATTTTTCTACAAAATTCATTTCTGTTATGTTACTTCAGATTGTCCTAACTGAAATGCAGTAACCAACTTCTACGTAACTTTTACTAAACAGTTACGTAACTGATACGGTCTAACAATATATCTCTTGTCTTGATTAGTTCACACTCTGTGGTGCTCGGTTTAATATAAGGAACGGAGTTACGATTTATTTTACTGCTTCTAAAGTAATATGGTAGTGCCATTTCATTTTCGCCATAACGGTCAGAGACATCCTTTCAGTTCACAGTTGGATCCATTTGTTCGATAAAATAAAATTATTGTCAATTGTGTTATCTTATTGGAGCAGTAGCAAAGTTTTATTTTGCGAATTTAAGTAGCTTTCAGAAATTTAGGATTCTATAGACACACCGCTACCAGGAATAGAAAAACTATTGTTTCAGAACGTTTACGCCGAAATTTCGTCTTTCAATCAACCTCAAGTGACAGATTATCAAGTCCATACGCAGTGCAATCACACCAGAAGGTTTAAATGTTAAAAAATGGAACTGTTAACAGAGGTGTATTGTGTTTGCCCCCGCTAGGTGCGCTGTAAATAAGCTTTGAATATATCTGAGTCACTAACAACATCCTCACATCTACTCATATGTTACTAGTTACTTAACATTCTGTTCTTACAAACTAAAGATGAATAGAATCGGGGTTCTAGACGAAGGAGCTGATAATTCTGGGTACCAGTTTTTTAAAAAACGGGCGAACTTCACGTAAGTCTTGGGGACTCAAATCACTGTTTAAAATCTTGCGGTTTATAAGACGGTTCAAACTGATTAATTCTTGTCAACGCACATGGTTTTGTGCTCCGACCTCTTATTCCCCAAAATTTTCCACTGCTATATTTTGTTTGTTTCACGTTTACGTATATAATGCAACACTTGTGAAAATATCCAACCATTCTTATTTCTCTGTCAGACACGGAAATATTTAAGTTTGTATATACCAGAACAAAATTAGGTATACTTAGAGAAAAAATAGTATTTTCAGTTACCCAGGGCCTATCAGCAGAATATCAAATGGCAAATAGCAAAAGAGAAGACGTGAACCCAAATGAGGGCCTTGACAATGGACAGGGCAGTTTCCGTATGAATGTATAAAAGTGTATTTTAAACACACAGTTCAGTACAGTTTAACTTATAAATTCATTAATTCTTATCCATTCGCAAGAATACATGTAAAGCGACTTAGAGTTTTAAAATACACTTCCGAATATATAGTGATGAAAAACTGATTTACAGATAATATCTCGAATTAAAATTAAATTTGGGAAAACATATCATATTAGGTTTTAAAAAAAATTATGCACAGCCAGATTTACAAGTAAGCTATAAAAATAACACAATCTTAAAAACAAAGAGCATAAAATTCCTTGGTATTAAAAGAGATCAGAAAATCTGTTGCCACGAACATATCACTTCACTACTGAGGAAGTTAAGTAGTACCACCTTTGCAATACGATCACTTTCTCAAACAGCAGATCTAGAATTAACGAAACAGGTGTACTTCTAGTATTTTCATTCAGTGATGTCATTTGGCATAATTTTTGGGGAAACTCTTCACAAAGTAAAAAAGTTTTTATTCCACAGAAAAAAAGCTATTAGGATACTGCGTAGGATAAAATCAAGAACAACTTGGAGACAACTATTTAAAAAACTCAATATTCTCACAATGACTTCTCAGTATATATATTCTCCCATTTGCTTTGTCATAGAAAAGTTTAATCTGTTTACATCTAACTCACAGGTACACAATTTCAATACAAGAAACAGAAATAACCTGCGCAAAACACAAACATCTCTCTCTCTAGTACAAAGAGGAGTTAATTATTCTGGAACACATCTATTTAGTAAACTTCCCAACAGTATAATACAGTTCGCAGATAATAAAGAAAAACTGAGAAACTATCTTATTGGCAACTCTTTCTACTCCATTCAATAATTTGAACAAAATAATTAATTGTATTCAATATGACCTTTTGAAAAACTCAGTTGTAAAAATTAATTATTATTATTATTTTTTTGTCTTTGTAACATATCATTGTTTTCACTATCATTATGACTCATATTGTACGTATGTGTATTAAACATGACATGTTTCACATCCCAGAGGTCCTTCCTCAGCAGGGATCCTTGAAACAAGATTGATAAATACATTTAAAAAATATAAAATAAGCTTGGTTGAGTGCGCTGAGAAGCCGCCTACTGGCTCGGGGATGTACATCGGGACCGGGCACGCGACCAGGCCAAGAAAACCGACCGTCATGACCGCGATGGTAGGCGGCTTTCTACACCTGTCAAGGCGAAAGTCAAGACGGTCCCCAATCGCCGCCTTATAAACTACACATTTCACATACAAAAAACCCACACATAGAACATAGTTACACATTTCACAGACAGATGGCAACAGCTCATTTCCCCCAACAGTTCGTAGGATTACCTGGCAGTAGCTATGAAATACTTAAGAGTCAGCTAGGGTATGCAGCCGCAAAACCAAAGATCAATATTTGATGGGTAAAGCCCATCAAAGGCAGCTAATACCTAAAATGTTCTGAAAAGATGGTGAAGAAAGGAAACAAAAATTGTGAAGCTCCATGTAGAATTAATTAATAACATCACATTACGGATTTGCAGTTGTAATCAGTACATATTTCATTGCATGTACGAATTTTGTGATTTTCTTTCACTTTTTAATAGAAAGCTACCCCTAATGAACCATTAACTCCTGTTATCTGTAGACGTTTATGGCTGTGTTAGAAGCAACCTGCAAATTTCTTCGACGTTACATAATACCCGAAGTCCGGGGAAGTTTTTACGATGATAATAAAATGTTCATGGTTTTTATTTCAGATGCCATTTCCGATATGTTATTTCTATTGTTTACGGTGGACTGGTCGAATATTTTTGTCAAGGTGTATTGTGATTCCAAATTGCATAATCAACGGACATCCGGACTGAGAAAACTTCTCATAGAATTTTGTTGCCAGTTTTGTAAAATCTCTAGAAGCAGTATGAATTAATCAGGAAAATTATGCGCATTTTGGGCCATCGAGTGAGACTCGTAACTGAAGACTACCGTGTGAATGTGCTCAGCTTTATCCCATCGCACCATCAACTGGTCTTTCGCCAAAGATAGAACCAATCAGTAGGATTCACGTGCAGATTACCACCACCTGCCCCGTTTGTCATGCAAATGGTTCCCTCTATCAGGCTTAATTACGCGCTAGACTCTGAGGCGACATCACGGCTAGGTGCTTCTTCCACTTTGCTAGCTCTTAGATACCTGTATCTTCAAGGGCACATACAGACTCGAGACAGTAATCTGCATTGTTCAAATGTACCTACACACATTTTAAAAAATATTAATTTGCTACAATATGTACACCAATTTCTGTAGTTATTCTGATGTATCAGCGACAGTGAGTTTTTAAATCTATTAACTTCTTATTTATTTGTTAAAACTACTGGTTATAACATTTTTTATAAAGATTCAATGTTACCTGACAGTGACTTCTGTAAGCCTCTGGAAGTAGCAAATGTTTGCTTGTTCTTTAAAGCCTTAAATTAGAAATTTATGTTTAACAGCTTTTCATTAGTTAAAAGCTTATAAAATCACCTTAAATATAGCGACATTAAACGTTTATTATTGCGGGGCTATTTCGTGGGTAAACCAGACTGAATGACTGGTTCACAGTTATTCATAGTAGATGTCAACTTCGTCCTCTTTCACATACAGTATTTAAGTGAAACATTTAACTTGAGGTTCCGACATAGCCAGAGTTTTCTTCACAGCCACAAACTGTTAAGCTTCATTCAGAAACTGAATACACCTAAAAGCTATGTATAAGTTTCGTGTTGATACATGTAAAGTATGATTTCAAAGTCCAAGTTCGGTGGTAGTTGATCAACTGTAAATGAAGTTTACTTAATAACCCTGCGAGCACTATCACTTGCTCAAATGAGCTGCATAAGAAAGGGTGTCTAAACTAAAGTGGAAATTGTTAAATGTAATAGAGAAAAACGAACAGAAACTCCTAAGAAATTTATCAACGTTTTGAAAGAGTGGTCGTTAGCTGCTTTTAATTAAATTCAGTGTATTTTATTGAATTATTTATGATAGTTATTGAAACCTGTGCACTTTATGCAGATTCAAAACAACAAGCAAACCACATCAAATCTCACCAGCAAGTTACAAAAACTTGGTCCACAAAGCAAGTGATACAGGTACTCCAGCCATGCATTAACCATATCTTGACTCCATAGAAACTATCTATTTCCAGCATAAACATTTTCTTTTTGCAGTCAGTTTCTTGTCAGATTATGTGCTGTAATCACTTCTTTGACACTCATAAGTAATCTTTTTCTGCGGACTGCCTAATAGATATGTAAAGCCACTGGATGCAGTATGTGGAACTCGGAAGCATGTGGGCTATAATTCAAGTACGTCAGTGTCAGGGGGGGAACTGGTATACGTGAGTTTTGTTTCTCGTTTGATCGCTAATTTGAACTGTGCGGTAACTTGGGATCACAGCAGCAAGTTGGCTGGGTAAGACCTCGTGCTGGCGATCTCGTCGTTGCGGTGGCCCAGGGGCTCTCCTCAGGAATGCTTTGTGCTGGCTTGTGGTACGCCGCAGATATCTGCTCTGCTCCGGCCTCCTCTCCGGAGTTTGCTGGCTGTGCTGGAATGTCGGCAGTCGGCAGATGCCGATTATGAGAGGTGTCGCCCTCGGCGTTTGGTTTCCTTTCACCCTCTGCAGGAGCACCTGTCATGAATGCTACTGCGGTTCAGTGGTTATTAGGAACCATCCACATTCTCGGATACAAGCCTCGAAGAAATAGTACTTATTTATATCGCATGACATTTAACAAGATACACAAAAGGTGTGGACAGATGTACATATCACAAGCTTTAAAATTTTATATTCCCTAGATATAATGATTTTATTCATTCAACTGCGCTATTCGACGCATCATATACTTCCGCTATTGTTCCTTTTGAATGCTCGAAGAGGACAGTCATAAGCGAGGTGGTGAATTGTCTGTAAGGTGGATCCGCTGTCGCAATTTGCAGAATCTGCGCAGTTCCATTTCTGTAACAAGTAGCCGCATCTGCCTTGTCCTGTTCGAATCCTTTTGATTATTCTCCATTGCCGTCTGGGGAGATCGAACCCTTGTAACCGTACTGAAGGGTCCGCAACTATATGTTTATTAACTACCGATGACTGTTCACATTGAGTTATTCATATCTTGTTGATTTTGAATGAGTGCTCCGTAAAGTTGATTGCTGTTTGCCAAGGTTTTTTCCTCGATTTCAAGCGTTGGTGTTTTGTTTGAGTAATATCTTGATGTATATAAGCCGCTGAGGGTTCTTCTGAATGTTTTTCCAGACCTTTAGGAGAGCTACTGATCTTTTCAGTGCTGGAGGAGGAATGGGAGCCATACGGTGTTCGTACTCCGAATATATCCCGTAATTATCTGCATTGCGTGATTGAGTTGCACGTCTATCTTCTTCGTGTGGGTACCAGGTCGGGCAGCAGTTTTCAGCAACAGAGTTTGACAAATGGATCTTAGGACATGATCACTGGCTCCCCAAGAAGTACCTGCAAGCTTTGGAAGAATATTATATTTCGTTTTGACTTTAGCAACCACGATAAAGTTCTGTCAAATGTTATACCCAGATATTTTGGTGTGCTGCAGTATGGGAAGAATCGGCCTCCGAATTTGACTTCTGGGTTATAGTGCGCTTGTCTGTTGCGTAAATAAAATGTCGATATAACTGTTTTCTCAGGAATTAGTAATAATTTGTGACAAATTAAATTAAATTTGTCACTAAGAACGAACATAATAAACTTTTGTTTAGACTTTCTTCCCATGGTTGTTATTCAAATATCTCTATTTTACTTAACAGCTGACAATTTACTATATGCAATTGTCTCTAAACTTAAATCTAAATTATCCTATTTTTACCTTAATTATGATCTTTGGTTTCTTCCAACATTATTTATTAAGTTTTATATCATCTTTTACTCTGACTTTTAACATTCGCTTTTTGACTGTAATTTTATCTTCTGTGCATCTTGTTTTTATCCTGAAGAAAACGAATACTATACCTGAAATTAATTACTATTAATTCCATCAGGAAAACCATAGATTCTTTATTAATATTAAGCTTTACCCTTTGCACTCCATCATAAATTTATCATACCACCACTTCCATACAAGATGCACAGAATTCAAAATAACTTATTTATTCTGGCCACAGCTGCAATTGTTTTTACATAAATTCATTTCGACAGATTTGAATTCAACTATTTACATAACACTTCCACAAATCTTTCATAGACGCTGCCAATCTGGTCAGTGTTGGGCATGCTTCTATATGCATTTATATTATCATTTTTTTTAAAATAAAATCATCATGGAATCGGCAATAGAATTGGTCCATCTCAAACCAAAATTTCCATCTCAAATCTTCCATCTTCCACAAACCACTATCGGTTTCCCCTTGGTGCCGGACTTGCTTCTCGCTACCAAAGATACACTCAAAATGTAATTAGCGGATAATATTCATGATATTAATAATAATAATATCCTTATTTTTACATGTAATTGCAAGCTGACGTGACGTCCTTTACAAACTAAATAAGCGAAAAAAATTGCCTAACACTCTTTTAGAACATTGTTTTAAAAAGAAGTGCCTCATACGCTGTTATAAGTTTTGGATTTATGAATGCCAACAACATCCAGGTAGCTCAATAGCTTCGTGGCCTTATACTTCATCAAAACTCTTCTTAATCTACCTGTGATGCGAACATCTGTTTCGTTGCTATTTCCTTCTAAATACATTTGCCACTTCTTTCGTGTAAGTTAAAAAAATTTTGTCTTCGCTCTTCTTTTTGACATCTTTTCATTCATCCTCTGACCCGTCTCTGTGTCTTTTTGTGTAACTTTCCGTAAATTTTAGTGTCAATATTTTGATTTCTCTTACATAGAGGTGTTATATGATATACTTCTTCTATGTGATTTTCTTTATTTTACAAGGTTTTTGGTTTAAATATTTCAGTTTAGACAATCTTATGACAATAGAATGCAAGTATGCTCATAAATAGTACTAACTGTAACTATTTACACATTATCTTTGGATGTGGAATTTCCTGTTACGCTGAACGATGTACTTTTATGTATCTGGTTGATTTTAATTTATTTTGTTCTTTTAATTTATTTATATAATTGTTCAGCGGATTATGGCTGCATCAACATCTGCTAGGAGAAAAATGAGTTTTTATAATATTTTATGAGGAAAGTATTTCATGAATCCCATTTTATTTTACTTTAATGAAATTCTTTAGAAAATATTCTGTTCGATATTATGGTTTTTATTTAATTAATCTATACCTAAATATTTGCACCCAACATATCCCCTAATGCGCAAATAGGGCTATATCTCACTCTTCCGCATCTTTCCCAGCTTTACTCCTGTCGGTACGCTGCTCCTAGTTACAAGCAAGTTGCGGAGTGCCATCTACTTGGACGCTCACCCTCACTGCCCTCAACACTGTTGTCCCCTCCTCATTAAGGGAGGGTCTTCTGGCCGTTGTTGCTATGCTGACTACATTACCTATTCACGCGACATTCGTGCCTAAACTCTTCATAACCTATCTATTCCACCTCTCGATTATTTTTAGCAGGTTTGAAAACGGTTTATTTGTTAAAGCCGCACAACATTTACCAATGTATATACGAAAACTAATTGTTCCAGGTAGAAAATAATTTCTGTACCATACAGCTGGCGCGATTTTCATGTTTATTCCCAGTCGTCTGCTTTACTTTCCGGGAAAGAGTAAATTTTAACTACTTGTTCTGAGTGAAAAATTACGAGCACGCTCAATATAGATCAGCTATACCTGTAAATGTATACATGGCGTATCTGAAAAGAAATTTCAATACTTCTTGACGTTCAAGATTGATGATCGGAAGCGTAAAAAATTATAAACTTTTCTCCTTTGTGGCGTGTTTTTCGAGACAACTATGCTGTGTTCAATGAGAAAAATTTCCAATAAACTTTCTACTACTCGCTAAATAATGTTTAATATTCACTTCTATGACCACTCCTTCACCTCTTTCGATGTAGCAAAGGAAAATATCTGTTGAGTATTTAGGTATTGCTTTAAGACTCTACGTACGCGATAAGTACAGGAGAGCGTTGTTAATACGAACTAATTCGGACAATGGGGGGTTCGGATTTACGATTGGTCCCCATTTTCGATTTAATCGTATAGAACATATACTATTGTGTAGCTTTGATAGTTTCAAACAATAATATATTAAACATTGTTTTGAATTTAATATTACATAAACTGCTTATAATATTTTACATACAATAATATTTTATATATCAAAATCAAACAATAAACTCACTCACTCAGAAAAACAGAACTGATTAACAACAGTCGAGCCTACAGATCGATTGCTACTGGCTCCGAATGTAACCCCCTCTAATTTTTTTGTTTTAAAAACATCAATATTAAATACTTTAAATCAATAACAAAGGCACAGGATAAACACAGGGACTTTCTATAAAAAAAAAACTCAAAGTGACGTCACACTGAAAGACTGTTGCAATAAGATTCGTAATTGTTGTCGAGTAGCGGTTACAACAAACATTCAACATCGAAGCCAGTACCCGGCTGATCACATGGATACTTAACGCCAGGCAAAAGGATTAAAGTCATTGGACATAGTTCTTTGTTAGTAAAATTCTGGAAAACAACAAGTACAAAAGTGCACTGTGTCGTACATAGAAACGTTTCTGTAAAACAGTAAACATTTTGTAAAAAAAAATTACCTTCAGATAATTGACGTTCCGATTATTGATGTTCTACTGTATTTGCGAATTCTTAAATCTTTTTGAATATTTATTTTGAGCTTTTCTGTAACGAATATTCCACGAAATCTATTATACTAAATAATAACCTGTAAGACAAGATTATTGTCAGTGAGGCATAAAATTAGATAAATACCCGTAACATAACGAAGAAGATTAAATTAAAAAAGTGTTAAAATATCATTTACTCGTTTATATGTCACATTTTTATAAATAATTTTTTATAGTAATAAAGTTAACGGTATAATATGAATGAGGAGATTGCGTGAAAAAATGAGTTTTTTTGTTTCTTTGTAGATTCAAAGATCGTTTTAGATAATCTCTGGTTGTGCGATCGATTGGCTGTGTCTGTCGAGAGCTGCTCATCAAACTGCGATTTTGCATTCATCAGCTAAGTTTTTGTAGACTAAATTATTTTAAAATCTTTAATTATCATCTAAACTCTTAGAATTATTGCTAGCAAGAAGAATTATTTAAGATTACACCATAAATATCAGTTTTTAAATTTCGCGTCATTGTTGTTAACGTTATTGCTAGTTATTGCACGTTTCATTGGATTAAACTTAGCATAAGCTTGATAGTTAGATTACTATAATAATATAGCATAGGTAAAAATAGTAGTTTAAGTTATTTTGTAGTGTTAAATTTCTTATATACCGTCAAAAATAGTTCAAATCACTAGTTTGAATTTCGATTGTTAAAGCTTTCTGTATTGTCCTATATTAAGGCATTATTAGGTTTAAAATAACACAGTGTCTTAATTAATTAGTTCCGAAATAGTAATAAAATCAACTGGAAATAATAAATAATAAACATAAGTATTCATATATATCATTTAGTTACTCACATAGGTTACCATAGATTACATCATCGTTAAGAGCGACTATCGATATCGAAATCAAGTTTACGATAACAAAAACGTACGTTCTAATAATTAACGTGTTCTGTCTGAAATTTAATAGAGTTTAATTGCCATCTAATATATATATATATATATTTATTAAAAAAATTCCACCTTTCTTTTTAACTTTCATAAGTAACAAAATAGTTGTTATCCACATTAGCACTAAATAGTAGCCTATTGACCTACCATCTTAAGTTTGTTTCGAAATCCATTAGCTTAAGTTTTATTCATTGGTTCTTAAGTAGTTTAATTACCTAGTCGTTTTTCATAAAACTTCAATCAAATTAAGTATATATAACAATTCAACAGTTAGTCGAGTATAGCGCCTATCATATTTAGTAAAAAACGTTAAAAAATATAGTATAAACTTTATAAGACTACTTTATCAAATAAATTTAAGGTTTGTTTAGAAGAAGGTTGAAGAATTTGGGAAAATCATGACTGGAAACTGTGGCGCCTGTCGTAGGTACGTTGCGAAGGGGATGGGTTGTAGTTGGTGTAAGAAGTGGTTTCACTGGGCATGTGGGGAAGAGGAAACGGGGGAAATAAATGAGGCTCTCCCATGGTTTTGTTCACTGTGTGTTAGGGATGATAGGATGTGGGAGATGGGTGAAACGATTAGGGAGTTGCGTGAAAGGATCAGGGTTCTTGAGGCTCGTCCTGTGGAGGCTCAGCCTCTGCAGACGTGGTCTGTGGTGGCCTCGCCTGTGGAGGTTCAGCCTGTGGAGGCTCAGACTGCACAGGCACAGCCTGTGGGGGCTGAGCTTGTCGAGGCTCAAGCTGTAGAGGCAGAAAGTGGAGATAGTGGGTTGGAGGAAGTTGATAAGGATGGGTGGGAGCTGGTAACAGGTCGTAGGAGAATCATGGTTAACAGGATGAACAAGCCAGACACTTCAGTAATTGTGGGAAAAAATAGGTTTGACCTGTTGCCAGAGTCAGGAGGAGAAGAGCCTCATGTAGATGTAGGAGTAGGAGTAGGTAAGATGCAGCAGACCTTTAGGAATAAGGGCGTGCAGGGCAAGAATAGGAAAAAAAGGGTTCTGCTGCTAGGTAGTAGCCATGGGAGAGGTGTAGGCCCTCTTCTGCAGGATCAGTTAGGTACAGGATATCAGGTCACAAGCTTTTTCAAACCTAGTGCAACATTAGGCCAGGTAATAGAGGATATAGGTTCCCTTTGTAGGAGTTTCACCAAGGATGATAGAGTAGTGATAGTGGGAGGTGCGGGAAATAGTATTGATAGAAACGCGAGTTATAGTATAGAGAGTGACCTGAGGAAGGTGGTGAAGGAGGCACAGCATACCAGGGTGGAGCTCATGCAGGTCCTGAGTCGCCATGACCGTCCACAATTGAACTATGCTGTGAGGCGGGTTAATGTGGAAACGGAAGTGCTACTTGGGAAAGGCATTAGTTCTGTGTTGGGGGTTGTGCCTGTGAACACCATTGGTAGGTGGGGTTTCACTAGGCACTGGCCTACACCTAAATAGAAGGGGGAAGGGAGTACTTTCTGAGTTGTTAGCTAAAGCAGTGAGGGAGCCCGTTTCCAGTGATGATGGGGTCAGGACTGTGCCTTTTTTAGGTTAGGGGCTGCTGGTGAAGGGACAGAAATAGATTATCAAAGTGATACTGATTGCAGATTCGCGATGGGGAAAGTCACAGATATTAAAGAAATAGATGAAATGGCTGAAACAATAACTGACTGCGTTAAAAGTGGGAAAGAGGAGATAAATTCTGAAAATGTAAAGCCAATAGTAAGGGTGTTAATGGTAAACTGTAGAAGTATAATGAACAAAGTAATCGAATTTGCAAACTTAATAGAGATGCATGAACCACAAATAATAATTGGGGTAGAGAGTTGGTTAAAAGAAGAAGTACTAGACAGTGAGGTTTTTCCTGATGGTTACAGAGTGTACCGCAGAGATCGAGGAGCAATTGGTGGAGGAGTCTTCATACTAGTTAGCAAAAACTACCATAGTTCACTGGCATTCATAGATCAAGACCATGAGTTACTTGGGGTAGATTTCTGGGGTAGTAAAAAAGAAAAAATCAGAGTGTTGGCTGTTTACCGCAGTGGAAGAATGACAGAAGAGGATGAGGCTCTTGGGGAGAAATTAAATTCATACTCAGATTTCAGAGGTGAGAATAGAATGATCATCATCGGCGGAGATTTAAATTTACCAGGTGTAAACTGGGAAGGGAATAAGATAAATAACACAAGGGAACAAAGATTTGCAAATATCTTAATAAGGGAAGGAGGATTTACACAAGTGGTTGAGCAAAACACTAGGGGACAAAATATTTTGGATATATTTCTAATTAAGCCCGATGAAAACCTTTTGAGGTATCAAGTAACTGAAGGAATAAGTGATCATGAAGCAGTTCTGATGGATATTAGAGGATTCAGTAAACCAGCAGCCAAAATTGAAGGGGGAAATAGGTACAATTATAAAAAGGCACAGGTTTCAAATTTGAGGAGATATTTCAGAGAACAATTCAGCAAATGGAAGGAAGGCTCAGGTACAGTAGAGTCAAGGTGGAAAGAGTTCAAGGAGATAATAAGAAAGGGGGAAGAAAAATTTATTCCAAAGCAAAAAATAAAGAGAAGTAGAGATCCTATGTACTATAATAGGGAAGTGAGGAGGTTAAAGAGGTTGGTAAGAAAAGAACATAACAGAGTTAAGAGACAGCAGGGTAGTAGGGAATATTTAAAACAACTAAACAAGGACTTAATAACAGCAAAGAAAATGGCCAAAGATGGGTTTATGAAGAGTATTGTCAGTGCAGGGGGACCATTGACTGATGCATCTAGAAATTTCTATGGCTATATCAGGAAACTGAGGGGAAGGGAGGATGTAGAGACACTTATAGATAAGGATGGAGAAGAAGTTACTGACGATTTGAAAAAGGCAGAGATTTTAAGTAACTGGTTCAGAGAAAGCATTAGGGAAAATGAATCAGAAACAGGAGGGTCTAATTCGGAGAACGAGCTTAACAACACAATTAGAAATGACGATAGTAAAAAATTTGATATCCATCCTGAGGAAATCATGAAGGAAATAAGAAAGCTGAAAAAACATAAAGGGGCTGGTGAAGATAATATTACTACAGATATCTTAAAGATAGCCGGATGTGACATTGTACCTTATCTTGAAATATTATTTAAATTGAGTCTAGACACTTGCTGCTTACCACAGGACTGGAAAAGTGCAATAGTAGTACCGGTACATAAGGGAGGGGTGAGAAATAGAGTTGAGAATTACAGGCCAATCAGTTTGACATCAGTGGTAGGTAAATTAATGGAAAGATTGATATGCAACCACATCAGAAATATATGTGAGGAACGTAATTGGTTTTCAAGCAGGCAACATGGTTTCAGGCAAGGATATTCATGCGAATCTCAGTTGGTGGGATATATGCAAGATATTTCAGATGAAATGGACAAGGGAGGCCAAATTGATAGTGTAGCACTAGATCTGTCTAAGGCGTTTGACAGAGTAAGCCATAAAATGGTAGTAAATAAGGTAAAAACCATTGGAGTGGATAAGAAAGTGATTTGCTGGGTAGAAGAATTTTTAAAAGGTAGAAAACAGAAAGTTAGGGTAGGAAATGTAGTATCAAAAGAAGTGGAAGTAAAAATGGGTGTGCCACAGGGTAGCGTATTGGGACCATTGCTATTCATTATTCTAATGAATAATTGTGTTGCCTGTTTACTATCTGAAATTAGATTGTTTGCAGATGACATAATGCTGTATAAAAGAATCAAAACGATAGAGGATTGTAAACAGTTGCAGGGTGATCTGGACAGGATATCTAATTGGGTTAGTAAACATGGAATGAAGATAAATGCAAAGAAGAGTCAGCTTATTAGATACACAAATAAAAAACAAAAGGTTAATTATGAATATAAGGTGGGGAAAGAATTGCTTGCTGAAGACTTGAAATGCAAATATCTTGGAATTACTTTTGATAACAAACTTAACTGGGCAGGACACATAGGACAGGTGGTAGGAAAAGGTTTCAGAGTTCTGCACTTGTTGGAGAGAGTTATGAGGGGATGTACGAGAGAAGTCAAGGAATTGGGTTACAAAACTTTGGTCAGACCATTGCTCGAATATGGTAGTGTAGTATGGGACCCTCATTTTACGTATCAAATACAGGAGTTGGAGAGGGTGCAAAGAAGGGCTGCTAGATTTGTTTCTGGAAATTATCGCAGAATGCAATCAGTGACGGATATGATAAAGGAGCTGGAATGGGATTCATTGCAAGACAGGAGGAGGATGAGGAGGGTCATGGGAGTGTACAGGGCATATACTGGTGATGAGGCATGGAAAGATATTGCAGTAGGTATGAAAAGTAGTGCATGGAAGGGAAAAGATGACCATGACCACAAGCTGGCACTCGATTTCAGGCACAAGGGTGTAGGAAGATTCTCTTTTTTAGGTAAGGGTGTCAGGGATTGGAATGAGTTACCAAGAGAAACGATGAATAATTTACCGAAAACTTTGAAGGAATTTAAAGAAAAAATTTGTAGAGGGCAAATGTAGGTGGGTGCAGGATAGGGGGAAGATAGCTGTGTAGGGAAATTGCCACCGGAGCCTGTGCTCCATTGCAATTAAATTAAATTAAATTAAATTAAAAGAACGACAAAATGGAAATAACTCATACATATGTCATCTAATGAACCATGTCCCTCGAGAAGGTATAAACAGCTGTCGAGAGACTAAATTTATTCTTGTAGTTCACACAGAAGACATACACCCGCGATAATGTGTGAATATAAACCAACTGGTACAATTTCCCTCGAACAGATAGCGTGCTCCGTGACTACTAAATTATGTCCTAAATTACAGCGAACTGTTGTTCAGTTAATGGCCATTGCACCTCCTTACTCCACTCTGCAACGACTTCCTTCATACAGCTGCGTGTAGCCAACTCACTGCAATAACATGTTCTGCAGTCTGTATTATGCGGGAATATAAGTGTAACGCCTTTTTTTATTCTGTTTCAATCAAGAAAATGGTAATTAATGTTTCTGATAATTGTTTAGACGGACCAATGTTAGGAATACTGTTTTAGAAACTGTTTCTTGCTTTATATCTTAGTATTTCTACACATTAAATGTGAAAATTTTGTATAGCAGCCAAACTGGATTGTAGCGAATGTGTTCACACACTGTCTACCTAATAAAGATTAGTAAAGCCTAATGGACATTACAGAGATCCAGAAGAATTTCAAAACAGTTGAATACAAACTTGGTTGATGATCCTGTAGATTTAAGTTTAAACTGCTAAAAATCAAAATACTTCCTGTAGCAATTATTAATCACGTTTGCATCAGTGTAATAATGTAACACTAAATTATAACATGGTATCAGCTTCGTCATTTACTAGAATAACAAATAAGAAACAGTTAAATCTGTTTACCGTTTACATAGATAACGTGTAAAAACCTAATTTTAAATGTCAGTACTGAAATTCATTTCTACTGTTACTCTTTGTTTTTTTTTTCTTGGGCTTTACGCCTCGTCGACAGCGAGGTCATTACAGGTGGGATGGGATTGGGGCAAGGAACGGGAAGGAATTCGGCCAATACCTGTTTGAAGGAAGCATCCCGCCATTCGCCTGGAGTGATTTGGGGAAACCATCGAAAACCCAAATCTGGATGCCCAGACGGGGATTCGAACCAGCGTCCTCCCGAATGCGGGGCCAGAACGTTAACCGTTCACCCACCACGCTCGGTACTGTTACTCGTCAAACAGATAAGGTGGCAAGAGGAAAAAGAATCTTTTCCCCGTTTTTCATCTTTATAACTTTTTACCTTTAAATTGAAAAGATCTTTAACTATGTTAAATGGAAAGCTTGAAATGTTTTTGTGCAATCTCAACGGTTCAAATGTTTATGTGACATGAATTTTGAATATAGCATTTCCCAAATACTAGTCTAAATAGACAAAAAAGTACATTATTTAATGTTTTATAAATTCTCGTGTAAAAACACGTGACAGTGGAGAAATTCTTGACGTAGTTAGATGAGAGAGAAAAGACTGCGTACAGGTTCCGGAATGTAGGAGAATGCTTGTCCCTTTGCGACATCAATAACGCCTGATGGATCTTTCTATATGACGGTCTCCGTCGCATTATCTGTGGCTTCCCGGCCATACATCAGGCTAGGCGAGCGCGCAGGTTTGATGGAGCGCCTAATGGAGGGGGGGGGGGGGCGCTGCATTCTTCTCTCACAGCACCACGAGTCGCATTCCGCAAGTTTCCGCAGCGGTATGAAATTTCTGGTCCATAACGTCGCGCGCTCACATTTTGGTAGCGGCTTCCTTTCTTTCTAACTTGCCACCTACTGCGTTCCTCCGTGCCTTCGAGATGTCTCTTCAGCTTCTCTTATATAGTGCACCACCAGGACGACAAAAGAGAGACAGAGAGATTGCGCGCAAGAAAGATGCCCGATTCACTGGCACAGACGTAGGGAAATATGATATAAGAGGTGGAACTGTATAAGATCTATACCGAAGCTAAAACCGATCTACTAATGGTCTGATAATTCTCAACAACAACTGCGTGAAATGAAAAGAATTTCGAATTTTTTTTATTTTTTTTTCCGAAAAGGATCAACTTTTCACCCTCAATCCCAGTATCGGTACTTTTTAACAAGATTTATTGGTAAGAAGTTAAGAATAGATGTTTCATTAACATGGGACCTGGATTATTTCCTTTTCTTGAAAAAATCCTAAAATAGCCTATAAAAATTTTGCCTTAGACAAGCTATATTTACGTACCATTTCACGATTTCAAAAAGGATCTACAAAATATTGTTCTTTCCAGTTAAGCCACCAATGTAAGATAATTCAAGACCTGTCAACAATATACGTACATAATCAGTCTTTAGTCGTTTACAAAGAATGAACATTTTCACATAAACAACACACAATAGTTTTAATTTAGGTTTCATCAGTTGTGAAATCATTGATAATAAATCAAATTATTTGTTCTTAAACGTTTTATTCATGCCCGAGAAATCGTAATGTATTTCGGCAAAACATTCCTTGACAGAAATCGCTCAGATCATTATAAATCGGTGAACAATATATGTTTTATAGCAGATGTTTGCTTGACGAGAAGCAAGAAAAAATTTCCCTGCATTATTTACAATCAAATATACAAATAATTTATAATTTCTGTCATTCAGCTTAGTTGACAACTACCAGTTATAAGTCAATAACATATTTGATTTGACAGGTACGTTGTTGAATTAATACATGTTAGAATTATCGGTAAAACATGTCCTGAATTTCATATATCTCTTCAGTTCAGTTGTTTCAGATATTTAAACATTTGCCTATCTGAACCGCTAGTCTGAGAGTGATACCAGTATCTCTTTCCCGACGAATTAGCCGACGCATCGCTTGATGCACGACCGACTCGCATGATGCCGTATGAAACGCAGTGGTCACTAATTACGTCTCTGGTGGCACAGGTAATCAGCCGCGTCATACTACTATTCGAATCGCATTTCCCCGCAGCGATAAACAGCCTTTGAGCAAGACCTAGATAAACGGGCCAATCTCCAATGAGGCAGCTCATTACACGCTATGTCACTGGAGGTTCCATGTCACAAAAGATAAACAGCAAATCTCAAAGATAACTCTCGTACACTGCAGCTGTAACAGACCAATATCGGTACAAACGTAATATAGAGTTGGAGTGATGAGAGTTTGCAGTATATATTTATGTAAATATGTTTTTGATTTTAGACCCACTGTTCAGATAACCGAAAGTGGGTGAAATTTCCAAATTTGGACGATAGAGCAGATATCAATGATTTTATCCAAGGCAGATCACTGAGGAAGAAACACCTCTCAGCATGAATAGTCGTTAATTGTGATTACGGCTGCTTTTTGAAATCTGTAACGACTTAAAATCACTGAAGTCTTTAAAAGAATACGCTGGATTCCTCTGTTAACAAATTTATTCTTCCATGAAAAAGTGGGTGACATTTTATACATTTTGGTACAAAGAAGACAAAACACGAAAGCGTAATGGAAATATTCCAGAGGTGAACAAAATAGTCTTCGGAAGATCTTGGTGACCGCCACGCATATATATTATTACTAGCTCGTACCCGCGACTTCGTACGCGTGGATTAAGAATTTTTTTGCCAGAATTAAATATAAAAAGTTGTTGATAACGAAGGATTGGTCTCAAACAATATCGAGTCGGAATAATATGACAGGAAAGCTAACACTATATCATTGTACCGTCGAACCTGTCTCTTGAAGAGAATCAATTTCCAACATACCTGTATTTCTGTCACCATTCGATAAGGTCTCAAAATTTCGTGACTACAACTGCTAAGCATACTGGAAAAAATATCCTGCGCCCTTCATACAGATTTCCTTATAAAATTCCATGACAACGATATAGCCATTTAGTCGTCAAAACGTAACAAAAAGACAGAGACTTACTTCCGTATTTATAAGAATATTACTGTGGTTCACACTCACACACTGACTGCGAACAACACCTGAGGCATCATTATAACATAAAAAAGTGTACCCCTACAACATTGCAAGACTACCTACGATTTTCCTCGCATTGCACCCCTAACTTTCTAATATCTACAGTTTAACATTCAATCCGAATAACCTACGGCCCAGGCCTGACTCTTACGATGAAAAACAATTTTTAAAAATTTTATCCTCCATGGAGATTTGAACCGGAGACCACGACGTTCGTAAGCAAGCGCTTTAACCTCTGAGTTGCCAGTCCACTACACGGAAACACGGTACGGAGACGTCCATATCCAACGTGTCTGTCTATCGCCGTATTTCGAAGTTATGAGACTACATGTTTTATTTATAAAGATAATTTCTCATCCAAATGTAGACAATATTTTTCTCCTTGTTTCAAATGATAAGTGTGAACAGTTTCATCGAGATCGGATGAAAACTGTGGATTTGTATGAAGAACAAACAAACCAACAAACAAACATACATTCATCTTTATATATAAAGATTAAGATACAAGGTAATGATTTAATGTTGCTTCTAAACAGTTCGGTTGCGTTTAATACACAGAGAAAATGTTTTAATATAATGTGTATCATGATTGTAATTTCGGATAAGAGAGATAATTGTAACTAGATTTTGTTCGTTACTTTTTCTACGTGGACCAAACAAACATTTATGCGTCTATTCGTTTACTGCTAAAATATAATAATTAATTAACTAACATTTGGTACGAATTATGTGAGGCTTCAGTACTGTAAAATTTACTTTATATATATATATATATATTCCTCTGGACAGGATTTACTACTGTATTTACAGAATAGCTGTGATCTGATATAAAGTTTCTCATAATAGTTCTCAATCATGTTAACTAACATTTCAGCTAGGCTATCGTACAACTATCTATCCAAAACTAAGTAAAAACACGTGTATATTAGCGTAATAAATACAAACAGCAAAATTTAAACAACATTAACAGAACAATATTTTGAAACCAGGCAAAAGATCAAAGATAGGTCCATTGTTAACTTGAGCCAAAATTTAGTGTTTGAAACTTTTGTGATAAATAATTTGTAAATGTTACAAACAGCAAATAGCAGCATAATTAGATGCAGAAAACAAATCTTAGGCGGAACTAGAGCCTACGACACTAAGCCATAATGTTTATACTCAACATGTTACACGTTTTAACCTTAATTCTCGCGTCATCAGAAACCTACCGGAGTGAATGACTTGAGGGAGAGATACCTGAGAGGTCACATTATTCCCATATCCGCATTGAAGATCTCTCCTTGAAAAAAGAAGAAAAAGATAACGTTGGAAAAAATGAGTTTAATTTCCTGCACCAGCGCCGGGTCAGGTAACGGCATAAGACATTGCTCAGACTTAAAGATATACTATATTATTCAAACAGCCACTCAGATCTGTTCTATAACTTTTATGTGTTGCATTTACAGACTGACAAGGCGTCTTACTGATAATAGCATAGAGATAATACTAAACAAAGAATGATAAATAACAAGTTTTATTAAGGGTACGAGGAATTATATTTAGGGAGGCAACATGTTGTATGAAGAGATATACCTTCTCCATGTTTTTATTTTCACTGCCTCTACGGCAATCTATTAGGTTCCGTAGCCTTCGGTTGCTCTACACTACTATATTAGGTAAGTTTGGAGGGCACTATGTATTTTTCTCTATCTGGAGGAAAACAGTGGTCCCTGGAATAACCCAACCTTTATCTTACTAAATTTATCGGAATCCAAATGAAGTGTCGTCTCCAAGAACATACGACCAACTGCGATACGATGTCAATAACTTTAGATCTCTTATCTAAGTAGTTTCAGACCAAATGTTTTCCTGCTTAGCGTCAAATCAATAACAATGATACACATACTAATGGTATACGGCATTGTCAACACTCACAAAACGATCTACATAATTCCATAGCCAAAACAAATGAGTGTGAATTATATAAAACTAAAATTAAATTTATGGCAGTTAGAAGGTATCACTTGATAAGACAAAAAATATTTTTGGTCATTTTCTACCTGGAGCAAACATCAGAATTTAAATATTCGGGATGTAATTTTATGTATCACCAAAACAAAGTTTTTCAAGGAAGTTAGACAACTGATAACACAGTGGGCAAAACTCGCCCAAAAGAAAATGAAATTAGATTCTTCAAAACAAAGCGAATACCAAGACTATTAAACTGAAGTGTAACATGGGTTGTTAGAAAGAAATACAGAAGCTGAATCTAAGCCATGAAAATGATGTACCTGAGAAAATTTATAGTGTGTAGCAAAGAATGCTATGAAATGATAAGGCAGAGTTTCATAGGGAATGACGAAATAGAAGAACACATACTAAATTTACTAATAATAAGTGATAAACGCGTTACAAGGCTAGCTACGAAGTATAAGCCTAGAAGTAGACGAGACATATAAAATACTCCATTTTACAATCTGTGAACCCTATTTCGAATCAGTTTTAGGTAAAAAGATGCAAATCTGAAAAATGAAATTTGGAATGGTGTTTGGCTGAAGGATCGTCCACCTTGACTTCCAGACAAGAATTAAAGGACTACATAATCAGAAGCAGGATTTCTTTTTTCTTTTTTTTTTTTTTTTTATTACTAATACCGACTAACTTTAAACGGGATTTTCGATTTGACCAAGAGGGTATGGAAAGACATTCAGCCCTGTTGGACAAGTCAAGTCGTGCAACATTCATCTACCTGTCGAGAATCCGCAGACAGGAGCAGTTTCGATAGGTAAATAATGGCAGGCTAGCACTGCCAAGCGACACGTCCTGGGAGGAGCGCTCGCCGCGGTGACGAATGTGATCTCTGCTCTGTACACTGGGATTGCCTAACCACAGGGGCCAGCCCAGCAGTTCACAGATAGTGGGTTACATCTGGAACCTGTGATGTCACAGACCAGTAATTAATTTATAAATGATGTCTTCCTGATGCCAACGGAGTACTTCAATTTTTAATGCATAAAAACGTGCAGGTAAATCGGGAAATGTGGCAGAATTTATATCATTCAGGAGGGCTAAAATATTGGTTGAAATATTTAAAAACTTTAATCGGTTTTGCTTCATATTTTATTTCAGTTCAGACCATACGTATTGACGGAACTTTAAGCAATCGATACTAGAAAATACCATTTCATCGCTGTTGTATTTAAGAGTATGGATGAGCCAGACAATTATTATCTGGAAATCGAAAATGTGGAAATGACGGCCCGTCCGAAGGTGTATTCTGTATTCTTCGAATGAGTACAAAGACAGGGTGAAGGTGACGGTGATCCCTTGCGTGGTGCAAACGATCATTCTGTCCTGTGGTTCAGAAATGGGAATGTGGAGCTCAACCTTCGAAAACCCACTTAACACTGTGTTAAATGGAACATTGGATTTCCTGTATTCATTTTCTCTGTACCAACAACATCTGCGGTAATGTATACCAACTTGAAGTTTACAGCAGAAATTTTAAATAGCATGAAAACAATAACAAATGCGATACACAGGTGCTTCAAAAGAGTGTGGTTTCTTTAACACCACAATTGTACCAAAGTAAAAAACTTTTAAAAAAATAAAATAACATTATAAAAGGCTATCTGATTATCTCAGACTCGATCTGAACCGCATTTGTAAACTATTAAGCTAGAAAATATTTTTACTTATTTAATCAATAAATTAGGACTGGCAGGTTTTTAAAACTTATAAAGTGATCCCTTCATTTTTTTTTCTTATGGCATTCCTAAACGCTAACATAAAGGGCTGTGCCCAATAGTTTTTAAAATTTATTCCTGAGTTCTTGGTCAATATTTGAAACTTTAAGATTTATCTCTTTTTCAAAAAGTTTCTTTTCGCTACTGCTGTTCTGCTTTTAACACTGTTCCTACTTCGGTCATCAATTGTAATTTCATCTTGATAACAGAACTCACCTACTTCTGCTATTATATCTGATCCTATTTTTATATTTAATCTACTGTTGCCGATATAATTTCTACACATTTTGTACTTTTATCACCGAGGGTGAGGGATAAGCTTTTAACACTCTGGTATCGCGTTCGGGAGGATGCGGGTTCGAGCATACAGATTTTTAGTTTTGCATGGTTTCTTCATATCACTCCAAGTGTATGCCGGGATGCTTCTTCAAAATGTCATGACTGAATTCCTTTCCATTGCTCACAGTTCTCGCCTGTTTCTAATGACCTCGACGTCGACGAGGCGAAAAACAACAACCAAAAAAAGAAAAAAAGAAAAATCTCCCTCCTCATTTCATGAGCAAGGTACATATATTTCGCCCCGTTCGGGAATCTAGATTTGGGTTTTCCATGGTTTCTCAAATCACTCCAAGCAAATGCCGGGATGATTCCTTCAAAAGGCCATGGCCAGATTCCTTCCAATTCCTTGCCCCCCATCCTTTCCCGTCTCTAAAGACCTCGCTTTTAAGAGACGTTAAACAGTATATATATATATATATATTTGGCTCACACAGAATTTGAAATGAACGTGACGTATATGAAAGAAAATGCTGAAAATCCAATTCTAAAGAGAATAAGAAGCTCTTAAATGCCCAACAAAATGGATGCACTAATAACAGGCTCATTTATTTGTTTTCGAATTAATGTGTTATGAAAAAACGAGAAATACGTAAGTGAAGAAGGTGCAGAATCTTCTAGCAGATACTTTTAGTGGAACAAAATTCGACAAAGTCATGCATCATTCGTAAACCTTGTTGTAAAACACATTTTTAATTATTAAGTGGCACTTCAGTTATCTGTTGAACTACGCTTAATTGAAGTGCTTACGTACGCACTCTTATATTCATAATCAAATTTCTTGGTGTAACTTTTTGCAAAATACAGTGATACAAATTCTACAAAATTAAACGGCAGTGAAACAATACGCATATGGAATCTTCACTAAAAGAATTGTATTACTTATTTTAAAGCTTATTTCATCATGCTGCAGCACTTCTGGACATATTTAAGGAAAAAGAAACTTTGTACACCCATTTCTGCTCTATTAAATTTCTAATCTGAAGTCTTAACGCTGTTCTAAGAAGTTTCTATAATCTTATGTAACAGAGAGAAGGAGTTTAAAAAAATGAGTGCATTTATACATTGGTTACTATGAGCTAAGTAGAAAAGTTTTTAGTGCCTTCATTCAGTAGTTTTAAGGAAGTGAGTAATATAAGTCTGTTCCTGATTCAAGGCACGGATTTTTCGTCAATTTTGGTATATTAGATGTGTAAAAGGATTACTACAATTTCAGTATGGTTTTAAATAACAATGTTTTTTAATTATTATGTTAAACTGTATGCAGTTCTACTTTAGCGTTTCTTTGATTTACTTATTTAAACGCTGACGCTTTTAGTGATCTAGCTACCAGGCTAATGACATTTTGAAGCAAATATTCGAGATAACTTTTATGTTTTGACGCTAAATTCGCCCAGAACTTTAATACGTGAGTTATTTTAATAATTTGTATAGCTCATTATGAGAGGTTATGAATTTTACATTTGTTTTTGAGTATATACTAAACAGCCGTATACATTTTTGAAGTTATTCCGTCATTATTAAAATTCAATGGAAAAAATAATGGAATCGGATTTTTGGCATGAAAATCTGAGTATGAGCAGGAAAACACTACTGGAAAATTTATTTTGGTATATTGTTCTAAATGTACGAGATAACTAATACATTATTTTCTTTGTAGATTTTTTGTATCTTCTTCTGAGTCTTGCATAGTCAAGATTAGATGGATACTGTGTAAAACTAATTTAGAAAGTAATTTAAATTCAATTTTACTACTATTATTATTAATATTTTTACTTAGAAGTCTGAATACAATGAAACCGTAATTCATCGAAAGAAAATTTACATAAAACTATGTTTTCTTGTAATATATGATTATTGTAGGGATAATTATCAGTGGCGCACAACAGTACTATGTAAAGATACACCATTTATGTAATGACCTTCATTCCACACATTTGTGATTATTTGTCTTTTTTTTTTCTGCTGCTGCGTATAACTCCATACATCCAATAAGTCGTATGAAAAACAGGTTCACTTTACAGCAAAAATAAATAAAAGTTAATGCGCATGTATTCTTACGATAAGTTATACAAACATAATCTTCAGTACACTGATACCTGTTAAAAGCAATTGGTATGTTTCAGACATGAGTATTTCAGAGTATCGTTAAACTTTATTCCGTATAAAGAAAATTTACTTGTAACACAGAAATCTGATGGAAAATATAAATAGTGTTTTCTAGTATCTACCAAATTTATGCAATACACATTTTACGGAAGTGAATTAAGGGGGTAGGTACAGTTATCAGGTTTCAGAAAAACTATTTTTTTTCTTTCGATTCACAAAAATCCTTTTTACTTTTGACTTCATATTGGTGAAAAAATTATTTAAATATCTTTGACAGTGTCGGAGTTATGCGTGATTAAGCGAAGTCCTGCACGATTGACAGCCACTTAAATCTTACTGCACTTGAAGGTAAACCTAATCTTTAACCTTAAATATCTCAAAAAGAGCAGTTCATCAATTGATTTTAAGGATAACTTTTTTACACATGCATAGATCTTTTTCAAATTTGCAGGATATGTTCTACATACTAATTACTACAATATCTACCATTACTATTTATGCAGCTTTTCACAAATGTAAAATATGCCTATATGTTTAAACAAAAAAGCAAGAATTTTAATTTATTGATTTTTTTTGATTAACAGCAAATATATAGTTAAATGTGTTATATTATTGGTATAACTAATTGCCTAGATATTAGTTTACAAGATTAAAAAAATATTTCAGCAAAATTTCAAATATTATCCTTTCTATTATTAAAGACTTTAATGATGACATATTTTTAACTGTCGGTTTGGATGGTACAGTAACATGTTGTTAAATAATATTTTTATTTTTATATATAACTGTAAGAGTTGTATGGAGCTACGAAAATGAACCCTCATATTTAAATAAATTTGGAGAAAATGTAATTTCAATTTCTGCAAATATTTGTAAGTGTTAGCTGTGCCCACTCCCTTAAACAAGACAAGCACGGTCACGAATCTCTCCTCTGCTTAAGGCCGTGGCAGTTTCGACTAACAACGCGGTAAACCAATCTTCCGGGCCGGGCACGCAGGCGAGCCCTTCTTGTGGCCACCATAGCAAATGCCCCGTCGCCACCAGATGGCTGCTAACCGACGGACAGCAATTAATCGTGTGGTCCCGCTAGTGCCACGAGTCACGTGCAAGGAGTCCAACCAAACCAAGTTCGACAGCCGCGACACCGACCACAGAGTATACGGTGTCACAGCCAGGCGCGTCACACGTCGTGTGAAAAAACCTCAGCCTCACTCTACGTCACTGGAGTAAAACAATCAACTGATCCACCACACAGCTCAATCCATAAGATATACGGCACCCACCTGAATAGGCGCGTGCTATCATGGAACCTATTATTTCAAGAACAGAACATACAAATTAAGACTATCACTACAACATACAAATACATTGATTGCATGGGGACAGGTAGCCAATACTCAGAGACAATTTTGATTAAGATTTTTTTGGTTATTAGCGGATATTTTCTAACGCCACATTTAAAACGTTTCAGTTGCTCCATAAAAAAATTATATATATATATATATATATATATATGTATGGTGAGTGTTTGAGCATAAAATATTTTAGGACTTTTACAGAACAGCTTATACATATATTCATGTTTAATCCACTGCATTAAATGAGTTAACAGAATATGTGGATTGATATTTAGGTTTTACATTCCTCAACTGGTTCTATTCTCCAAAAATTTTCACATTCTTACGAAGACTGTAAACGTTATAGTGCTTATTACGGTAAAAAATATGAGTTTTAACATTTCCAATATTACTGGTTTCGATAACGGAAAATATAATTCTGGAGAATTATATTTGTGATGTAATAATAGTTAAAGTGTTCTCAAATAGATTTTAATTAATCGGAAGCGATGGTGACATTTTCCGACTTTAATTTGAGATTGTAGCCTGAAATGTGGCAAAGCGTCCTTCTCATGGCAGTTTCCATCTAACATCGTTTCTCTCAGAAACCGTAGACCGAGCGTGGTGATGTAACGGTTAGCGTTCTGGCATCACATTCGGGAGGATGCCGGTTCGAATCCCCGACCGGGCATCCAGATTTGGGTTTTCCATGATTTCCCAAATTACTCCAGACCAATACCGGGATGCTTCCTTCAAAAGGCCATGGCCGGATTCCTTCCCATTCCTTGCCCCCCCATCCTTTCACATCTCTAAAGATCTAGCTATTAAGAGATGTTAAACAGTTTACAAAAAAAAACCGTAGTAAACCGCGTTAAGCATTTATACTTCGTACCAGTGGCTACCTCCGTTTAAGATCCAACGATCGTAGGTTTACCTGTGAGCGGGCTTAGTCCTCAAGTAATGAACATGAAGGATTGAGAAGCAGAAGTTTTTGTGTCTATGATACAGTACAATTTGGTCAAAAAGCAACTCTATCTGTCATTTATTCACAGTTTCTACTGTCTATCGGTATGAAACCCCATAAACAGGTACAACCTATTCCGTACTTCTGACAAACATGTAGAAAAATCAATGAAACTCGTTTAAAAGCTAAAAGGTACAGGTAGCGATTAAATGTGTCAGCAACGAAATGAACAAATTAGATGCAAAAATTGAATTGCTTTATTGATCAAATACTAATTGAAGTTGGCGATAGACTGACAGCAGATGATATGATGATGATGCAAGGCTCCTGAAATCCAGGAACTCATTGACTTATTTCTGTTCTAGAAACTGTTTCGTTTATTTTCACCCGAAAGGCAATTACTTCAATCTTATGCTGAAATTTCAAATAGTATACTAATAAAGAACAAATTTCCACTTTAATCCTGTATGGCAACATAAAACCACAAGTAATTTATTTTGTACTGTTTTAGTGGTGACTGCGTTCTTAGATGCAATGAACTAATAATCAAAATAAATACAAATTTTTTAAACCCAAGAAATAGGTGTTGTCACTAAGAGCAATCACGAATAAAGCATTATTTTTTCTTTCTTTTATTAAAAAGTAAAGATCGAATGATATCTGACAGTGCTAAAATGTATGCATCACCATATCAGTGGCGATACAAGTGTGCCAATGATACTCTCAATTTTTTTCTGCTTATGAGAGGCGGGAAAGGACTAGGGACAAGGAACGGGAAAGAATTCTGCCATGGCCTTTTTAAAGGAAGCATCCCGTCATGGAAAACCCAAATCTGGATGATTGGACGGAGATTTGAACCGACGTCCTCCCGAATGCGGGTCCAGACCGTAACCGATTGCCCACCACGCTCGGCGATACAATGAATTCTGGGCCGCTCTTCTAACTGTTCCAAACTTATAGGAAGGAAGAAGGAAAGAGCTAGCAGGCAGTGAAACATTTTCAGCACTGTTAACGCACATGCTGCAACATGGTTATTGATAACCATAATCATTTTAAGAGGTGAGACAGCCGCTCATTCAGCTCTCTCGTTGTTCAATACATTTAAGTGGCCTAACTATCCGTGTCGATTGGCAGTTCACAATTTGTTGTGGACTAATAAAACTATTAAACGCGGACTGCATCGAGCACGGAACCTGAAGCAAATCCAAGCGGCAGTGACGGGGAGCAGATTCGCTTGGCTCCAGGCCGCAGTTGACGCAACTTATATATTCCGTCACGATGAGTAAGTTTTGCTCATTGAATTTCATGGAGTCCCGTTCCACGGTCCCTTTTAAGCGGCGGCTTCTCTCCTCCGGGAGATGTCTCGAGCCGAGACGTTATTCAAATCCCGGAGGAGATTTGCACGGTTCGCAGGTCCGACAGTGTGGCGCTACGTTGCGGAAATGCCGCTTGCTGCTTCCCTGGTCTGCGTACAGACAACCGCACCTCAGCTAACTGTAGAGGCAGCATCACACAGTACCTCTGGTATCTGTTAAGAAAATTCTCTACTAACTTAAATTTTTTTTGCTGTCATCAGTCTTTCGACTGGTTTGATGCAATCCTCCATCATTTCCTATCTTAAGCCTAATTGTTCAAACCCCTTACATCCCACGTCATCACTTACAGGGTGTCCAGAAAAGGACTCCCTGATTTCAAAATTAAATATCTCGAAAACAAAGATCGATAGAGGAATGCAGTAAACGGTATGTTTATCGTGTCAGCTGTAAGAAGTGTATACAGCAGTTTGAGGAATACTTCGGGAATCGAGTCATTGCTTTGGGATATCCCGAATTTACTGGTGCAGACATGGATTGGCCTCCATATTCGCCGGATGTGACTCCCTGTGACTTTTTTTTTTGTGGGGCACAGTGAAATACATGGTCTACCCGAAGCATCCCGCCACGCTGGACGAGCTGGAATCGGCGATCTCTGCGGCATGTGAATCCATTTCGGTCGAGACACTACGAAATGTGATGGCGAATTTCATTCTTCGTTTGCGCCACCTCAGTAGTGCCAATGGTGAACATTTTGAAAACATTGTGATGTGATTGTTTGCAAAGATTGTTTTCATACGATTATTTCACTTATGTATGCTGATATGAGCTGTACAGCGTGCATCTGTTAGCAGCTTTTGTAACTATTATTTCACACTGCTGTATACACTTCTTACAGTTGTCAAAATAAACATACCGTTTACTGCATTCCTCTATCGATCTTTGTTTTCGAGATATTTAATTTTGAAATCAGGGAGTCCTTTTCTGGACACCCTATATCTGCTCCATATATTCTAATCTCTGCCTTCCTCTACAATTCTTACCTTCGACTGTTCCCTCCACTAACAAATTAACCAATCCACTATGTCTCAAAATATGACCTACCAGTCTCTCTTCTTTCTGTAAGCTTCTTTCACAAATTTACCCTCACCCATTACCCCAAAACTCGTTCATTTCGTACTTTGTCTATCCGCTTAATTTTCATCATTCTGCTATAACACCAAATTTCAAATCCTTTAATTTTCTTTCTTTCTGTATTCCTAAAGTCCATTGTTCGCTACCATAAAGCACTGTTCTCCACACATAGACTTTTAAAACGTTCTTTCCAAGTCCTAAATCAATACTTGAAAATAAAAGATTTTTTTCTTCATGAAAGCTCTATTTTCTAGTGCTATTCTGCTTTTAACATCATTCCTGTTCGGCCATCGGTTTTTATTTTACTTTCCAAGTAGCAATATTCACTTACTTCTCCCATTGCATCCAATCCTATTTTTATATTTGATCTGTGCTTGTTATCATTTCTGCTACATTTCATCACTCTTGTCTTGCTTTGATTTATATTTAGTCTAAAATCTTTCTTCAGTATTTTGTTGATGCCATTCAGTAACTTCACAATTTTATCAGCAAATCGTAGCATACTGATATTTTTCTCCTTTAACACTTATGCCACATGAAACTTTATTTTTTACTTTCTTTATTGCTTCTTCTTATTAAAGGGACAGACTACAACCTTGCCTTTCACCCTTTTTAACTGATGCATGTCTCTCATGATTCTCTACTTTTATTATAGCCATTATATCCTTATATAATTTATATTCTTCTATCTCGATATTTTAAACCAGACTTTTTTAAAAAAATTTTGAGCATCTTGTCCCACCTAACATTATCAAAAACGTTTTCTAAATCAGCAAACGCCATAAAAGTATTTTTTTTCTGGATTCGCCCTTCAAGCGTTAATCTTAAATCCAGAATTTCTTCCCTAGTACAGAGGTTTTTCCTAAACCAAAACTGATCTTCACTTGCTATCTCTTCTACTACCCTTTCCATTCTTCTGTATATGATCCTGGTCAGTAATTTTGAAGCATGTGATGTTATTAATTGTTATAATGAGCTTTAAAAGCCAGAAATTTGGCGAGTCGTGAGTATGAATGTAAGAGTTCCGTGATGCGACAAGAAATATTAGGATACAGAATCATTGAAATGAACCAGTAAAACGAATCAGTAGAAAATCATATTCTACAAAATACTATATATTAAGAACAGACTCACCCCAAACAGGTTAAAGCAATTCGTCATTTTAGCCACAAACAGTGTTGGATACCGCATGTGGTAATCAGAAGACCAACAAAAATTCAGTAACACCAATGAGGAATTTGGTAAGATATTACGCATAGCGAGGGAATTTCCAGATCTTTGTGATAAAAAGTACAAAGGCCATAGTGCTGGATGAAATATAAAATTTTGGCTTCTGCAAGCGAGGAAGATTTAAAGGCAATCAGATCGAAGCAAGCTGGATTATTAACACCTCGGAATATAGCTGACAATGCTTATTCAAATTTAAATTACCCATATTATACTTGGGTACCCTTAACCGTAACTTCATTCAGCTTCCAGTAATACCACACCCCTTTATCTCTTTTGTTGTATCCTACGCCTATTATACGTTTCTTAAACAGATCCTTGAATTCTTAAAAAATTTCTATTGTTGTTTTCATATCAAGTTTGGGTATAACTTACTTGAAGCTATAAACTGGTGGAAGCGATAGCTAAAATCTGATCAGCATAACTAGAAACGAAACATTTGGTAATTCTTAGGAGCTTAGAGAATACCTGAAAGGTTTAATAATTATACGTTATTGAGAAAACTGGAATAGGATACCAATGTTAACTATTCGATAATTGCCAATTTCCTCAACAACGCAAATAATACATTGGAGGAAAAAGTCAAACTGGCACTAAATTGGTCAGAATTCACCAGTCAACAATTGAAATTATACATTATTGACATTCTCTACACGTCAATGTTCCGTCCACCTTTCAATCTCGAAACGAAGCAGCAGCATGCCTTTGTCGAGTCTCGTCAATCAATGTCTCATTCTCACTCCCACTTTTTAAAATAATCCTCAGCCAGTGTTAAAGTAAAGGAAATTGGAGAGGAGTATTTTAGTACAGACAAAAGAGTTCTTTCTATAAATTATTAGAAAATCTGACTTTAACAAAACAATTTAAAATTTAATGTTCCAGTGGTGCAGTGAGTGCACAGAAGAAAATTATGCTGTCTACATGAAAGAGACACTACTAGATAAAATAAATGATGTATATTTGAGCATGTTTTTATATGTAGTAAATTCAATATTTTTGTCATTTTTTTTTTTTTTTTTTAAAGAAGATTATTTTTATTAGTTTTCAAGGTCACATTTGCAAGCATATTTCTATATGTTTGGCCATAAACACTATATATTACTATCTGGTGTTTGATTCAATATAAAACCTCCTGCGATACGATGTCTCCAAGGAGAAACATCGTTCATTCGTCGTACCTCAGAAGAGACTCTACCACTGAGCTTAAAGCTGGGCGGGCGTCCGTTCTGCACCGACGTCTGCTCGTCGCGAAGAGATGCGTCTGAATCAGTCGGACAATTGAATTGTTTTTGACAGTGTGCAGCCGCCTACATTTCAGCCGCGCGTGGCCTGTCCCCGCACCTTTGTGCGAACACTCAAACGAATAAACCGAGGACCGGTCCACCAACAAGTGGAATTGAATCCCACGACTCGCTTTGTGTCGTCAGAGCTGACAACTTTTCGAATGCAAATTCACACCAAGAAATAATCTGATCTGCAACAGCAAGTGTTCACAAACACACACATGTGCAAACAGAGAAGCAGAGAGGAATAACAGAAAGGAAACATATGCAATGCTGTGTTGTTTTTAACTTTTCACCCTCTTCCGACTTCTGTGTTCTCGTGATTTTTCATGTCCTGTTTCAATTCGTTCATTTTTTTTGTTTTGTTTCCAGGGAGCACTGAAGCTGCTAATGACGCCCCTGCACTGTAGTGCCTCGAATCACAAACCCCACGTTCCAGGAAAGCAAGGCTGAAGTTTCCTCGACAGAACAGCTTGTCACTTTCGACAGCACTCTCTAATCCACTGTGCAGTACAAAGTCGTTTCCGTGCAGTGTAGATGACAAGTTCATCTGTCGGTGACGTTTCGTTCTTCTGATTCGCGATAAAACAATCAGCCCCTGCCTCACGGCCGTTGGAATCGTTCACATTACGCGTCCCGCATTGCTACATGCTCGATATCACAACACTACTCATAATTTTTGAAGGCTCTGAAGTCTGCACTTATACTTTTTAGTGCATCAGACTTCGATGTGACTTTAATTGAAAGTTAATTTTTTGCAACTAAAGAATTGCTGTGTCCAAGTGAGTGGAAAAAGTGTGAAAGTAGGGAAAAAATTTTGAATCAAAATAATGTCCATTATTCAATGAACTAACACTTGTTATTTTCATTTGCTCTGATAGTGGACACCCATAAATTGCAGAAAAGAAGTATTCAACTCTGTCTGATGATATGAGATTACAGTGGAACACGCGGTCTTCTAAGTTTTGAAGCCATACACAGTTTCTATCTGTAACTACCCAATTGTCGTAATACGCTTATTACAGAGTCTGTAATCTTTGCACGTTCACTTGGTGAGAAACATTAACCTTTGTCAATTCGACCTGTGTGCCCCTTTACATACCGTTATTTGAACAACTTTGGGCCGCAACTGAAATTAATGTTGCCCTATGGAGACTGAAACAAAAAAGAATTGATATTTAACATGACCAATGAGAACATGTTGTAACGAATGTACAATTAAACGAAACGAAAATAATATTAAATTGAATTTAATAATTGTGGATGTCGGAGTCGGATAAAATAAAATAACCACAAAGTATAAACCAAGAAACTGTAAATAAAGGCAATATAAAATGAACTTGGTGATTAAATTATACAGTGAACACCAAAGATTAAAAGGAAATTTCTAGCAGTCATTATTTCTCTTATGTTTTACCCTTTTTCTACAGTACTCAAACAAGGGCTATTTTGTTAATAGCAAAGAGATTAATACACAAGAATACAGAAAATATACAATAAATATATGTAGAAATTATCTAAAATGGGGTATTTACGGATTATGTTAAGACATATATTCACAGACAGTACAAGTAGATTCGTGTACGAATATTTATGGGATACATTCTCTACAAGTACAAGAAATTTCCATAGTATTGAGGTTATTCGTTGAGTGTCTGTAATAAAGTTAATAGTTTATCGTAGTTGCACCGTACCATCAATTTTACATCGCTCCCTAAAATAATAATAGAGTGTGTTTCAAGTTGTTAGCTGATCATCTTTTAAATATGTTTCTGATTTTCAACATTTTCTCGTTCCTAATACTCGAATTATTACAGTGGAAGTAATAGTATTTTTAAAATCATGAAGTCTTCAATACGGACAATTCTGACTCATTATTGAATATTGTTGAACCATTTCCCCTGTTCTCCGACAGCACAATTTCACCATCCATGTTTATAAAGTCCTGAAATTATTCTAAAAATTTGTTTTTGAAACAAAATATACAGATAAGTGAAGTTACAAAAAATTTGGATTATAGATTATGGATTATAGATTTTTCTAAAAAAGAAATATATTCAAAGCTATATGGTGCTGCTAACGAAATAAAAGTTTTTATTGTAGTCTTATATGGCAATTACAAAAGATATTACCAAGGTAGGATTTGAATGTGGACGAAGGCACAGTTACGGGTACAGTAGAATCCAGCTGCTATCCCATGTTCGATTGGTGTTGCTTATGTAAGTACCGTCGTACGTATCGTTTAAGCAGCATCGGTGGAATTACATCAGTGGTGGTAGATGTCAAGCGCCAATCAGTGCAGTGTCGAAAAAAAGAGATAGAAAGAATAAACAGACTGAGGGGGAAAAAGAAAAGCGCTGTGACAGCACATCGGAGACCTAAATGTCGTCAACCCTCCAGGCAGCTGTGTTGCTTGGCAACGACATGCAAGCGAAAAAATAAAAAGTTGACGAGGCACCAGCGGTAGCAACACCGGAGACATTCGAAGAGAGAGAGAAATAGGGGCATGACCAGGAGCGCTCCAGCAGTCACGTACGCAGGAAGAAGGAAATTAAACGTTGCTAAGTGTGGGGAAGGAGAGAGTATGAAAAGAGTTTCCTAATTCAGAGAGTTTTATTGGTTTCTGGTCGCAAGACCATTACACCAGCCCTCCTACTGCATTTTATATATTGCAAGCTGCCGGGAAACTTTTACTTATTAAGTATAATTCATATCTGACGTATTACATATTTTACATTGATACATATAATTTACATATTTAAAAATTATTTACAAATCTACAAGCTATTTACACATCGTTCATATTCAAAATATTGTATATTTTACATATTACCTATTTTATATAATTTTACATATGGCAATTCAAGTATAAATTTTTGGTATATTTTGTACGTTTGCCTATATTAGTTTCGTCTAGATGTTAATTTGTACATCGCGTAATTCAGACAGTTGCTAGGGTAAGATTACCCATGACACAACATCCAAGTATGGAGAGTTACAAACGCGGTGAAAATCATGTAAATTAGAATAAAAACTGATGTCGAGCCTACTTGTCAAAATAGTGACCGAAAATAATACACTACAGTAGCAAGACATACATCAACCAGCAATATTTTTACTAGGCATTATTCATATTAAAAATAAAGTTTGAGAACAAATTGAAAAAGTATGAAAGTCCAAGATAATCGGATTTAAAGTCCAAGTTTAAGAGAAACAATAACACCTTCTGGTCAATTGTTACGAAATCTACCATTATTATATTATTTTTTTTTAAATTACTATAGTAGGTGCTTTGTCTCAGAAAAGTAACATAAACATTTGAAAAAAAAAATTCTTTAAAGTCTTTCTATGAACTACGAAAAATAAAGATGCATTCATTCAGCGAAACACACAGGGGAAAGATATTACTTAATCAACGTACGTAATAGACAGAGACTGGATCAAACATGGTCGAATAAGTGACTCTTAAGTAAAAGCTGCAGAAATTTTATTGATGTATAGTCACTTACTGAATTTTGGAAACGTGTTTGGTCACAAATACCAGTTAACTCAGTAGAAAAGTTATATTTTGAATCAAAACATTATAAAATGTATTGTTTCAGTAATAATAACATTGAAAGATTTGCCATGACATGTCTGATCTTACGATGACGTAAACAATAAAAGGACCTCAATGGTGGCAGTGTGCTGTAAGTCCACTTTAAACTGTTAAGTCCCAGGCGGTTCTATAGTATTAGTGAAAGTGACAAGTTTAAGCAATCACCATTGGAAAAGATTTTCTAGAATCAATAACAATGTTTATAGTGGAAAGCGGGGAAGGGTTGATTTATCCATCAAATGCTGATCCTAATCTTAGTTTTCTGAAGAACAGTACAAGTATCTGAGAAAATGTAAGGAATGCCTGAACATGGTGAGAAAGAGACAAATCAGAACTGCAACAAAAAGAACGGAAGATACTGAGAAAAATCTATGGTTCAGTTAAAAATAAAGATAAAATTCGGACTCTGACACAATAATCACCTACTCCAACAACAAGAGAGTATTACAACAGTAACGAGAAAGAGGAGATTAATCTTCTATGGTCTAGTTCACATAGACAATCATAGACTCATATCCAAAATCTTTAACACCGTCTCTTGAGGGAAAGTCAATAACGCAAAGTGGACTAGGCTAGTCAGAAAAAAATATCAAACGTCTGAAAATCGACAGCAACGAGATTTACAACAGATATAAGTTGATTTAAACATTCGATTCTCTCCGGTCACTAACAGCCAAAACACTGCGCGCCGGATCTGGGATGAAATGGACCCAACAAAGAATAAACAGCCACAGCGCAAGGTTGAAGGAATTCTGGACTAGGAAGAAAGCTCACCAGAGTTAAAACCATGTGGTCCATGGTGGGTAAAACGAAAAAGAAGAAGAATAATAGGGTAGGCATCTTAGCTATCGAAGGTTAAAACTCTCTCTGAAAAGAAAAACTCGTATAAACAAAACAGAAGTAAGCATCAGTGTTGTCGCGACAACAGAGTAATGAGTTAATGAAGACCAAGGATTTGAAGTAAAGCGAGTAAAATAACGTTTTGTGTTGTGTCCCAGTGTTGCACGCAGACCACTTAGCAGCCCACTGTCGCGTGACTATGCGCCACATCTGATCCCTAACGTCCCTCCTCTCCCGGGAACCGCGTCCCGCGACGCAGGGCCGTATCAATTACTCCAGACCGATGCACAGGCACCTCCCGGGTCGCCATTACCTGTCCCCCCCCCCCCAACAACAGCCATTACCTCGTGCGCCTCCCTACTCCAATCAAACAGTTATTAGAATCATTTTTCTTCCCCAGCCGCTTACGCACAGAGGTATAGCTCGTATGCAGCTGCTAGATTTTTTTTTCGTCTTGTAAATAAGCGTTTTGAAGCAAGGCCCAAAATGGCGTCGTAATAGGAGTTTAACAAATGAGTCAGAGGAATTCTCACAGAGTTGCGAGCAGCCGTGCATTAATGAGTAGGGATAACAAACAACATACAGTTCGTCTCATAGATATGCCTATTCATGTTTTATGTCTGAATCGTACTTTCCTTTGTATTGTAATGTGATTTTATATTTCTATTGTGTTCTGCCTGATATATTATGATGTGAATCTAATCCCTAAGCAATTTCTTATAGGTCATTAGCATATATTAATAAGAACCTTGTTTACACTTTTCAAACTCTGGTATCTAACTCGCTTTTCCCTGAAACTTTTTGTATCAAGCTACGACTTTCACCGTTTACGTCTTAGTGATGCAAGTAGAAGAACTGTAACAGTCTTAACACCATGTATGCCCTAATGCAGTGATAGATTAAATAAATAGAATACTGTAAAATCAAATTGTAGTCAGAAGTAAAATTGCTAAATTGAATATGAATAAATTTCAAACGGAATATCAAATTTTTATTTTCAAGTTTCCCATCCCATCCGATTTATGAAGTTCGTAATCCTTGCATTTGATATTACGCAAGAACGTGCTGTTATTTCTTCACCTTATTGTCTCATTTTTAGTCCATGTTATATAATACATTTCGTTGGTGCGTTAGTGTTGGATGTCGTGCCTAAAGTATTTTTACGATCCAAAATTCTTGTCTTACCTAGAGAAAATGTCTATTTTTAAACATAATCACACTGGCGTACTCTTGTTTGATTACGTGATGTACTAAGTTAGTAGTAATGTATATTACAGTGTACATTATTAACTGTTTCATTAGTGAATAAATTTTCAAAATAGGGTAATAAATCGAAGTTTGTTGCTGTAGAGATGAGGGAAATATTTAAATGAAATACCATGATTTTTAGTTTTCCTATAATCGTACGGTCGAGTTTATCCATTTGACAAACTACATTCACAGTCTCCTACGTTTTTATTTACTGGTATAACCAGATCCTATGAGAAAATAGTCAGTTTTCCGTATTAGTAAAAAATAGTAAAAGAAGAATTTTGTGACTTAGTTAAGGATTTTATTTCATCAAATGTAATTTTCTGTCTAGCATTACGTTTCTTACTTTCACAATAATCATTAAATCAGTTTCATATATTAATAAACCTAAGATTAAAAACAGTTTTAAGTGCAATATCAAGTGACGTTCCAGATTACATCAGTTTTTGGTAAAAGTAAATTTAATGATATTATCAGCGTAGGCTTAGTCCATTCTGATTCAAGCTGTGAAGATTTAAAATGTGAAAAAATTGCGGTGTGTCTGTTCATCAATCAGCATAGCACAAATTGGATTGTCTTAGATAACTTCAGAAATCGTTGGAGATATCAACACAGCACACAGAAGTAGTACTATTAATTCGATCATCGAGTTAGGATGAATTTCTAGGTAACAGCATTCACTTACTGCTCCTATATTTTTATATCAAATCCTCTATTATTGCTATAATTTCTGCAACATCTTATCACTTTTGTCTTGCTTTGTTTTATGTTTGGTCCAAAACATTCGTTCAATATTTTGTTCATGCCACGTTCTCAGGACACGCAGTTTGTTCTGCTAAGACAACTATGTCATCAGCATATCATGACATTAAATATCTCAAGAAACTATTTAAGTGAGTAAGCACAATTCCTATATTTTATAGTAAAATTTAATGAAGATTTTGTGTGAGTTATTCAGAATTTTTACATTGAAATTCAGCAGGATGACCATGTAGCATAGGCCTGCTATCCGAATCTCGCAGAAATTGTTATTTAAAATTTAAGTGTGTTGTACTATACCTATAATAAATATATCATCTAGGAATTAATTTCAGAATACATTTTGGAAATGCCGAGTACACAAACAACAACCCAGGTACTACTGCGAGCTATGATTGCGTTTCATAACGCGTCAAACATTGAACACTGGCGGATTGGGCTTGTCTGACCTGCCACCAATTTCACTCCATTATACGTCCGATGAAAAATGGCACGGGTGTTTTTTTTTAATATTATTTGTGTCGGAAAGGTATTTCTGATCGAAATCGTTTTTCAGCGCTGCGGGATTAAATCCGCCATTTGGCCCGCGGCGGACGGCTGGCGTTGTAGAACTTGATGGTTAACAATATTTCGTACACGACTCTGACATGTGGAATGTGAATGACATAAATAGCAATCAGTTTCAGAGGCCACGTACATGAATTACAAGCAAAATGAATCAGGTCGGCTTGCAGCTGGTATCAACGCTTACGGTTGGTCTCCGACATAGTGGACGGGCGTTCTGTCATGATTCAATTAATACTAAGCCCACATGGCAAACAACATCACCATCCATAAGCTACGAATATCACGTTTTAAATGACAAACAAAAAAAACGATTTTTTTTTTGTTGTATGTAACACGTATTTGATTACGTAGATGATAAATATCCTTCTTAAAAATGTAACAACTGCAGTTTGAAAAATGTTTAGATAAAATTCTTTTTCTCTACAGCCAAAAAAAATATTGGCCCTCAGGCCAGATGGGCGACCTTTTTTTTTTAGCTCAAGCAAGTCTTGTGAGGCTTTCTGGCGTTTTCTGGTAGAGGTTTTTATGGGGTCCCCCTTGAGCTGAGATTGGGCCCCCTCCTGAGCTGCGCTTGGGGACTTCCAGAGCTTGGGGGCCCCGTACATGGCACAGCCAAATAATTTTTTAATTTTTTAAAATTTAATTTAATTGCAATTGAGCACATGCTCTGGTGGCAACTTCCCTACACACCCATCTTCCCCCTTTCCTGCACCCACCTACATTTGCCCTCTACAAATTTTAACTTTAAATTCTTTGAACGTTTTCGGTTAATTATTCATTATTTCCCCCCGATAGCTACGCCCTTGTGTACGAGGCTGCTAACTTTGTAAATAGTTTTATTATCTAGATAAAATTTCACTGATGCAAGAATTTAACCATCTTATCAAAATTATAGTTCAGATTTCGATTTTTTAAACGTATATGTTGTTTCGGACAGGATTTTCTCAATGAAATATTTGATCTTCTTATGAGTTACGGTTACGTAGAAGAAATAGTGAGCCATTAGGTTCTTAATAAATCAGTTACGAAGCATTGATGGTATCTATTAGCAAGATTTCACAGTTTAATTTGCCTAACAAGTTGTTATTTTTTTAATGAAATTAATCCTTCAGTGTATTCCCAGTCTGATATCGATTTGAATTCTTTCTGTTTAATTCGTTTCGTGATTTATAGCTAATAGATTGCTAATTATTTCATAAATACCCAGAACTTTTGCTCCTGTATTTTCGTTATATTTTGACTCCAATAATGTACGGTTCGTGCTTTAGAGGTTTTAAGAAATAATAAAGAAGCTTAAAATCAAGATTCACTGTATCATTTATGAAAATCCTTTCTCTGGAATCAAGTAGACAATCAATCATCCACCCAGTTAGCAGTGAATTACCAAAATTACACACAATTTACAGCTCTTTCTGTGATGCAACATGTCAATTTTCGTATAAATATGTAAACTATATCATGGCTTTGCATGCAGATACTGACTAAGCAGATAATGTCTGTTGATCTAAACTCAAAACCTAGTCGTTAGATAGCTCCGTAATACTTTATAAATAGGAATTTTTTTATTTATATTTTGTTTGGCTTTCGGTCATAACGACCATGTGACCAGCTTCAAATGTTTGCAGTTGTTTTACATACATTTTTGTACATATGCAAGTTTCTTTTTTTCCCTCCTTTACGTCTTATTACAATATAGAACTCACTGTATTACATTTAACTTTTAAAGTTGTGGCATGTCGACTAGTTTTATCACGCTCGACTGTCTTTGTTTCTCATTTTTTGTTCTTTATAACTAGTATTACATGGCATAGTGATTCTTAATTAAATTAACATACAATATTGCACAAGATGGAAATTTATAAAATGAACATAATTAAAGCTACTATCCTCCTCACCCACTGTTTGCCCGTAAAACATTTATTGCTTCGGCGTTGGACATTTTGTAAAATAGTGTTTTGCAATATAACTATTTTTACGTAACAGAGTGATTCTTATTTAAATTAACATACAATTCTGCACATTATATTTACTCTGCTAATTACCGGATAGTATTACATTAATTCTCAACGCCCGAAAAATTAGCCAAAATATGTTTGTGTAAAACGTTTCACCAATTCTCTACAGATAATTAGTCACATTATCAGTTCATTATCTAAAGCGAGATATGGAACAATTGTGGTCAATAGCGGTACTGCACACATAGACTTTTTTTTTATAAATATGATTCTGAAAAATTAAGCTTAGATCTTGAAATTATATGACAGAAAAAATAACAAATTCCATTTTTAAACATTTCAACCATATTATGTTATTCCTTCACTGGCGTGATTATTATGGTAAATGGATGCATAGTAATTATTAAAGTGGAACGATAACGAAGTATCGTTCCACTTATAATTTACATTTTTGTTTTTACATATTTTAAGAAGTTTCTTACCCTACTTTCATATTATTAAGTTACTACATCATCGCTGAACATTACAGATGTGGGATGGTAATCAACCACAGTAATAGGCCTACTATTAACTTTTTGCTATCCATTTTGTGTCGCAGGCTTAAATAGTAAAAAACTGATGCAAATCTGCTCCTGAAGTATTTTTAATATATACTAATTGAACAATATGTACAACCATTTCGCTCCAATAAAAATAAAGGGCATTTGATACAGCTTCGATTTAAAAAAAATAAAAGTACTGCACTACACTTAGTCTACATTGCTTGGTTCATACTTTGAACAACTTTTATATTTACAGTATCTAAATCAATAAATAAAAAGGACAATCTCTCTCGTATGTTGAAACTGCACAAACTCAAACTATTGGAGCTTTTCAACGTTGTGCTCCTATTCCTATACCCAACTTCTTATTCGACTTTCTGTTGATTCAATAGTACTTTTTTCTTTATAACTTCCGATTTCTTCGTTCCTAGGAAAACAAATCACCTGCTGACAGGAATACTAAGAAAACCAGAAGTAACGTAAGGGGTTTATTTTGACCTAAAACTATTGTAATAACATTTTTCTTGTGTATTTATGTTATAAAAATTATTAGTAAGCAATTTAATTTAAAAAGATTGCAGTTTTTTTGGTCTGTTGAAATTAACTAAACAGGAGGTAATATTTTCTTAATCTTATATCCTGCTACAATACTGTGAAACATATGCCATTTATCTACGACTTGTTTTTCAAATTAGGTAAATCATAAGGAAATCAGAAATTTTCAAGCGAAATGTGGACTGGATGGTATGTTTCCTTGACTAATAATATTCATACTATAACATTTGGGATACGAGATGCACGACGATTTCATTGTCTTTTCGTCTAATGCGTTGGCTCTCATTTACGATTGTTACTTCTTCTTTGTTCAAAATAATTGGCACATAATAAAATGGTTCTGACTGTTTCCTATATTACAATATCACAGTGTACTTTTTCCTTTTTATTTTTGATTTTTTTTTTTTTTTTTTTTTTTTTTTTTTTTTTTTTTTTTTGTATATACCCGACAACTCTTGAGAGAATCATTAATAAACCTAGCAATACATTTTATATTAAAGAATCTAGGGCTAATGGATTGTGAAGAAGCTAACTATTTCTGAGAAAATAATGAGTTGTTGTGAACTCGGAGAAATTTAAATTCCAAGGAGAGGCCCATTTCCATTTGTGGAATCTTTATTCCACTCCAGTGTTGCTTTTTCTGAAATGTTAAGCATCACTCTTTATAAAAGTACCATTATGCTTCTAGAAAAAAAAAAAGGATCAGAAAGTTGGAGAATTGTTCATTATCATTATCATTCCCAACACTGAAACAACACTGCACTAGAATCGATGTAGTAACAATATTGTATCTATAGTGTGGAGGCGGACGTACCAAAGCGCTTTATGGTCTGATTTAAATTATTTCATAACAACGATCTATGACGATGAGAATTAGAGTACGGAAAATATCTTGCTTGCATCTCGACCACCTGTTTCACGGGCGGCATATTGCGCCCTGGGGCTGCTCAAATCCGCGGGCTTATTAACGAAGTCATAACAATAACTTTGCGGCTCTCGGGGCTGCTGGCACGGTGCGCTGTTTTACAAATGGCAGGAGCTGTTATAGCAAAGCCATCTATATCCCCTAAATGGGCTCGGATCACATACTTCACTCGGAGGGAAGGTTGGATTTATTACAAACTGGCGGCATGTTGTTGCGGTACGGAGTACCACTGCAAAACAGGTGTTACAGCTGTTTTACCATTGGAAGGATATTTATGTGAGCACCGTCTGTTAGGTTAAGGTTTTTGGAACAAAGAATGGTAGCCTACTTTTGAAACAAATCGGCTTTAAATTTTTTTACTAACTTCATTACCTTCTTCAGAGCGACAAACAATTCATATTTTCTAATATGTTTCTTTAATTGTAAGTGAACTAACACATTTTTCTCTTTCTTTGTTTTATTTTGTCCAGTATGTATCTTAAAATTATGAATTCAATACGTTAGATGATACAAATTATTTTTATTTTCAGTAAGAATATTCTCTTATATAGTGAGGGTGCTGACTGCCTTTAGAAACACTAAACAGCTAGTTCCTAAATCAACCTGATCTGATCCCTGTATTACTGCACACGCTGACGTCACAAGCCCGTCCTTCGTTCGCGGATTGGCAGCGGCCAGTAATGTACAATAACATCGATGTTATGAGGAAACTAACTGCCAAAACACTTTCATTGAGTTTGTTTTTCGCTGCATTTCATTTAAAATTAAATACGTCCATATAGTTGAAAAAATATGGTAAAATCTTACGGCTAAAAAACTATGAAATAAAATTTTATTTTAGGATTATCCGAAACACGGTCACTGGATTACAGCTTTTGATTCTAAAACGGAAACTGTTCTCGATCCATGACCACATGCAAAAATCGATCACGGGCTTGCACATAGTATTTAAGTAAAGTGTTTTAGTGTTTCATAGACTCGTATTACATCTTCGCTGTCCTAATTTCTGACGATAACTCAAGGAAAACGTTATGTAGTTTAGTTTGAATGCTGGCCTAATTTCAGCGAAGTATATTCATCATAATTAATGTTGTATAATTTCACTGATCTGTGGTTTCTGTGCATTCAGCTAACATCGCAATTATTAAATGAGTAAATGAAGCACTGTATTTCATTGAAAGCTCACAGAAAAAAAACTCGACTATTTCTTTTATATATGTTTGTTTTCTTTTTTTGTGCTAAAATATCTTGTCCCGGCCTCTTACCTGTGATGTTTTCCAAGTCATATTTATTAAAGCTTTCTAGGAAGAGGAAGGGAAATTGCAATTACTTTGGTGGGGACTATAACATCTGTACTCTTTTTCATTTTCACTTAATACACTGAAAAAAGTCAATATTTTGCCTTATGAACTGAGATTCATTTTATAGTTGTGAAATAAAATTATTCCCAATATTTTGTTTAAATTGTAGCACAAATATCTTAATATAATAATGCTTTTTGTAGTGTAAGATCATCATAAGTTTCTCAGTAAAAGATCTGAGATAAGGGAAAAGACAGGGGTAGTTCAACTATGAGAATAAATTATAATAAATAATACCAACGGAACAGTCAAGAATATGCTTCTTAGTTTATCGTTAAAATAGTCAGCCAATATAGTTCAATTTTTTTGTAGCTAGTAAAACACGATATGCGAGGACTTAGATTTCTTCTCATTTTTTTTACAAAAAGAAACTAAAAAATTATTAAGCGCGGACTATTTACTGTATACTGTTACTTCCATTTCCCCAAAAATTATGCAAAATATCTCCCTCTGGTGAACCATATTACGAAAGGATGATCTTTTTATGCTGAATTACTTGCAATATGGGTAAATTTTTTTGCACTGGGCTTTAGGGCTTGTTGACGTCGACGCCGGGGTAAGGAAGAAATTCGGCCATGGACTTTCCAAGGATCCATCCCGACATTCGTTTGGAGTCATTTCGGGAAACCATGGAAAACCAAAATCTGAATTGTCTGTCGGGTATTTGAACTCGCGTCCTCCAGCCATTTCCGGGCGGTACCGTTAACCCAGATGGCTGTGTGGTATTGGTCATAATTCCAGTAGGAATTGTGGTTCAGTATTTTAGTACAACTTTGTGTCAGTAGCTGTGAACAGACGTGATTTAGTTTCGGTCTGTTCTCGCTTCTGATCTTCTGCTCAAGTTGCCCTCAAAGCCTTTGTAATTTATCCAGCTTTGATATGCTAGTTGATTGCAAACAAAATGAATATTTGATTTCACAGCCAGCACGGTCAAATGAGATGAACATAAGATCTTTCCAAAGCGCACAAAGGGAAAGCAATGATTTATACTCTAGCTGATCTCTTTAAACTAATGCAGTCTTTTTACTGAGAAATTAAATTTTCATATTTTAATTTTGACGTATATCAAAAAGGAAAATCATGAAAGACCTCTAGATTTAATGGTAGACATTAATTATTCATCTGAATATCTCGTTATGTGCTCCTCCCTCCCTGCCCAATACAAACTTTGTCAGTTGTATAATCGTAAATCTGTTCATCTAAACATTAGATTTGTCGCATTTAATAATAACCACTAATTCAAAACGTTCGAACATAATTTGTTTTAAGTATATTTACTACTAATGATTACTCCAGGGGAAAATAAAATGTAAGCGTATTACACTCAGCAACATCATTAACAGAATTTAATAACCACATTATTTCAGCTGTCAGCACGTTTAGATACTTCTGGTATGAATAATAACTCAGTTGTTGACTAATTTTCCTCAGTTAATTCATAAATGATTTTAAATTGAACTCCGTCTATTAATAACTGTTTTTATAGATGTTAATTCCTCAGATGGGCATAGCTCTGTGTTAAAGAGCATCGTCATTAGAGGCTTAGTAATAACTACACATATTGTTCCGGAACAATACTAGTGGCACGTATATAGTCATGTGTTTAGTAATAAAACTCAACATTCTGTTACTTATTTTGTTAGAAACATCACTTTGCTATTATTGATTTTTGTACTTCAAATTAGCCCTTGGACAACTGCACCAATTTAGTTTTGGTGTCTTCTGTGTTGTTTTCGTTAGTTTACACACATCCTCTACAACCTTGTCAAGGCGTTGTAACGATTTTTGAAAAGCGATCCCAAGGTGTATGTGAAGAGTTTCAACATCTGTTGAATTTAGTTTCAGACGGTTGAGGCATTCAATGTAAGGATTGACTGGGCCAGTGTGGATTATATATACGACAAAGTGCTTCATAATACATATTATTCCATTTTTATTTGGGATTATTGTGATATTCCTTTTGCACCCCCTTGGTTACACCAAAATGTCGAGACTTAGAAGAAGACATTGAATGCCCTAACCAAAGGAAGTCCATGTTTTCTCTGTTATTAGTGCGTTCCGTAAGGAAGTGACACAAATTGGATGTGTGTTAAATGTTTTGTGCGAGAAATAGGAAAGCCACCGCTGTAGTACTATGCTGTTAAGTTCTTAGAAATAGTTTAAAACAGAATTCCGCCGAACTGGGAGGCTCAACGTAGATTTGCGACTTACTAGTACTCTCTAGTGATGTGTAATGTTAGAAATGTACTGAAAGGCTAGGTATCTAATACGAAAGAAAATTCAGTGTAAGGTGTAAGAAAGTAAATTAGACTAATGAGTCTACCACATGATTTATGTGTGTTATAATCCGTAACAGAAATTTCGTGCCTTGTAATAAACATTTCTTTTTTTTTTTTCAGCTAAAAATATGACTAAGTTAAAAAAAATACAATTGTGTCAATAAATCGATGATTGTAAGTTACTACTTTCAGTCTTCAGCCACTTGGTGGCATATTGAAACCCTGCTCAATACCCTCTCGTGTTCTATCATTTAAAATATGTTCGTCTGCGTAAAATATGACGGTGTGGATATGTGCAACTTATTTTCTGTTTAACTGAGTAAAATAAATGTTATGGTTATCATGAAATCATTAAAGTGACGAAAAGAATCAGTGCATAGCTCTTTTTTTTAAATTTAAGGCTGATTGCTTAGAAAAAATACCAACAGTGATGGTAAGTATGGAATTTGTTGGTTTTGCATTTATCAGTTTTCAGGACCATTGCAATTAGCTTCCATGAATACATGGTTTCATATTGTAACTTACTTTCAGCAAGATATTATACAGTTATTATTGGTATTCACGTGGGAGTATCATACGTCACTGTTCATTAACTTAGATTTTGTCACACATTTGTAGAGTTATTAGTGAAAAATCTAAGACAACACTGACCTCAGAACACAAGTATCAGACTTCATGTCATATATGACAAATTTCAAATTAGTACCGATGTTACGCTAATAAAAAAAATGTTGAATCCATATAAACGAGAAATTCCAACCAAAAATATTGTTTAAAAGGTATTTAAGCTGATTAAAGGCAACCACAAAGCATGAAAAACGATTAAAATCAATATTTAGGTATTTTCTATTTTTACAAACATTTTTGTGTGGAACAGTAATGTGGAGGATAAGAAGAGCAACGCCATGTTAAGTTAATTTTAATAATCCATATTTATTACAGTTCAATAATTTAGACAAAATTTACTGCGCCATTTTTATATGTAATTGATATCCGTAAATTATGAGAATTTTAATTTCTTGAATCATTTAGAAGCCGGAACTTCCTTCAAGAAATGTATTCGTTACTTCGCAGCAATCAATAAACAGTGTCACCTGTTGATTGAAGACAAATCAATGGTTAATATCGGACAACAATGGTTATTTATTTCTAGTCAGAAGTTTATAACAGAGTGACGAAATTAATTTGAGATAACGGATGGAGGTGTGGTTATCTGCATAGCCCCTTCATTATCTGCTAACACTGTTCGATTTTGCACGTAAACATAATTTTACCCATCTGCAGCTAAATTCCCAGTATTCGTGTTCTCTGGTAGATAGTTTGGATGATCGCAATAAGACACTGTCGCAATGTACTATCAGGGAGTATCCAGCTCATCCATATCGTAAAATTTTCTCAACTTTGGCCTGAAAGGTGTACGGTAAGACTCTGGCCTCGCATTCGGCAGGATGCTGGTTCAAATCGTCGTCCGGCAATCCAGATTTGTGTTTTCCATGGTTTCCCAAAATCACTCCAAGCCAATGCCCAGATAGTTCATTCCAGGGGCCATGTCAGAATTGCTTCCCGTCCCATGCCCCCAGTCATTCCTCGCCTCAACCGACCCCTTTGTAGGCATTAAGAGTACTAATCTAGTAGGCGTGTGAGATTATTTTGATCAATCAGTAAATATTAGTTTGTATGACATGTTTTGAACAACGATGATATGTTGAATGATGTTTTAGTGCATATACAGAAGCAAGCATATATGACATGATTCACAGATAAGGAATTTTTCGAAACAAATTAACTTCTCAAATATTAGCCCACAAGGGTTACATTTATTTTACTTGTCACAAAGCTTGGAAAATTCAGAGAGTTAAATTATAGTGGAGCATGTGAAGCTACACAGGGTGTCTGGTATGAGTTCTTGTTGTGAAGGTTCAATTGTCTCTTATTACACTTTACCGCAATCGAGACTGTAGTCAGAATCTATCAGCTCGTAGCACTGCCTGTCGTCTCGTTTCAAGTTTCCCCTTACAGAACGTTGGCGTCACTCCAAAGACGGCTTCCCACGGCCCGTGTATTTGTCGGTCACGCCGGTCCAGCTATCAACAGTGGGCCTCTGCTGGCAGGGATGGCGCGTCCCTATCCGTCGCCCAGTCGGTAAACATCAAACGCCCGGGTAGCTGAAACGACACTAGGCAACGTGGTGGAGAGGTGGTGAGGGCTAGCCTGTGGCGCGTGCTGCATGGCGTGGCCTACAAAACCACGCAGCCTGCCTGGGAGTGGCCATCTCATGGACTTGCAACTATACCCAATCCGCAACCAGAGAACATGTGAAACTCCTGTCTCGTACCGAAAATACAAAAACACTTGCCCTCCCCTCGTCATCTCTCTCTTTCTTCAGTTCCTCTTGCTTCCCCTCCAAAGGGAGTTTCTTCATCTCTTGGACGTAAATCTCGTTCTCTAGTAATGCCCAGTTACGTGTTTATTGGCTTCAACATGAAACAAATTTCGTTAACATCTAGTAGTCTGAACCTGTTCATCGCATCCATTCTTACTCGGAAGTCCCTACTGCTTCTCCAAAGCGTGACTGCAGAACATCCCGCGGAATTCTCCCACGACGCGACATGGTCCATTAAGCCCGATTTTGGTCGGAACAGCCAAACCAAAAGTGTTGCGGATGGTCTGTTCTGTTCGAAATGTCTGACAGATATGCCCCTGCTAGAATATTCCGTCTTACTGTCTCATTGTTGTCCACTTATCCACTGCACCTTCTTCTGGGACACTAACTTCACGGTGCGCTCCACACAGAAAGTTAATACTTCAGACCGAAGCGGTCCGCTCGCGGAAGCTTCATATTTTACAAGCAAGCGTTTGTCGATGTGAGCAGGAGAGACTATTTCGCAGTGCAACCATCGCGGCACCCTTTGAGTGCAGGTGTTTGGAGATGGGAAAGGAGATAAGCTGACCGCATTCCTTCAGTGGGGACAGTCCGCCCCGTGCCAGCGGGCGAGAAGTATAGAGCGTGTGTGTGCGTGTATGCATGGAAGGATACACTATTATTTGATAATAAGTTCAGACCAGTTTTGTTTTTCTTGTTTCACGCTAAAACCCTCGTTTTGAGGAGAAGATTGAAGCTGGCCAGGGAGACGCCGTTCGAAAGGATGATGATCGAATGTGTTCCAAAACAAGTACTCGTCCAGTGTAATCACAGTGCGACGATTGAAGTTTGTTTTGTGTGTGTTGTGCACAGAAATTCCAGAAGAACGGACAACGCTGACTACAATATAGACATCAACTAGATGGTAATTACACAATTTTTATATTCCGCCAGAACAAACTAGTCAAAGTGTGGCGCATTGTACCAGAAAGCGAAAACCTGTAGATAATTGTGCTCTTTGATTTTATTTTGAGTTAGTTGGACATTGTTCATGATCTGTCATTTCGTTGTTTATTTAATCAATTTTTATTATATAAATTTAATTCTTGTTTTATGTGTTAGTCAATGCAATTCATCTTTTCTTATATTGATAACAATAAATGCAAGTGTCAGTAGATAAAATTAATATAATTTTCCTTGTAATAAAACAAATAATTACATTTCTAAATGTTTATTGAATATTCTGGAAGGATTCCTTCCATGGCGCCCAGGCAAAATTGAACAAGGTATTTTATTATTATTATTATTATTATTCCGAATAACCCTTTTGGAGAGTACGATAAATCAACTTTGGCTATGTTTCTTTGTATTTAATTTTCTTTGCTTCCAAACTTCCTTCATTCTTTGAGAGTGTTGTTCCTTTTGTTCCTGGGTCCATTTCCTTCCCTTGATGTATTTCTGTCTCTCGTGATAACCTGTCTTGTGAATTACTTCTCTAAAAAGTGTTCTGCTGTCTATTATATCTGCTTTCACTCCAGCAATTTTCATGTCCTTTTCAGTTTCAGTGAACCATGTGGGTTTGGATTTGTATTTGTTCAGTAGGGTGAAGATCTGTTTTGTTAGTCTATTACTATCCATTCTGTATATGTGTCCGTAAAATTTCAGTCTTCTTTTCCTCATTATAACTGTTAATTTTTCTATTTTCGAATATAGTTCTCAGTTTGGTCTTAATTTGTATTCAGCATTACTATTAGGTTTGGGTCCCAGTATTTTTCTCAAGATTCTTCTTTCTACTTTTTCCAGTTTTTCAAGATCCCCATTTCATGTTAGCTTAAGCGTTTCTGCCGAATACAGCGTTTCTGGTCTAACCACTGCTTGATAGTGCCTTAGTTTTGTGTTCCATGATAAGGATTTTTGGTTATATACGTTCTTTGTCATATGAAATGCTCTTTCCATTTTATGTATTCTAGTTTCTATTGCAGTCTTTTCTTTTGTGTCACTCGTTATCTATTCTCCTAGATATTTAATGATAGAGAGTAATAATAACTGGTGGCAATCCTTACTCCCGGGTACACTACAAGACACAGTCCTACCACGAGCAATAATACTTTCCAGGTCAGCTTACGGTCGTGCTTCCAAATGAGGCTATATAACAAGATAGAGACGATCATTCAACTATGTTGCTGAGTCTAGATGCAAACAGGAAGCTAAACCTAACAACTGCACGTATTTTAATTTTTATTGATATAGAGCAGTGGTTCTTTATTTAACGTTTTATAAACAGTCTTAATGCAGAGATTGATAAAAAAAATGGATTATTATAGTTGTAACATGAATAACTCAGCAATTTCGCCACTATCCACAATAGGCTGGATTGCTGAACTCGAAAGAGGCTGAACCTTATACGTGAACACCTTGAACCTGACTTATTTTAATTTGAATGTTTATAAGTTTGGTATAACAGATTCCATTTCAAGCAGAAGGCAGCCAAGTGATGTCTATGGAACCAGAGAGTAAGACTGGTAGTGCTTGCTGGCTCAGTGGTAGTAGACTCTTTGGAGGATTCATCGCAGAGAAGTTCGTCTCGTTGTACCGGCAGTATGAAGCGGACTGCAGAACGAGCAATACATGAAAAGAATTAATCTATCACGGTGAAAGAGACATTAGGGGTGATCAGAAACTTATTTAACAAACCTGCAGTGACACGTGTATATTTTATTTCATACAACGAGTACACCCAACTGATAGTTGTGAAATTTGTTACCACCGAAATAGTTGTTTTTTCTGGTGGTTTAAGTTTTCAGTATGACTAGTTACTATTGTTGTTTTAACTGTAAATTGTTGTGTAAATGTTTTTAATCAGATATATTACGGGTTTCACCAGATATTAGTGAGTTGTAGCGATCGGGTAAGTGTTAGTTTAATCTGTAAGAATGTTTATCAACAACCTTGGTCCGTGCGAGCGAGAAAAATGTTATTGCTAAACAGCGCTACCATTAATAATTTATCGGAGTAATGTAAAATGCAAATGTGTAATGTGGTGGGTGATTGAAAGAAGTATTAAAGTTAACGTGTGCGATCATAACGGTTTTCTTTATGGACATAATAATAATAATAATAATACATTCTGATTAACTACTGGGTATATTTCAGTCACGGTAGTAATTATAAAAACGTAACGAACTCACTGCCAGTGAGTGTGAGAGATGGTTATAGGGCCAAACCATCCAAAACACGCCGTAAATTCTTTTATTGTGAAGTCTAATTAGTAAAGCAATTGGTTTACGTATTAATGCAAGAAAATAAACAGGAACAGTTACCAATTGAATAAATCTGCCAGGATCTACATTTAAACTGCGGCAGTTCACATAGTACATACATTAGGTTATTTCTGGACATAGTGCCCATATCGGTTTAGCCACTAGTTGCTTCGTGGGATGAATTTGAACATTCCCTCCTTGTAAAAATCCTGTCCTTGCGTTGCGGTGGTAACACATTCTTCCCCTTTCCAACGTTGTTGCGAAGTGTTTCACCTCCTCGTATGAAGCGAATAGTCGGCCTTCTAGATGCCGCTTCAAGCAAGGGAAAAGGTGATAGTCTCTTGGAGCGAGGTCCGGGCTGAGGGGGAAGATGATGACGTGTTGGGTCGGCTCTGCGATTCTCCTCGGTAACATTTTCTTTACCGGCCACAAACTTTTGACACCATTCTGCGAACATTCCGTAAACCTCTACCAGCTGCCAGTGAATTTCAGCCGCCGTTACATGTTTCGCCAGTGCAAATCGAATAACTGAGCGAATTCTTCCCGAGATCACTTTCCCAAACCGAGCGTGGTGGTGTAACGGATAGCGTTCTGGCCTCGCATTCGGGAGGACGGCGGTTCGAATCCCCGTCCGGGCATCCAGATTTGGGTTTTCCATGGTTTCGCAAATCACTCCAGGCGAATGCCGGGATGCTTCCTTAAAAAGGCCATGGCCGAATTCCTTCTCATTCCTTGCCCCCAACCTTTCCCGTCTCTAAAGACCTCGCTGTTGAGCAGTTAAAAAAAAAGTTTCCCAAACAAGTAGCCATTATTGTTTGCCTACAACTAGCGGTGTACTTGGTGGGTGGCTGAAACTCTGCACAGTTCCCAACCTCTTGTCTTAGAATTACAGCAAATTACTGACTTGTCTATTATGGACAATACTCCAGGAATATCGGCTTTGTAATCTTAGTTTCTGATCCCCGCTCCTATATTAAATTTTAAATGTGTAATCAAAGCTTATTTTGTTGCAAGTTGCATACAAATAAAAATAAGTGATAATTCATTTTAAAGCAATTTCAAGTGTCCTTCATTTACGTAAGCTACATTTCGCATGTCGTAATAAGGCTGTTACAATCTCTCTTCGGCAGTGCTGGTAGAACTCTAATCTCCTTTGCGTCATATAAGTGCTAAGAGAGGCCAACAACAGAGCATTTCACGATGTCGAGGAAAAGAAGCAAAGCAACTGCGGGACAAGCAAAAGACAGCACAATCCTAAAAATCGTAATCGTGTTGGTCGCAGAGCTGTCTCCCAGTAAAATTCAAACAGGACAAGCGCTTCGTAATTACAAAACAGGGCTGTGTAGGGTGGGGACAGCATCCGGCAAGACAGTGCCAGGCTAAATGAAATACAGTCTGCAGGCAAAACAAAGTGTGTGGTGGGGAGGGGGGGGCGCATTAAGGGCGTAACGAACGGCCGGCCTGCGGGGCTGAGGCTGATAGCGGTGTTAAGTAGCAGATAGTGCTGTGCCGCGAGTACGTCCGTATCGGCTGCGGAAACCAACCACACAGCACCTCGGTCCGCCGCGCCGGAGGAGCATTAGCAAGCGGACAAACAACCCCTCCCCTCCCCTAATGGGCCACGCAGCGCTAACGACCCGGCACACGCGCCCCCCATCCACTTCCCACCATCCTTTTTTTCTGCACTTGCCGCCTCTGCACGGCATACGCGCTTCTCCTGCCTTTGTTTCTTTTGACTGTCTACACCTAAAGGCTCTCTGTCTTCATTTCGCACAACTATCAGGCTAGCAGTCCGAAGCGTTTCCTCATTTGCATGCAGCATTCCCGACGCAGACGTGATGCATAAGAAGCAAAGCACACTCAATCATTTGTAAAGATTCTTTTATTTATTTATTTATTTTGCTCATGACTTTACGCCACGTCGACGTAGAAATCATTAGAGGGGGGAAAGGACGGGGCAAGGAATGGGAATGAATTCTGCCATGGCCTTTTGAAGGAAGCATCCCGGCATTCGCCTGGAGTGATTTAAGGAAAACATGGAAAACCAAAATCTGGGTTCCCAGACGGAGATTCGAACCCACATACCCCAAATGCGAGGCCAGTGCGTTATCCGCTCACTCGCCACACTCAGTATTTGTAAAGCAATGTTTTCTAAAGCAGTGTTTTGAAATAAATATACAGTTTTAATAATATAATCCCAATTCAATTTAGAATATTTGACACATAATTAAAGATGAATCACACTTACACAGAATTTTGAACTACTTAAATATTACAGTATCAGGTTATCATATTTGTGTGTATCATCAGCAATACACCACCTCCAAAGGTAAGATGCCAAGAAGCAACGGCACGTGAGTGGATAAAACTATATCAAACCGACCATCCACAAGATCTCTCAATCCTCGAGGTCCTAAATGACCTACCCCCCACTCATCTTAAATCCAGAAATCCAGTATGGCATGACATATTTGACATCGATGTCAAGGAAATATGGCGACAAAGCTGGAACTCTACATTTGTGAAACATCAAGATATTGAAGATCCTACAACTGGGTTTCCGGGATTCCATCTGAAGAGAGTCCAGTGTGTAAAAACCTAAGTCGCCTAAGAACTGGTCACGCCAAATGCAACGTCATACTTTATAAGTGGAGACTTCAGGAGTCTCCTGTCTGTGACTGCGGAGCACGTTCCCAGAGTGTGGAGGATATTATCAAAAGAATGTCCTCTAAGCAAGTACGATGGACCATTTCAAGATGTTTTCAATGCTACAACTTCCTTCATAGAACGGCTGCAGCTACTAGACATTCGTTTTTGAATGCTACCAACGTTTTTATCGTTGTATATATCGTATATATTTATATGTATTACATTAGTCGCTTAGCCATACGACAAATAATAAATAAATAAATATTTGCGTCTGTGAGTGTGTCAACATACATTGTCATGCCTTAGGTCAAATCGGTATAGTCAGTTTTCGGGGAGAAATATTAACATTCCATCAGTCAAATTGGCTTTGAACTTTGTACTTATCGTTACCGAAATTCCACCAGTCGTATGCCGAGATGGTTTCTATAAGATCCCGTTCCTTGTTCCTTAGGTTAGGTTGGACGGTAAGGTTCCCTGAGGCCCTACAACAACTCGCCTTCTAAGCTTCATCTCGGAGGAATGGAATGTAAAATATAGAGGACCAACTTATTACAGTTTATTTAGCCTAATTGTTTATGCATGTTAATGTTATCCTACATGAACAGAATAGAAAGACAATTAAAAATCAGATGATGCACACACTGAACCAGATTAAAATAAACAATAATACAACGATTTAATCTAAAAATGATCAACCTCAGGACTGGAAATTGAAAGTGACTCAAAATGACGTGACCAACGTTGCTGCCGGGATCAAATGAAATCCATTTTCGGAAATAAAATGTGAGGAATGTAGCAATCGAAGAAGGAATCTAAGTAAGCGTTCCATAAACATGTTTATACTTTCAGTACCTTTGATTGTTTGTTATTTATCTGTCATTAATTATACTAAGTTCATTATTAAATTCGTTGTATGAAGTGAGCAAAGTGTAAATATTAGCTTATAACTTGCATTCTCGAAAAGCTATATGATGGTAACAAAGACTGTTAAAATTTGTTTAGTTCACTTCATCGACTTTCAGAGTGGTTTATTCCCACTTTCATGTGCAATTTTGTGTTCTTTTCACCTCAAGTTTTTCACTTCAAATTCTAGTTTCAAGAGAAACCGTTCCTTTATTTTAAACTATACCGAGAAGATGTGTATGCAAATCATTAAGTTCTCTACACTAAAAAATGGAAACAATGTTTCTCAGAACAATTCAGAAAAAATATAAGAAACAGTGAATTAGTAAAGTCAAAATTCTTTATAACAAAACTGGATAGTCAAAAATGAATCCATATAAAAATATCTTTTTTTGTCTCTAGTTTTCGCTTAAAGTAAATTATGTTAACTACGAGAAACTCTTCTAAACCATTGCAAATATTCTAAACACATTTGTAGAGAGCAGATGTAGATGGGTGCAGGAAAGGGTGAAGATGGGTGTGTAGGGAAATTGCAACCGGAGCGTGTGCTCAATTGCAATTAAATTAAATTTTAAAATAATTAATTAACAAAATTAATTAATTAATACCTCAGTAAAAAATACTAAGTCATTAAAGCCGCCCCATTCACGCCCTTGATTGCGTCTCCGAGCTGGTGCCCAACTCCTGACAAGAGAATTAACTCGTCCGATTCCTGGTAATGGAAGCAATTTTCACAATCGGGACTTTGTCGACAGTGTGGAAAAGTGGCGTTACGCAATTACTAATCACCAGATTGTGCACTAAAGTACTTGGTTACGTCCCAAACTTCTCCACGGTGCGTATGGCTTGAGGGTATATGGCTCTGTTGGCGAGGATTCTTCCGTTGGAGGGGGAAGTTACGATTAGCAATCGCCTTGGTATCTTTCGGAAAGGTAGGCCTGAATGAGGCAGAATCGAGTTTCACCCTCTCCTTTTCTTCAACTTTGAATCATTCACAGCTCATAAGAAACACACATCTCAGTTATCCACGCAAAATAGCAACACGTAGGCACACTTCCGTCAATTGCGAGGACCAAGGAAAATAATCCCAATTAAATACCAGAAGAAATTTGAAATGGAGGCCTTAGTAACATTGTAGCCACCAAACCTGGATCATTGGGTAGTGAAATAAACGACCATAAAGGCATTAACTTCCACCTGTGGTTATTTTTAAGTTCTGATGGTAGTTAGTTATAAACATGAGACGAAATTTAGTCATTTTAATTCCTATTTTTGTCCATCAATACCTGAAGGGTAATTAAAAAATTTATATGTTTATCGAGTTAAATGTCGAGACAACAAACCATTCCACTAATTTTGTTCTTTGAAACAGGAAAAATAAGAGCCGATTTAAACGATCTCGTAAATCGTTCCTTAATGTGTGTGTGTTTTTTATACAGAATGATGCATCTGAGCGAATTAATTCCGTGTAATTTCCTTTGACAGGAAGAACAAACGACACCGTCTCACGTCTAGTTAACGCGGACAAAACGTTATCGTTCTGGTTCAATATGCCGCAAAACTACTGAGACATTAATGGAACGGTAATACGCACGAATGTTTAATGGCCTATGAATCTTTACTAATTAAAATTGTACGTGAGCAGAAACATTCATTTGGGCGTGATAACACGTGGAAGCGCAAATGCCGCTAACGGCTTGGCAATTAAAGTTCGTGGAAGAAAAAAGAAATTAAAACTTGCTGCATTAGTATTATCAAGAACATTTGTTCCGCTAATTGCAACATTTTTATGGGAACACATATAGGACGTCAGGGAAGCTATTTCACGCAACAAATGCTTAACGATTTCGGTATTGCGGTGCTAAATCTTGAGCATACGTTTATTCAAACGTTTTGCGATTGCTCCTGTAGTTGTAATAGCCGAATCTGCCGGCCGAATGTAAAACAACGCTGCCATGTCCTTCATTATTTATTTGACTTTATATTTTTGAACATAAGCCCACTTTAAAAAACCGTTCTACACAAAGCGTTTGCACGTTTCACATTAATAATTACATTTGCTTTACGTATCCCACAGAGTCCCGTTTTTCGAACCATTAAATGAAAACTACATACAATTCCCATTTCAAACCTACCTTTAATAATTTGTTACAATACTATTAAGAAGAAAAAAAAACTTTTCTTAGTAGCGCTTTTCTTGTCGGTGCAATCCATATAAATTGGGCTAATTAGAGCCTCAATTAATTTAAGTTCGGAATAAAAAATTAAAATCCTGCAAGGTACTGGATCTTCGAATTGATAATAATTGTGAATATTGCGTCCTCTTCGTATAAATAACGCACAATAAAAAACTCTGACAAACCTTGAATCTCTTCGAGAAAAACATTAATAATTGTTCGGCTAATGGATTAATTAGTAGTGTCAAGCGCTTAATGGTATTTCAGAAACAACACAGCGAAACTATTTAATGATTCAATAAAAGATTCGAGTAACACTACAAGATTCAAGTTTGAAAAGTCCAGTGCTACTCGAAGCTACTTAGTAACGATGTTATGGGTTCGAGCAATCATACAAGAAGTCGTTTGACCATGTGACACATGTCACCAATCAGGAAATCACAGCGACATCAAAGGTTGTCAATAAAATTCCAGTGCAATATTTTCGATGTATTGATTATATACGATTATATAAACGAAACGTAAGGAACTTTGAGAATATTTCATACCATTAATGCGATAAATAAAAATTTATGTCATTAAGAAATCGTCTAAAACAATCTAAACACACTCTAAACCTCTGGTTACATGAACTCAGTTACTAGAAATACTATTTAATTAATTGAAGTTTTTCGGTACACCTCCTGTAGCTTCTGAACATTACCACTCCTTGATTACAATGCTGACCTTACACACATTTTCCTTTGTTTTAGGAGGGCCGTGTGCTAATTGTTTGCCTTACAGATTTGATTTACAATTTTTTAATATTTGTTACAAGAGTCCCGTGAAAAATCAAATACGCTCCTGTGATAATCCGTAATATTAACACTTTTAGAGGATTTGTTGTCGTTCGCCATTTTCCGTATCTGATTCCTCGAATTGTACAGAAATTAATTGCAGTCTATTATTCAGTTCTGATGGTTACGTGTGATATACAATAAAGCTTTACTAGAATTGAATACAGAATAGGCATTGACCTGCCGTTTTGAAGTACTTTTGCTACACCATCAATTATGTATCTCTTGATGACATCATACGCCGTAGGAAAATGTGATTAAAAAAAAAATAAAACAACTAGTTTTTTGACCGTAAACAATTGACATATTAAACCCAGGAGTCTGACCAGTATACTGAGTATATCCTTAGTCATTACGTCATTATTACAGTATTTTTCAGTTCATAGTATACATTTATTGTAAACATGAGAACATGCACAACCATCATAATGTCATTTATGTTTAACTTCATGTCATTTGGTTGTAAGTGCTAACTTATCTCGCTGCAACTTCTTTCTAAATATAAACGGTCAACGTATAGTCTGCCTCACCCCTCAATCTTCCGATCTTAAAATCTCGTACATAAATTACGGTATCAAATGAAACTGCAAAAAATATAACTAGATGACAATATTTTTTTATTTATATTGGAGATTTATGGTTGAATCTGAAAGTACTTTCCTGAGGAGAATTATTCTGATTTATCAATGTCATTGCTGTGTTCGTGAAGATCAACTCTCAACGCATTGGTTCTATCTCACGATGCACCTGTCTGTGTTTTTATATACGATGACAGAAAAGATTTGGTTCCATGATTTTCCAGTTTTCATCTTGATACAATACTGTTTGATGTATTATAATAATATCTACGTATGGTTGTTTCACGCATAACACACGCTGAGAGATATACCACCTCTGCTTAACTTATGATATGATAGATACTAACTACCAGAGGACAGATTTACTAAATAAAAGGGGGAAAAATGCTGAATTTAACAAAAGATCATGACCGTGAGAATGTAACTACCTCTACAAACTAAATATAACAGGAATAAAACCAGATAATGTTTAGTTATAAATATAGTTCATTTCCTACTTTATACGTCATTGTGCTAAACAGAATGGTTACCCGAAAAACAATTACGGCTGTTTCAGCTCCAACCGCAATCGGAAATTTGCACCAAATATTACAGTCATACAAAATAATTCATTTAATGGAGGTATGGAACTGGCTGGCAAAAGGACAAATAATGTGCATATTTTTTTCTCTCTCCCTCTTTGGTTTTGCTGTCCACGCCGTACACAGTATTTGACGTTGACAAAGTCAATACCAGCACAACACAATGTAGTGTAATTCACGAAGGTATTTCCAATTATTTCTGAATGGTTATATTTAAATCTCGTATCCTGCACTTGATCATTCAGAATATTTGTAACGTAACTTTCAGCTATGGTGAAGAATAAAAGATCGTAATTACTTTACTTGATACACTAATCTGTTCTGAAATATTTCATCAAAGTTGTTGGATAGAAATTGCTGTTAATATTTAAAATTCTATAGCATAAAATAAAGCTTACTGTTATTTTTACCAATATAGAAGATGTTGCCGTAAATGCTTAATTTAAATAAAGTTTCATACTCCCTACCCATATTTTAAATTTTATTGAATCCTCCGTACATTTTTTTTAACATAAATTATCTTTTCCAGCTTATTCAGTCTTCTTTATTATGTTGGTTTTAGTTGCATGCAGAAATATTTATTTTCCAGTTCATTTCGAATGTCCCCTACGTGAACAAAATAACCGATCTTACAGATCTTACAATAGGACCTAACGCCTATCTTATCATTTCACATTTTAGGAACGTTCTTCCACAAACTTTTCTGGGCCTATCATTTGTAAAACACTTTAAAAAAAATATTCACAACAAACAAGTTTAACTTCAGTAAAGTTTTCTATTCTATGTTTATTCACTCTTAATCCTCTGCCCATAGCTCATTTTTTCGTAGACACTTTTCACCATCGCTGGGCTGTGTTTCATACTATGCTATTCTAAAATTGTTTGCAACTATATTTACTGTTATTGTTTCAATTCCGATTCACTCACTTCATGAAGTTTTCCCCCTCTCATATTTGGCGCAAATCTACTCTAACTGTTTTGTTCATTCTTTTAAATAACTGACGACTTCCACACTGTTCAGCGAACGAGAAACACGAAAATCCTGAATTACTGAATGTTTTGTGATGTGCCACTCCACCTTAACAACAAGTTTCGTTTCCTTTTCTTCCTTCTCAACACATTAACCGACTTCTACTTCTACTAAATGATTCCCTAATTATTTCTAAAGATTCTCTGCTTACAAGGATGTCATTAGATTACTGTGTAAGAACTTCTACCATCCTGCATTCGGTTTTCCATTTGTTTTTCTAAAGTCACTCCCCCCTCCCCCCCACCGCCACCCTTTTCGGTACTAATGACCTAGATGTTAACAAGCAGAAAGAAAGGTATTATAAATTTGACTTTTTGAAAACACTGAACATTTTGTACATTTTACAGCAATAAAAAAAAAAAAAAAAAAAAAAAAAAATTCCACTGTCGGAGCGAAGTTGGTCTATTAATTCAGTCGCTAGAATTGCTTCACTACCTCCGCAAACATAATTCGACTAACAGCACTTTAAAATGATTTTTTAGACATTTGCATAATTTAATTTTTATAACTTTCAATCATTTGATCACTCTTTAGTAATCACACTGTTCACTCCGTCTTCGGAGGTTTTTATGAAAATTTGACTGCATTACTTCCATTTCGTAGCAATTTCATTAAATCAGAATTATCTTCTAATTCCATCTTCTGGTTGATATGTTAGCTGTTCTGAAAATATGATAAATTTAAATTGGTTTTTCTAAGTTTAAATCTTTTCAAGCAATCTAACACCATTTCCTTAAAGCTGGAATTCCTATGCTATCAGTATCATCACTTTAATAGTCTTAATAGCACACTAAATTCCACCATTTACAGCACACTAATATCCAAACTGCATCCATCACACAGTTCCTCTGTGTGTTCATTCCACTTTCTATTTAATTCGGCTGAGGTTGCTGGCTGTTTTCTATCTACTCTTGTGGTGTACATGTTTCTTTCATTTCAGAAAAATTCTGTTTTGCTTTTGCATATACAACGCCTACTATTCATAAAATCATTCGTTTGTCGTCTTCTTGACAGTTCTCGTGTAGCTATTTCCAGTATGCTGACTTAATGTTTCATTTCATTATTAAAATCTCGGTAATGTAGTATTTCTGCATTCTCCTCGGATCTATCAATTTCAGTGCTCCATCTACAACGAAATATTCATCCGACTTATATTTGCTTTATGTAATTCTTCCTAATAAGTTCCATTCTTCAATCACTCATTTTCCTTCACAGAATTTTCTTTGAGCAAATTTGTGTTTGATACAATGCTTTAAGTTACCCACTTTCAATGTGTCTAGTGTCAAATTCTCCAGAATTTGAATATCTTCTTATTCTCCTGAAACGCAATCTCATCTTCATAAATATTATATTTTACTCGTGTTCAATGTTAGCTCCCCCGTTAATCATTTACAGCCTCCAAATTTATTGTTTTCTCACGATACATTGCAAAAAAAATTGTGATAACTTTCATTATATTGCTACAACTTTGAAATTAATGTTGCTCCTTTTATTTTTAATGGTGTTTCATGACTCTGCGATGGGAAAGTCATCAGAGACGGAAGAGAATTGGATGAGCGAACGGAAAGGCATTCATAGATTGCGATTTGAAGGAAACATTTCAGCATATTCCTGTAGTAATTTCAGGACATTTTGAAGAATCACAATCAAGTCTGACAGACGGGGTTTCGAAGAAGCGTCCTCCAGTCTGCAGGCCCCAGCGATACTCGTTAACACGCCCGACTCAGTGTTTTCCAGAAGTTTCTGCTTAATATTATTGATGGTACGTGAATTTCATGTGGACGATTTGTGTTTCCTCGAAGATAGCTTAGCAACAGAAGAGCAATGTAAATATCACCGCATGTCTGATTCGAAGAAATATTTAGTGTTACGGGATAAATGAAAGATGTAAATAAATATTTAGCGGTAGAAAATCTATTCGTCACCGTAGAAATCGGTTTCTGGAAGTCTTCGAGGAAATTTAAATTTTATGGGCACTTAGTACTCAAATTCCATTAAAGGTGTCTTCGGGTATTTTCCCAGGTCGTTATCCAGAATGCGGAAGAGGAAGTGGTAGGGGAGATGGAAGAGCTATGTTTGAGGCAACACGTTCAAGGTAGCTACAGAAAACACCTTCTGAGGGAGGAATGAAAAACGGGACGGAAGGACTATTTATTAGATGCGGGATACGAGGGATACCGCAAAACGGAAATTAAATTACCGGCAACGATATAATTTTCAGGAGAGAAAAGAACTGCTTCTACAGCTGTAATTACATTCCCATAAATTCACAATGTAATCAAATGGTAGACGGCGTAATAGAATTCTTCGTACGCGACAGGAAAACGCGGCTGAAATTTTTAATGAAATGCGTTACGTTTTTAATTCTGTTAATAAAAACTGCCAGTTTACATATATACGAAATCAAAAGGCATTCACAATTTGATGCTGTAATTACTTTAACATTTCATAAGGGCTGATACATGTCCTGTCATCGTTTCCAGAGTTCTTTTTTCCCCTTATATTTATGCCTTGCCGAAATTGAGGTCGTTAAATACAGAAGAGGAGTTGAGACAAGTAAGATCAACCATTTGGCCATGGTCTTTTAGAATTAACGATCCCGGCATTCGCTTTATTTCAGAAAACCATGAAAAACCGAAATTTGAATGGTCGGAAGAGGATTTGAACCTTGGTTTCCATTATTTATCATTCTGTTAAAACCTGACCCTGCATTTTATATAAAAAATAACAACAACAAAAAAGTTATATACAGATCGCGGCCGGTGAAATTCGCTAGAATGCAGCCTACAAAATTTTGGACAATAGTGGTAGTGCAAGAATAGTAGCTGGTATGGAAACACGAATCTGCGCGCGTTAATGCATAAATAAAAACTGGCACTGACGATGTTTTGAATAAAGGCGAAACGCATCTGTCATCAAAAGCATTTGTTTAGTTGTCGGAAACATAACCGATAAAACAGTATTCCTAATTTTCGCGTGTCTTCATGAGCAAACGTATTTTCTTATTAGGGATTTCTTCCTAAAGTTTTCATTAGAGATAACACTTTCCTGAGAAGTATTAACTATTTGTGCTCAATATTTAGTATTAATAGCACACATATACGTTAATGGCGTAGGAATAGATAAGCTATTTATTCTGAAACTATTAATTTGTAAATAGTATTTTCCATTAGGTTTCCTCCTTAATATTTAATTCACTTCTATGAAACAAATTAGAATGTTAGTTTATGGCGTAACGTGTATTTCTGAAACGAAAACTGAGTACCATCTCAATAATCTACTTGGTTCATTATGGTGAACCTTGACAAATCAGAAACCATAATATTCACTACAAATAACTTAATCATCATACAAAATAATGACTAATAAATAAGGTCTTTAAGTTAATATTGTCAAGGGTAGAAAGCATTTGTTTGTAGTTAAACCGGGTGAACGACTTAAACAACGAGCATCTGCTAATTATTTAGATTTATTATATTAGTTTTCAGAAGGCAAGTTCCTCTTCTGTATTTCTCAGTTCGTCAATACAATTCATAATACCGACAGGAGAAAACTTTGAATGCCTCTGTGTCTTACAGTTCGAACAATGAGATAGTTGCATACACTGGTGGGAATGTAATTCTCACTCAGGAAGTTTGAGTATTCGTATTTTCAGGAAAACGATTGTCGTTGCTTTCATTCTACCAAAGTTATATTTAAGCGTACAAATGTTGTCAAATATCCATGAAATTTTTGAAATGTCACTATCTTGATGAAAAGTATATTCGATAACCACGATCCTCAGTTGCTGAATGAACTAGTTGATTAGCTACAAATATGCACCACAGACTATTTGAATTTGCTAATTAAATGAAAGGCGATGGTAGAAATAGTAACTTCGGTTTACGGTCTGTGAAAGGTACAATACAAATATTTTCTATTACTTCGATATATTTTGTATTACCGAAATGAGACTGGCTAGTTGCATACGATTTGCTTGTAAAAAGCGGTATATGCATCTTGAATTCTGATTCCAGATATTCTGTTCTTTTTTAAATGATACTATCGATTGAACAATACATTGAAAAATTCGACATAAAAGTATAAATATATCATACAGAAGAGATGCAAATCTTACATTTTTATTAAAAAACGAGCAGATTTGTTATAAAATTACTAGGCATTCACTCAATACTGGAAGGCTCAGAACAAACAAGGGCATCAAAATCTAGTTCATTTGTAACTTGTTGATCCAAATTTTCAACAGAGTGTTTGACACTGCGCACGAATGAGAAACTGTTATTTATGACTCTCTCGTATGCTACTTTTATTTGATACTGTCAAATTTCGTCAAATGTTAACATTAAAAAATGCAGAGAATAGTCAGAACTCAACATAGAATTACGCAGAGAAGTGAATTAATTTAAGGAGAAATTGTGTCGATAGTTACTTTCAGTGAGAGAACTTATTGTTGGTGCAGCAGAAAACATAATAAATCTGAAAATGGATACATCACTTCGTTAGGATGATTTTCCTGTGTAATTATTGAACGGTTTTCCATTAATTATTAAATTTGTAAACAATTATTTTACTTTCTTTGGTAACGACAGCGACTCTTTGCTTCGTTTCCATGTTGTTATGTTACTACTGATTGTTAGTATGTAATGCAGACGCTTCGACTGACATGCTTCGATCTTCATCTAGGTCAGGACTCACTGCAAACTGCTCATCTGAAATATTTTTCTGAAGGTTCGGCAGGTCTAGCCAATCAGCAGAGCGCAGATGTCACGTGGCTCGTTGCCTAGGCGTTTGGTATGGATCTCCGACTGCCTTTATCAACAAAAGTTTTGGGGTTTGATTTCGGAATGTCGCATGTCCTAGACGAACTTTCCCAGTAGGAGGCTCAACGATTTTTTTTACAATTCATACACCCGGTAAGTCTCCATTCTTATATCAGCTCAGAACACCCACAAAGTGGAAATGATCACCGCAGTTTAGAAACAGAGAAAAGAATACATTAGGATATAGCGGAAATCAGCCATCTCCATGCCTCGGAAGAGCTTGCAACCCCTGTCTGTTTTCTATTTCCAGACTATTGTTACAACGGAGCTTAGCCTCCGCAAATGCAGAACTTCCGCATGAAATAGTTCTTCGCTTCCACCTTGTGGTATGACAGAGTCATCCACAATGAATATTAATAAATAATTATTTAATATTCAGATTTTACTTGTAATATTCATTTATCTAAATTGTAAATATTATAAATATTAGGGTTAATTCATAGGTGTAGGCTATTAAACCCGGGCAGCCAGATTTATTATTATTTGATTTAATTTCTGTGAAAAACTTGCCATTCAGAAAATATTAAATGTGGGAAGTTTGAACCGCAGTTTTGAACGTTCAGAGAACGGGACAATGCCCAGTGTCGCCGTCATGCTGACGCCTCCGTTCACAAAGGGGTGGCGCGCGGGAACCGTTACCTGCCGAGTGTACTGACCTCATCCCTTCCAGTGCCCCAACAAGGTCAAGCAAAATGTGCGGGAACGGGTAGCAAATGTTAGCGACGACACGAGCACGTGATGATGGACATATATCGATGCACCAATCGTGAACGGATACAGGGGTTCACAGTTGTTAATTCAAGGCTTGTGTTCCATGTGGGGGGAGAGGAAAGCTGGCTTTGCCGCGACAAGAGGACACGACGCCATATTCGACTTCACTTGCTGCCAAGACGAGCTACAGTGCGGACGTGTCACCCGACACTTCCTTAGCCGTTAATCAGTGACTGTGTCTGGTCGCATAGTCTGGCTCAGATGGGCTGGAAGCTGAGCGGTCCACCTGCCAGAGATTGTAAGCTGATGTGCTAGCGCGGACATATCCGCAAATCTGGCATTCGTTGCAGCAGTGGCACAGAGCGTGTCACATCTCGTCGAGAAGATGCGATTACGGTAAAGTACCGCGTAGGTCCACAGTTCCATTGGGTTTTAACGAGGCTTGCTAACCCGTAAACGGCTCCTGAGATGAGACTCTGCTCCCATCATAACAATTACTGAGCTAACCAATAATCCATGTTCATAACTTCAAATTCGAAGCATCTTGCTTATTGTTTTAAATTCAAACGATGCTTTTAACTTTAAACGGCGCCCCTGGGATTCTTTTGTAAATGTTAACTTTAAGTTGTTGGCCTGTGATGCCACTTTAAAACATGTTGACTTTGCAAAATCATTGAGATATCTAAATCAGTTTTATGTTTGCTTTTATCCGGCGGATTGTAAATGTCGAGTATTGCTTGTTTGTTTGTCTTTGGATTATGTTTAACGTAACGTTAACAATACCCGGCCTTATATAAGCCAGAAGACTAAATAAATTGAGTATAATATTTGTGTGAAACTAACTTCTTGTAGAAATCATGGTTCTAGTTCACCATTTAACCAAATAACCAACTTATTGGATGTCATACATATTATTAATAATTTTAGTTCATCAACGTATTGGCTCCCCCCTCCCTAACCGGCGGTCCAATACAACCTCCACAAGTTTTAAAGCGGAGGTGTAACGCAGGTTATATTTACATTGTAATATATCTTGGACCATTGTTCCTTAGCTAACAACACCGTGGTTATTTTTATTTTACGATTCTGCAATAAGAATAACATTGTATTGCATGGTGGTGTTAAGTAAGCGACAAACTGCAAGTGTTTGAACTTGCATGTAAAGTAAGAGGGTTGGAAAGGATGAAGGAGGACGCTGTCATGTACGGTGGCAGGACCTTGTGTTTGTCTCTAGCAATAGTTTATCCGCAAACTCCGCAATTTCATATGGCAAAAATTGTTTTACTGGGGCGTATCTACCTCAGTATCTAATTTAATTCTTTTTTGCAGAGGTTAATTAATGTATCTCGACATATACATCCGCATTGCCAAAGTTGACCTCCGTTATAATCCTATTCCAGATGGAACGAAACTGGCGACCATAGACCACGCTATGCTGCTTAATTGAACCAAATATTTGCTAGCCTTCCAAACAGCGTTGATAAACAAGGTAGTCTTCACGGGTGTACCGCCGGATTGTGCTGTAGAAGACGGCGGAGCTAGCCGTCGAAATATCGTGTTTCCACAACACAATCTGGTGGTACACCCGTGAAGACTACATTGCAGTCATACGCCGGGAAAGTCTTCGTTCTTACAGAGCTGATATATTTTGGCATGAACTGCTCGGTTTCAATGAACTGGGGTCGATCCCACGTCCTCCCAGATAAGAAGTATAATGTAACCACTTAGGTACAATCTGAAACGCACCATACTGCCGAAATTGTCTGTTAATTAATTAAGAGATCGTGTTTAAAATATACAAATTTCCTAATAAATCATCCATATTATATTCTGTCATTAAATTAGTTAGGTGGGGTACTAAATTGTGGAAACTGAAAGCATAGTTTATTTAAGTTACAACTTTTAATCTCAATGCAGTTTGTAGCAATACGCGATTGGCGATTTTCTTCATCTAATGTCATTCTGTTGCTGTTAAAGTCCATCAGACAGAGTGCAGAGGAGTGTAATTATATCGAACTGCAATCAAAATCGTAGTGTTGAGCGCAATCTACTTTTGCCGCGTTCCTTTTATAACTCTGCTCCTGGAAGAAGGTAAACACAGCTGTGTTGGCGGACAATCGCAGCGGAGAGTCTCAAGGGCGCTAGGCTCCCCACAAACCACTCACTGATGAAAAGAATTCGGATCTCGCTTTGTGTTGAAGAATGGCTCGCGGGAAGAGTACCAGTGCCAATATTTGCGCTCCATGTTACTATCGCACTTCAGTGCAAATTCTTCTTCGATGGGATGCAGTTTTATTATCTAAAAGAAAAATGGTATCGATTTTTTTTAGTATGAAATAACTAAACAATATTTGGATCATATGAAAAAGCAATAAGGTTCTCTTCAATATTTTGTTTTTTCCTAAATAAGAATAAGGCAGTAAAATATAATCATTCTCTGCGTTCCTTTTATCGGCCTTTTGGGTTATGTTACCTTTTTAATGTTTGGTTACACCTTATAAGATTATAAGTAAAAAAATTATTCACCAACCTATATATTCAAATTAATCTAAGACATACTTTTGAAATTAATACAGCTAACACTTATCTAAAATGCAGAAACACCGGTTATACACGAATAAGGCATATCAAACACTTGCTGAATCAAATGCAAAATAGAATTAATAAATTAAATGATTTTTATGAAGTCGTAAGTAATTAGAAAAATATTAAATTCTTGAAACTTTCGAATCTTGTGAGGTTTGTTCGTTGGCTATACAAAAGTTCTCCTATCCGTGGATCCTGGTATTTTTTTCTACGAACGCACTTCGAACTTAGTTTCAGAGGGTTTATGGCTCGTACACTTTGTTGCGTTAAAGTGAACCTTATAATTCAGGTTCCAGTTCTAAATAAAGCGTCTGGACCTTACAGTTAGTTGTGAGTTTCCAAATATACCACATGTCAATCAGCAAAGTGTAAGATATTTTTCACAACAGTTAGTAAGGATACCTATATTGCGTCCGCATCTGGATTACTGCTGTGGAGTTTGGGATCCGTACCGCAAGGGCCTGATCAACTCAGTGGAGAAGGTGCAGAGGAGAATCGCTCGTTTTGTGACTGGTTGCTACAGCCTTTATTAAAGCGTCACAGAATTGATACATAGATTGGGCTGGGATAGTTTGGAAGACAGACGGTGTACTTTGCGTTTGAATTTATTGGAGAATATTCGAAAATATTTAAATTACGAGTGCAATGAAATACTTCTTCCGCCAACCTATTTAAGTAGCAATGACCGGAGGGATAAGATTCGATAAATAAGATGCTGTACTGATGCTTTTATGTATTCTTTCTTTCCTCGTGCTACTAGGGATTGGAATGCATGGGTTTAGGATTTGGTGCTTAGCACCCTCTGACACCCACAATGTTTGTGATTTGCACAGTATGGATGTAGGTGTAGATGTAGAAAACAATTTTATATTATAGAAAAATATGTTTGACAGAGAAACCTGACAAACCGGTGGATAAAAAGAAGAAATAGACGATAATTGAAAGATATCACTTCAGTTATGTCTCTATGCCATCAGTTGAAAATATTCTTCCAGTGCGGAACAGATAATGTAAGGTAAACGTATTACTTTGGCCTAAGGTGAAATGTATAACTTCTATCTTCATAGAATAAACTTTTTAATTAGTGATAACAGTTTTCTATGATACTACTGGTACCATAATATTATTTTATCCATTCTGCTTCTTAATCGTTCTAAGAGGTTTGAGTGCGTCGGTTAAACATTTGCCAGCCACACCTTTTCTTGTGAAAACTGATTCATCCTTCACATGTGTTAACACATTTCGTGTAGATTTGCTTTTCTTGCTTTTTCTTTCGCATTGCCATTGATTTGTTCACCCCTTGATAACCACTATAAATTGGCATCCGAGGTACTATGTCGATCAGTACAATTGATTTGGAATAATTAATTATTCTAAACAAAAAATAATTTGAACGTTTTCCAAATAAGTTCTGCCAATTTTATTTATACATTCGATTGAGTTGCTCCGTTTTGAATAGTAACTGAATGGTCAGCACAATGCTAACAGATGGTTGTACCCGGTCGCTGACTGTAGTGATAGCCACTACGAAGCCAGTGACGCTGCCTCAGTCGGATTGCTTTTGTCTGTAAAGCTGCTTCGCTGGCAGTTCGTTGATGAATGGTTGGCACACTATGACAGGTGCAGGGAAGTGTGTGATGCAAATCTCTACACCCTTCCAAGCCTGAATGAGGTATGAGCTACTGAAGCAGTCCATCTGACGTTAGTAAAACATAGTTCTGCGGAGAAAAGGGTAGCTTAGAAGACAGTTTGCTTTTAGCGCAAAAAAGACTTGGTGACCTCTATATATACCAAATTTAAACAAGTTAAACAAGTATTTTTCAATCATAAATAATGTATACGAATACAAGATCGCAACTTTCAAGTGATATGCAGCTGGGATGGTTTTCCGTCGTCTCCATCAGTGTGAAACTGTTGGTGGTATTGCTGCGGATGGCTGTAACGATAAATATCTTCTGTTCAGGCTATTGTTTAGTGAATTAAATATGGAAGGAAGGAAGAAGGTGAGACCCGGTGTAAGGCCAATTCTACTCTACCAAATTACATAAAACACCTGCCAAGTGTTATATACCCTTCCGACGGTCGAATTACCATCACCATTGTTGTATTACACCCTTAATACGCACTATGGACTTCGATTCGTAAAAATATTGATCACGACCCCACCTATCCTTTAAACCTAGCGCAGAATGAGAAAATTCTTTTTTGCCGCGGGACGAATCAGCTAACCCACTGTCAAAAAAACATCATCTTAGTGCTCTACAACATCGGTAACGGAACGAGGAGATAGGTTTCATAGGATTATTGATTCATTCCACATTCTCTCCAAGCTTAGATAATTTTTTGAAGTGTTAAATGGTATTATCTGTAATATAAACAGTTGATTATAGAATTTACATGAGTGTAGATACACAGATATTTATAATAACTTCTACTACCGAATCAGAGAAAGCTTTGTTACCTCACCTTTAGAATTGGTTCATTAAAAAATATCTATAAAGTAGAACAATCTTAGCGGTTAGAAAATAAAAACAATTTTTCAATATAAAAATTTACATTTAACTGGATTTCACCGGTTACACAGATGCCCTGATGCGTCAAATGAGAAATAATACGCTAACACATAAGCAGAAATTAGATTAAATATCCTCGACTCTGTATGTATGTCGTTATAAACTAGATTTTTGTTCAAGTGAAATAATCAGGTTTGTCAAATACTTGAGTCTGTTACAAGTATTGCAAATATATGTTCTTTCAAAATATTTTTTTTTTATCGTTTGGGTATCTGAGGGTATTATCGTGCTGTTTTGCTGTACTGTCTCCAAATGTTGTTACAGAAATGATTGGAAACAATCATTGGTTATTCCATGAATGCTGAAGTGTTACAACTTCAGGTATTGTAACGCATAAAAATCGGCCTTCAATGGCGAATAAAGAACATTCATCGGTATTTTAATTCTCTCCTAAATCTGTGATTTCTTTACAGCATCTGCTCTCACAGTATATCTCAGTAACTTGCCAATAACAACTACTACAGTTTCTTGAAATGATCTTCATTAGTTATCATCAATCTTTTTCCCGCCAATATCTACTTCGGTTAAAAAAAATCTGTATATTCAATTCTGAAGTGATGCTTAGATGAGTCTCTCACAGAACTAGCATACTTCTTTAGATTACGAAAGAGCTTGTGCCTGGATGTCAAATGTCGCTTACGTAACAGTCTAAGATGTGACATTAACTTCTATTCATTCTTCACCAGATAATCCCACATTTTTCTTCCTTTCACAAAGCTTTCGACTCTCATTCTCTAAAGACGCATGACGGCCGAAAGCTAAGACAACCAGGAAAAACGCGGTAGTACCCTGATGACAGGAAGCTATAATATTTCTGAATGATATCGATCTGAGTCATGAAAGCATTTGTTTGGCTCCGAAAATAACGTAAGAAAGTTTTTTAAATAGTCTACGGTACAACCATTTTACTCTAGCCAATATATTTACTGTATTTTCCATTATTATTATGAAGGCACTACCATCAACAAATAGAGGTGTTAAATGATGTAAATAGTATCACAAAAAAACTTTAAAGTTTTACACTGCTTTTACCCACTTTCATGTAGAATATTTATTGTATTTTACATTAATTCTAGAGTATTTTTTTTAAACCTCTCAACATATACGCAGGTTGGTAATACATAATTTTTTAATCAATTCAGTAAGTAATAGACATGTAATGATTAATCCCAATGTCATTACTAAACATACGTTATAAAAATCGGATTTTTTTTCAGTTCTATGTTGAGATTTAAATATAATTGGCAATAATAATACTATTTCCCCAACAAACAAATGTTCGTGGCTCAAATAGTCTCATGTACGAGTAAAATATAATGTCAGGAAGTATATGTTCGAGGGCTACAAATTCTATTGAGCCCTTCAAGATATTCATTTAGAGAGCTTTGTAAGATTCAGGTATGACTAACGGAGCTAATGAAGTTACTGCCCGTTTCAAACAATGTTGCTACTGTTCTGTAACACTGAGGCTTAAGCTTTGCTGCAGTGCCTTCTATAGATTTCCAGCCGATACTCAGAGCTTAATATCACATACCGACATTATTGCCTCCGTATTTGCGGCCGTGGGTTCACTTCTACTGGGTAAACTGCGTGAGCTAAGTTTGCGTTGTACGCTTCATTTTGCTTAAGCCTCGCTTTGACATAGCACAATGTTCACTCATAACGGCCACTCAGATGGTAAACAAATACTCCAGCAACTTGGAACAACTGAAATTCATTTAACGGGACCATTTAATTCTATGCCGTTCCAGAGAGTAGACTTTCACTGTATATTAAGATTACTATTAAGGTTAAAAAATGGAAGAAAAAAACAATGCATACCGTTATTAAGCTTTACAACATTAGAAAGTAGGTCAAACTGCAATGATTAAATTCTGGGTAAAATGTGTTAAATTACAGCAAGATAATAATTGTAGTTGAGTAATAGTCGTCTATTGTACCTTATGAATGGAAATAAAAACTAGTTGTGTAGAACTGGGTTTGATTCATGTTCGACATAAATGTTTTATCATAAGTGTAGCTCATATGATAAAAAAAAACAAAGGGTCGAGCAATGTAAATTTTCTCTGTGAAGAATCAGTGCGATGCTATTCTATACCTTCAACTCCCGCAAAATTCGCACTTGTAACTTTGATTTCTTCATAAAGGCTGATTAACTAGTAGTGGTGTCTTGTTTGCCTACTCGTTGATTTCTGTGTGATTTTCTAATGAAGTGAAACCTTTGTTATGTTAAGGATCCGATTTATAAGAAACATATAAAACATCTAAATTCTTTAAAATTGTGTACAATTACCTAAAGAACAATCTACAAAGAAATTTTGGAACATAAATGGAAATTCAGGAGTATCTGCAGGTTATTTTCAATGTCCCTGTTTATCTCGTTTTTTTTCCTTTCCAGAAATTGTAATTTATATATACATATAAAAAAAAAAACAATGTTCTGGTAAAAGCATTCGGGAAGACACTGGTTTCGAATTCTCGTCTGACCATCCAGATTAGGGTTTTCCATGGTTTCTCAATAACACTTAAGGTCAAATGCCGGGATGGTTTCTTGGAAAAGCAATAGCCGAATTTCTTCCCGTTCCCACCTTTAATAACCTTAACGTTGATGAGGAATAAAGCCATATATGAGTAGGTAGTACCAATGTAAAATCATTCATAACTACACGAAATACCAGTTTAATGCTCCAAAATCCAACACGTTAGGTAAAAACTTACTGTAAGTAAAATTATATCGTTCTTCGCAAACGAACAAGTTGGTTCATATTATCAGGATCGTAATTTGGCGAAATAAGTGCATATTATTGCTACCATAAAATTTTATATATAAATATATATTAGAGCAAATACAGTGATGACATTTCTATAACGAATGTCCTTCGTATAATCGTCCTTGATGATTAAATAAAACTCAGAATCGGAATATACATACATAATAATTTGATACTATATACCTACACACTGGGATTGGTAGAATAGATGACAGAAATATGGAAAATTACACTCAATAAGGAAAGAAATACCAAATGACATAAATAGCATTTTATGATGATGTTGACGTAAAAGACAAAGAGCTTTAGACTTACTGAGTACGCATTATTTACGGTGATCTCTAATGAAATACGTAGGTTCCATCTTATACCAGCCCCATCTTTTCCAGTGGGCAATAAACTGTTAAAACATAGAAACTTCACAACACGTTTGGTAAGAAATATCGATCAACAACACCGAAAATCCATTAGCGGCGACACTTGCAATCTATAATACAGCTGGGCTTCTATGACCACTAGGTCGTCGTAGAGTTTTTTTACGTTTTAAAAACGTACACATCAGTCAGACGTACCAGAAAGGTCGGGAAAGGATGAAAAATAATTTTGTTTAATACTAGCCGCATAGCACCACATTTCCACACGGAAGAAGAGAAGAAAACATTGGATGACCTAACAATAAATTCTCTTAACGGGCTGCAGATCATATGGGAAAGAAAAGTTAAAATCCATAATGATTGATCAACATCACGCACCTGAAATCATACAATCGTCTCTGTTTCTCATAGCTGCGTGTGTTGTAAAATTTTGCACTGCGACAGCTGTAGGGTACAGCTAATTCAGTGCACAATTTTATAACACTACCACTTATTGGGAACAAAATTGTGTGGGTAAATACCAAGAAATCATTGTAGTTCTTTGTACTTGTCGCCAGCATAGGTGAGCCTTCCTTATACCGAAAATTCGGCACCACATTTCCTGGTTGCAGAGCGGCACAATAATTTAGGAAAAATGTGATAGAGAATACGTCATCTTTTCCATTAATGAGCAGCATTCAGTATCACAAAAATCCATCTAACTGTTTAATAATTTTTTATCTCTTTTTAATGTTAATCTATTTTTCCTGCGCAAAAATGTACTATAAGCAGCATGTTTCATGTTTAATCACAAATTCCGACAATACGCTGTTTCCTCATGAAGTGAATACGTTTTTCCCTTTGTGTTTGGAATGACAGATATCTCACAGAACTAAGGTTTGCATAATGCGATTCTTTGCTCCCATCTTTCATATTGAAACACTGCAAAAGTTATAAATGTGACTAGCAAAAATTAATATTAGTTTAATACATAATCAGTTTTCTTTGTACGAAATCATATGAATAAAACACAGTGCAATACAAAGCCGATACAGATCGCATGTGAACATACTCGTGCTAATAATAAGCAAGTAGCTCAAAATACTTACGTAGGTCAAAATAATATTCTTATAGATATGCACAAACATATATATATATATTAATTGAAGGCTATATTTAAAAACAGTAATAAAAGAGGAAACGCAAGAAAGGCCTAAACACCAACACATATATATTTCGTCTTGATGGAACTGTATCTCAGAGATATATCATAAGAAATTATACATTTAAATAACCACTGAAAATTATATATGAAGTTGCATAATATAGGTCTAGCAAACTTGGGAGGCTATTTTGCATTGACATTTTAAGTTTGTTCTTTAATTCCTTTTTGGACGTATATTAGCAAAAATATGTATCTACTGCATTAGAAAAACTTGTTTACGTTTACATTTATGTTCATGGGTCCTTAAAATGTAGCTAAAGTAACAACTGATTTGTTTTCAGTAGCTTAAGAGTTTCTGGAAAACACGGTCTGATAAAAGATACCACATACAATGTTTGCTAGCCAACTCAGCATGCAATTAAAGTTGTTCAGCTGTATTTAAAATTACTACAATATATAGCATTAATCATCTTCAAATAACACCACTCAAAGTAGAAGTATATAAAAAATAAAAGTCAAGCAAAAAAAGTTCGGTAGTTAAAAATAGTTTTAAATCATTGCATAAACCTAAGAATCCAGTTATATCTAATCTGAAATTACATCAATGATGTTGTTGCAATTTAACTTTCATAATGGAGCTAATTTTTGAACGAAATACTTTTATATGATGTCTACTATGCTATTATTATTACAAATTTACAAAATATTTTAAAATATTTCCTGAAAAATGAAGTTAAAAAATACACTGAGAAGTAGAATACAATCAGATGAGTCACTCAACAATTACAAACCTCTTTGTCGGATTCATTGCATTTCTTGCTTACCATATTCTCAAAAATTTGTAGGAAACTGAATATCGCACTGATAATCACTATGTCAAAGTCCACATAGAGTAACAATACTAGAAGTTACAGTTAAATCTCCAGAAAAAAAATGGAATTTTAACAATGGATGAACAATTAGGAATAATAAGATTTGTGGATCTTATATCCCGACGTTGATCCCTGCCTCTTCTTTACACCAGAAGACTCTTATTCTTCCCCGGCTACAGAATCTGTGAGTCTTTTTTCGTGCCGCCGGCGGTGCTCTCAAAGATGAAACAGCAATAAAGCCTACACAGATTATAAGGCACTTTGGCTGCGCTATTTTAAACAAACAGAAAATAGGGACCGAAGCAAGCCGAAGCCATACATTATGCATGTGCATTCATAATGGACAGGCAATATGAGTTTTCTAAGAGGATTTTCTTCTCTCGTCTTCTCTCTGCAATGCAAAGTGCTCGGTTGACAATATCTGGTGGGGTGATGCTTGTTTGGAGGGACGCCCCGTCACTCATTGAACAAACACTCACTTCGGTCTGCGTACTTAACGTCAGCTTGTGTGCTCAGTCTTCAGCAGAAATTCGAGCGAGGGAGACAGACAATTATCCACATCTAAGAACCTCCTCCTATGGTGGACTGTACGAAATAAAAGCATTGGAAGAAAATGGAAGGAAGGAGTAATTCGCGTGTTACTAACATCTAAATGCAAGAAATAACATTTTTAAACCTACGGTAACACACATATGCTTGGTGCAGATAAGCACACTCAATTGTGTTAAAAATCTCAGTCATTACAACCAGTCGAGTTGATCGTATAGGGTGGTATTGCCGTCCACATCCCGTAATGAATTCGCACCCTTCCAACATTTCTGTTTGTGTCGATTGTGAACTTTATCCAACTAGTTATTAACAATAACACTGAAAATAGATACAAGAGTTCGTGACACTTCTATGCCTTTTATTTGTTAATCTTTAACATGAAACTTTAAAAACGTTCAATATTTACGTAAAATGGGCGCTTCCTAGCTTTTTCATTGGATGCATCAATAGTAATTACATCTTAGAGCTTATGTGATCAGCTATACCTGTAACTTTTCCACAGTTGTCAGTCCGTTATTTCATTCCGACACTAGCATATTTCACGAATTTTGGGGGAAAAATATGATAGCCGACAAAGTCAGCTGTTTGGAGAAGAGACAGGGAATCAAATGCCGACGAGGCGTAAAGCCATAAGATAAAAAGTTGAATCAATATTTTAATTACGCTAATGGCGGCTTTCGCCTTTGAGCCTTCGACAAGAGAGGACAGAAGAGCTCCACTGTACTGGAATATAATAACCGAGTGTTAGTCAATACCAAGAAACGTAAGTAAGCAGTGACTGTAGAATGGGTTTGTTATATTCTAGTATACTTAATCTACAACAAAAAGGAATACCTGATTTTCATAATGCATGAAATGTTTTTTAGTAGGTCACATAAATAAAAATGATCTGAACTAATTGTTTTCCGTATGTTTTATGGTTACAACCTTCATTTTAAAACCTTAAAAAAGCACACTTGTACACTGGTGTATTTTGACTGCAAAAAAAAAATTAAAAAATTAAAAACTTTTCACAAAGACTGAAAGCAGACAACATAAATGAAGTTTATTTCAATATTTTTCTCTTCGAAAAATCACTTTTGACTGAATTCAACAAAATTTAGTTTCCAAAGTTTTTCATTGATTTAAGGCATTACGACTGATCGACAGCGAGGTAAATAGAGATTTTTGAAACAGAAGTGCAAGACAATCAGTCAAAACCTCGATAAAGGAAACATCTTTACATTCTTTCGGAGTGATTTCAGCATACTGAGGAAATAGAAATCTTTGCGGGTGGGTGGGTATTTGAGACCTGGAAGGGCAGCGGATGTATCGACAGCTGGGTGTAAACCACTTTTCTAATTTCGCTCTGTGTGTTATGTGTTAATTCTCATACGTGGAGTTTTGTTGGAAGCAGAAATTGGGAAGCCTTCTAACATTTGTCAAGTTGATAAACAATAACCACGGCAGGTATGGATAATTGTTTTTCCAAGCGTCTAACGCTTGGACGTGTTACCAACTGTCTGTGAAACATTTAACTTGGTTTTATATGATAAGATTATTTGTTTATAAAACGTGTAGTATATGAGGTGTAGATTTTGGAGTGTCTCGTCCTTTTTCTATGTGAGTGCGGGAAACCGCCTAGAACTTGTAAACAGGATAGCTGGAACCCTAAGCCCGAGTTTTAAACCCAGACCATTGTACCTCCATAATCTAGGATGGTGGACCTTCAATGCCTGCAGCCATCCAGGCGAGAACGCATGTGATGAGGCTTTAGGTGCCCCCTGCGTAACTCTCCGAATTAACATTGGTGGCACTTATTGAAAAGGTTACAGGTTGCGATATGTAAATGAGATAATTATTAAACATTTATTTGTTCGTTTTATTGATTATCTTAATTCTTTCTTATAATCTAGACTAGTGAGCACTGTAAAAAATAAATGATTGAATTGGATGGTAATATAACATACTATAAAAATGGTAACTAAATACTAATAACATTACGATATATAATATGAGAAGAGCTTGAAAATGAATATTTTGCATCACAGAACAAACCATATTTTTATGGAATAGGGTGATCCTAACGTTTATTTATGTGAATACATGAAGGGTTAAATGAAGAAAATAGTTCAAGAATTTTTATTCTTACTTGTGAGCAAGTGGTTTTTATTATTTTCATTATTAATATTGTTTTTATTACTGATGTAAAGGAGGTAGCTGCCTTCCGAACCCAACTTTACTCATAATTGATGATGGGTTACAATAGGTGAACACAATATGTTATTAAATCTAAGTTATTTAAAAACGCATCTATTCACTATCGTTTAAACAATATTTCATTAAATATTTAACATTTTACGTAATTAGTACTCTATTAGTATTAGTATTTGGTGCATAATGAAATCTCGATGCAGAGCGCAAGTCTTAAACGATTCACATAACTATTAACTCTAAAATAAATTTTGTTGACACTATAGTTTTTAACGTGTGAACAGATTTGACGTAGCGTTAAGGACATGCCACCATAATCTGCTCAGAAAACATTTCACTATAACTAAAGATATGCGAAATTGTCAGTAGTGCACAATGGAATGATATAAAACACATTTGCTCGTATATTCGATACTCATATTTATCTTCCAATTTCTAGAGACTTGAATGCTGTTATTGACAAATAGAAATAACAAGCAGCAAAAAGAAGATGGATTGAGACCATAACAAGCAACCAAGCCTAATACCGGACAGGAAGAAGAAGAAGAAAAAATAAGATTAGAGGACCGAATTACTTGCTGGAAAACTAAATGGAATTAGCAAATTCAAGGCAATACAAAAAATATTCATTTCGTCATTTATTTGCGTATGTTTAAGAAATAAAAATGAACCTACAAACTCAAATTAGTCTGTGACATGCCATATTTTACTGACATTAATAGAGTATAAATACCATTTTATGGCGTTTTCGGTTTAATTTGCACAATTCAAATTGAGGGCATCAAGCGAAATTCTAACCATACCAAGCATATTTCATAACAGTTTTGCAAAAAAAAATTACAAAACAATTCTGGTAAAAGAATTTACACTTGTCTGTAATACTATATCACGTAAGTTGTCCTTTCCTCGAACCTACAGTGTTAAAGAAATGTTGTATCAACTTGTTTCGTGGATGGTAGAAGTATATTTTAGAAATTGTTCTGCTAGACACTATTTAGCTTTTGCATAAAGTAGAACAATTACGTTACAAAACAATTCTGGTAAAAGAATTTCCACTTTTCTGTGAAACTATATCACGTAAGTTATCCTTTCCTCGAACCTACAGTGTTAAAGGAATGTTGTATCAACTTGTTTCGTGGATGGTAGAAGTATATTTTAGAAATTGTTCTGCTGGACACTATTTAGCTTTTATGTTACAGGGTTGAGTGTACAGTGTGCATTGTATCCTGGGTGTGGACCACAGTGTGAGTCTCTCGTAATTGCAGCCTCCTCGCGTGGTGCCGCTGCCGTCGCTGTGACACGCACCGCACTGGCCGCAGGGGACGCGGCGGCTTCAGTGTGGCGGGTGGCGGCTCACCTTGCCCCTTGATGCGCCGACAGCGGGCTCTCCCCTCCCTCTGCTAATTACAGCTGCTGGAATTACGGTGGGAACGCCTAATTGCAGGTGGGTGGCCTAGCCGGAACGGCAGCCGGGCTGCAGACAAACATTTGCAGGGCACAGCTAACGCCGCTATGAGTACAATGAAAGCTGAAATGCGATCTCGTTTAGCTCACCTGGTTGGCGAGAGGCAATAGGTTTGTAGACCTTCTTGCAGTTTAGACATTAATACTAAATAAATCAAAGTAAAATAAGTAAATCCAGACTCAAAGAATCTTTAATTATATGGTTGGCGACATTGTTAATAACAATACAGATCAACTACCAAGGTCCAATATTTCGCAGTATGTTACTACGAACTTAAGTTGTGAAAGCTGCAAGAACCGTTCGTAGCCGAAAAGTAACACTCGTTAACACATATCAGCTCTCGTGTGGAATCTCATCTTACGTCTGATCCTTAGAAAAGATGTTTTTTAGGCGACGCTTGGGACTGCCTTACTATTTCTGAATGACTAAAAAAGTTGAGAATACAAACTGTTAAAAAATTTACTAACGAAATAGTCAAAAGCGAATTTCGGATTCATTCTGTTCCCAAGCAATGTATTCCACGGTCATAAGAATAAAAAATCCTAATTTATTATTTTCAAATTTTTAGTTTTTCCAAGTTGTAGAAGATGACAGTTAAAAAGACGTAATGTGATGATTTAGAAAGCGCTTGATGCACTGATATAATGATACTGATTCAACCATACATATTGATCACGTATAACTCTAGGGAACCTGCATGTTATCATGATTATTCTGATAATAAGTAGTTAATTATATTAGAGCTCTACAACTGAACAATGGGCTAAGCAAAATAGTGGTCAGGTTCGGTGTAGCACGTAGAGTAATCCTGTTCCAAGAGGTATAAAAATTGACAAAAAAAAAAAAAAATCTAAGCGGGATACAGCTTTACTGATTTTCTAATTCAAATCTGTCAACACTCCTGGCTTCTTGTTTACAAAATCTAAAACGAATTTATTACGTAGTAAAAGCTGACAGATTTTTCTATCGGTTCTAAATAAAATAAATCCGTTTGGCCAAACCAGTTTTTTTCTCACTATTCCAGAAAGAGCAAGAATAATTTTTATATGAGAGATTTATACATTCATATAAGCATGGAAACAAATACATTATCTGTTCATACGAAGAAAATAACGAAAAATCTCCAACTTCGATATCCGAAGACAGTATGTGTAGTGGGCCATAATAACAGGACAAAAAACAGGTGACTTAGACGCTAAGGATGATACATAACAGAAGAACCCCCAAGAGCTGTAATGAGAAGGAAAATCGTTACCAACATTAAACATTCCTGCTTTTCAATGTAGCCAGGCAGTACTCGGTAGAAATTCATATAATATTTGAAAGCATTTTATGGCTACATATGAGATAATTTTAAAAACATACATATTTGATACATAGCTTACAATCTATAGTTCTTGCAGCTCGCTAATCGATTTCTGTAAGTTTCTCGCTGGCTGTACCATTAATTCTGATTTATTTTTTTCCACTCCAAAATTTTATCAAATTATTTTTTTTCAGTCTATACAATTCTCCGCATTTTATATGGATTTCGTGATATTTTGATGGTTGAACTTCGTTTAGAATAAGGATGGGCAAAGCAGCACCGTTTAAATTTTGTCCAGTTTCCGAGGTTTTTTTTTTTTTTTTTATTTTACCCAAATTTTTCATTGCAAATTTTGGCGTTTTTGATACTTTTCTAACATTGAAACTACTTTACAATCATGCGAATGTCTTTTTTCAACACATTATTAGAGGAGAATCCAGTTTTCTATTCGATGGTAGCTACGTTATCTATCTTCCATGTTCGACTGTTGGAAATGATCAAAAATATGTTATATATAGTCAAGAAAAATCTCTGTCGTTGAACGTTCAACACGCACTTCTTTACCACCTTTTTCCAACATCTTTGGGGTCGACTGTCTTTGATGAGTATTACTCATCGTTGGCATGATAAAATTTGGAACTATGGTTTCATGGCTGCTTGCCATTGCTGAGGCCAAGCAGCCTATAACTACTTCCTGATCGCACTACATTCTAATCGGGAAAGTTAAGTGTTGCCATCTGTCAGTGAAACACGTAACTATGATGTGTGTGTGCGGTAAATCTCGTTTTTGTTTGTGAAATGTGTAGTTTATAAGGCGGAGGGAGACTGGGGGCCGTCTCCGGTATTCGCCTGCTAAGATCCGCAGTCAGTGCGGCCGGCACACGGGTGCCTGGAATCGTTCCAGATCCCGTTGTTTCTTCCCGACCCGGTATGACGTCCCTCACTAGCGGGCCTCAACGTGAAACGTGGCTGAAGTCGTCAGTTTAAACCATCATACCAATGATGTCAGTTGCGACCAGAAATAGTAGGAAGAGTTTCAAAAAAATATGTTAAACGTGGGCATTGTTCCTATGCAAATTGAAATCTGAATATTAATATTTGGTTACTTGGTTCACGACTTACTGCAGTTTGATAGTACATTCAAACAATCGTTTCTGCTAAAACGCACCCCAATCAGACAAGTGTTTCTACGTCAAAAGTATGTTGCGATTCAGTACGCTAGGGCTGTAACTACCCTTCCATGCTATATTAAAACCAAAGCTGTGTACTACTGCTTAGCAAATGAAGCGAGTCGAATATTGCGTCACATCTGCAGTCGCCCTACCTAATGATCAGGTCTCGGAGTAATTCAGCTGCTAATCACTCGCATCCAATTAATTACCTCGGCAGTAGTTCCGCTCCAGCTCTGAGAGCAATAGTACAGGTGCAGTATTAGACATCAGTTTTTAATCTTCGAAAAAGAATTTGAAATTTGAATTAATGAATTTTTGCAACATACATGAACGAAACGGAAAATGACTTCATTATACCTACTTCTAGGTGGTATTAAGCTGAATTCAACATGCCATAGCCATAAATGCACTTACTCATTATTATATACTAGCCAAAAAAAACCGTCAAAAATGACGGGTTTAACGGACTGTGCTGGCAATTGATTTCATTTTGGTTGTTTACCTTGAAGTGTACTGGTTAATTGTACCTTCCTTTTAATTTTTGATCAGTTATATTTAATCTGCATAACGAGACAACTTTGTGTATTACATACCAGAGACAATCTACTTGAATAAACAAAGTAAAAGATATTCACACTGATTAGTCACAGATATTGTTCTGAGCCAGTTTCTAAGGATAATATTTGAGATAAACAATTTATTCTACAGATCATATAATCTCAGGGCGTCTCGGGATTACAAATATTAAAAAACAACACACACAAATAAAATTACAATCAACTCACAGCGTTTCATGCGCCAGTCCAAATTCCATGGTTAAATTGTCCTGCACAGACCGATAATACTCAAAATGCATATTCTTTAATCATCTGATCCTGACGACCACTTCTTCAGTCTTCTCTGTATCGCACATGATGCTCTTCTGTTCGTTATTCTCAGAGACCATTAAAAGTTTCATACACTCACAGATATAATATAAATATGTAATGTATCCTAATGGTACATTACAACCTAGATAGAAATTTTATAAAATAAAGCTCACTATGCTGTAATTTCTCGTCCCTTGTGATGTATCAAAAAGTTTCAGTTGTCAATTTGGTCCAGGTTGCGTTTCAGCATAACTACAATCTTCGCCAATATAGCTGGTAGAAAATCAAAGCTTCATTCACACGCGAATTTATACATTCCCTGAATCGCATGTCAATGTCATGATGCATCTATACCAATCATGCATCATGCGATACAAACTTGATCCAAAATCTTCACAGTTTCTTACAACTTTCTTATTGTCTATGATGAAGATGGATGTTTTAACGCCTGGCACAGCTTACATTCGGCTGAAATAATGACCCCAGTGAAAACGAAGGATGCTAAAAATAAATCTTAACTTCTTACGTCATGTAATATTAGTTTCAATTGTGGTTTAGGTTGCATAGATCGCGAACAATTTGGAACTACTTTCATTCAAACCAAGTAATCATATCACTAAAAAAATTCAACTAATAATCAATATGACAATTTAAACAAAATTCATACTTTTCTTTCAGTATTGTAGCGATTCCTTTCTTAGCAATTGTTGAAATAAATTGAATTGTTATAAAATAAATGCAATTCCTATTGCCTGCCGCTATGACAAAAGGTTTCAGTTGCTATCCTGGTCCAGGTTGCATTTTAAAACTAACCACATACGGGAGTAGTTTACATCGTGATTCATGATATCAAAACGTGACATAGTGCTTATGAAACCTGCTTAAATAACTGATAATAGCTAAATTAAACATGCTATTGCTGTGATAATGTTCTTTATTTATTTTTGTCCAGGCTGGATTTCAACCTAACCACAATCTCGGGTAATACTGCCGCTACAAAATGAAAGCTTCCGACCAAAACGACAATTCATTGATTAGATACAGTGATTACGCAACAACATAAATTTCATCGAAAACATTCAACAAAAAAGAAAGGTAATAAAACAAAAATCTGCAACGTGATTCAGACCGATATTACAACGTTCGAATAGCTGTCATAGTTATACATTGCGGAAATACGTAATAGCCTCAGTAATATTACTCAGTGAAATCAAAGAAGATTAAAATAAATCTGATAAACTTACATTATTAATTGTAGTGTAGGCTGCACAATTCGAGATGAGTGGGCAACTATTTCGGTTCAAACGAATTAATAATTTCAATAATAGGGTACAGTTTAAATTATTTTGAAAAAAAGCTAAAATATTCATGCCCTCTGCCGTAGCGTCAAATGCCAGTTGTAATTCTGATCCATCTTAAGTAATACTTTAACCAAATTTTTCTCAGCATTGATGCTCGAAATACAAAGCTTTTATCTTACAATATCTATGAACAAAGAATTTAAGGAATACTTCAATATATCAAAATAATATTACGTAAATATAAGCATCTAATAATTGATATATCGATTTTAACGCAATACATACTTTTATTTCAGTGTTCTGTGAGTTAATTTATTCACTGTTGCTTGGAAATGATATTAAATAACGCGCACTCCACAAATAATATCGTAAAGCGTGACGTCGTATCGCAACGTCATAGCTTGACGTCACCGCGTGACATGACGTAGGTGCTACACGCTGCTACATCTTGTCTATTATACTAATAGATAGACTAGACTTGAAATTCCATGAACACTTTACAACATGCGAAATCAAATATCCGAGTTTTATTGAGTTAACACAATTTGAAAAATTCTCAGTGTTCATATAGCTCGAAGGCGAGCATAGAATGAATTTCCATTCGTCATCATCTCAAGCTATTCTTAACGATTAGAGTCATTGAGGAGGGATATAACGTTGACTATGTAATGATTCTAGCAAACAACTCGTAGGCAACAGCTAGAATGATAGTTAGCACACTAAATTTCGGTTTTGAAATAAAACTTCAAGAAATTATAGATACGTCTGTGAAGTCTACATTTGATGGTGGGAATTGTGTTTGAAATTCCCCCAAGATTAGAGGGAAGAAAGTAAAAGCCTTCATTAGGACAAAAACTGATAGATCTGAAGGCGACCATAGTAAGACTCAGTGACCATAAATATTCAATGATTAATTTTCGACTCGAGACTGGTGTCATCTTTGGGCGTCGTGTTATAAATGTGTCTCTCACTTTAGCTCAGTCTCAGTGATGACTTTAAAGAGTTTAGTGGAATGTAAAATACATCCTTGTATTATTTCTGCCTTACAATTGATTACCTTTAGAGGCCATAAAATCATTGGTGTGTTACAAAATACTAGGAGGTAGATTTGGGATAGTAATTTCCTTTTTCTTTGCCAAAATAAAAATTTCAATTCTATAATACCGAATTTATTGAGGAGGACCGAATATGATTAAAAAGTCATTTTCGATTTTATTTATTTTCTTGATGTATCGATTCTTCTACACAGTCATGTATGGATAACACTACAACACATTTTCAAGCTGATTACGTGGGCTATATATTCAGCAATTTTTTTTAAGTGAACAATGAGAATTTTATGAGCCTCCCACCTCTTCCTCCCCCTCCCACCCCCCCCCCCCCCGCCCCGCCCAAAAAATGTTTCGTTAAGATATTCAGTGGCAGACATTGTTTCTTGGGTCGATGGAACGCATGTAAAATAATATGCCCAAAATACAATAGAACACAAAAAAAATTTCTTCGCCTGCTGTTATTGCTGATAGAAGGAAGATGACACGCTACTCCCTTAACACGCTATCAGAATTAAAAAATTTAGTTTTCCAGAAGAAAATTAATACCGATGATTTTACGACAGCTTGGTGTAAGGTAGATAACTGAAATATACAGGAGGAATTTTGTTGGTGCTTCTTTGAAAAAGTATGTAAGACTCAATTCTGTCACGAGGAATGAACAGATACTCTTAAACCACTGATCATTTATTGATGAAAAATTCTAAATTCAACAACAGAAGTACCGAAAACTGTTGTGGTAATCTTAATAGCAATGTCTGACGGAAAAAGATAAGAAGAAAAATAACTATGTATATATAACAGTAACAAAAGACAATTTATCGCAAGTCAGTAGTAAAACTGAAATAAAACCGCTAAGTGTAAAACAAAATTTCTTAACAAAAGTATCAAAATCAGGCATTAAAATAATACAATGTGAAGATATGTGAACGATGGTTTATACAGACAACACTGAATAAGAAACTGAATAAGATAAACATTTAATCTGATTGGAACAAAAATAGTTACTTGTAATAAACAGTAATGAATGGCAAATCAATTTAAAAAATGAACAGAGGCTATCCAGAGTAATGGAATCTCTAAAACAATGTCTGAAAGTACGGTAGCTTAAGAGAAGGAAAATAGTTGGATGGAAGAAAGGGTATTCTTGTACGCTGAAGGTGACCACAGCTGCTACGTACATTGTGTTTTTTAGAATCCTGTCGGTGCCTACGCACCCCGTTCCGAGTTAATTTTTTCGCTCGCCGGTGTTGGTAGCTCTGTCTCCCGCACGCTCGGGGCGGGAAATTCCTCGGTGTAGCAGGTGCGGAGAGGTGTGCGTGCCTCGGTTGTCCCTCGCTAATTAGTTTTGCGCGCTATTGGCGGACGGTGCGGGCCGCGGACCACAAATATTAGGCGACGCATAGCGCGGGGAACGAGCGGTCGCCTGCCCCGCTGGAGCACGCAGATATGCGCGGACCCCCAGGCAGCTGACGTAACAGAGACCTCACACATACTTCAACTACAGTCATGTAACGCTACAGCTGGATCAGTCCACATTTACTACCCCTAAATAATACATTACAGAAACGGCACTTAAATTTCGCTTATTTGACGTCACGCAACGAGTTAGATTTAAAATTATAATTAGGAACTTTAAGTAGCATTTAATAAGAATAATAATAGCATTAACTAATTTCAATTACGCAGCGAGAGGGAGGCAGGGAGATTTTATTTTAGATTTTCAGATGGGCGACAGACTGCTGTCATTGCGGCTGGGCCACGCTGAAGGGGTCAAGCACCCAGTTCCCGCCCCCAGTATTGGATGGGTGCAGGATGGTACAGTAGCCACCCCACAAACACAGAAAGTCACTTCTCAGATGGGGTATTATCGGTGGAACACTGTGCTTCCTCCCATTTGGCAGAGATGGTCCTCCCTCCAACGGGGAAGCAAGAAGCCAATGTTGGCAGTACTCCCTCCAGAAGATCAGCCCACCCAAATACTGTTAGACGGGTATTACATAAGGCCCCCTCAACGAGACCATTCGCTCCGTGGGGTCGCGAGTTATACAGGGTGTTACAAAAAGGTACGGCCAAACTTTCAGGAAACATTCCTCACACACAAACAAAGAAAATATGTTATGTGGACATGTGTCCGGAAACGCTTACTTTCCATGTTAGAGCTCATATTGTGGACGGCTGTGATACAATACGCCATTCTCCAGGGCTGAATCAGCGCATCAGGGATTCCATGCGACGGAGGGTGGATGCATGTATCCTCGCTAACGGAGGACATTTTGAACATATCCTGTAACAAAGTGTTTGAAGTCACGCTGGTACGTTCTGTTGCTATGTGTTTCCCTTCCATGTTTAATGTGATTTGAAGAGAAGTAATAAAATGAGCTCTAACACGGAAAGTAAGCGTTTCCGGACACATGTCCACATAACATATTTTCTTTGTTTGTGTGTGAGGAATGTTTCCTGAAAGTTTGGCCGTACCTTTTCGTAACACCCTGTATAAGTCCATTTTCTGTCTCTCTCTCTCTCACTCTCTCTCTCTCTCTCTCTCTCTCTGTGTGTGTGTGTGTGTGTATCTTCCATACTCACTTTGGGTACATGTTTATAGTGAACATTAGAAGTAAATATATAACTGACTTATACCTATGATGAATATAGGTGTCTGAAGTGAGAGTCGATTGTGTATCAGTGTACAAGTTGTCAGAATATAATTTTATTTTTTTGTGATTCAAAACATCCACAAGTTTTACTTCTTTGTAATTGTTCCGGCCATTTTACCTGGATTAATGTAGAGGAAAAGAATGCAGTCAATCTTCGGCAAAGAAGTCCGATAGTAAATCATTAATAAAGAAGCCGATAAAAATAAAAGGAGGGGTAGGGAACGTTACACTTCCCAAATTACATGATTCACCGAGAGATTGGTAGTATGCAACAGAGATATTTGGAAATGACGAGAAATCCCTTGATTATGAATTATTTCCAGTAAGGTAACAAAGTTTCATATTTAACTAGCTTTGAAGTTATTGTACGTCAATCAAGCTACTGCGATGATTATACGTATCATTAATTTAAGGACTCAGTTCAAATTTACTTCTTAATTATTTCTAATAATAAAATGTTACTTTGACTATCGTATCACCCGACCTTCATTACCGAATATGCAACCACCAAGGATATTACTACAAAATGGCAGTTATGAAAGCCAGTTAATAACATTTCTATATAGTAATGAATTGCCACAACACTCAAAAAAGTATGTATTTCGTTTGAACAGTTATTTTGTTTATGTATATTCAGGCGATGTACATGTTTTCTTATAATCTCTGTCCAGAGATATCGCTGTTAAAATAAACTAAGAAAATTGTAGCACATTACTTCATTTTTAGGATTATGAGCGTTATGTAATAACAATTAAATTTAGTAAAACAACTGCAAGGAAATGAACTGCTTCCAACCCATTATTAATTGAAGCTATTTATTTTCGATTTAAATGTTTTCGCTATATTCTCTGCCACTGTCAAAGTAAGTTCGAAGAAAATAATTTCCAGAATTCTTCGTTCAATCCCTCATTTTTGGCGGGCTTAGATGTTAGTTACACTTATAGTATGCCTTACGACAGTAGGACATCGATGCTGGCACATAACTGGAGTACTGTCAGAATCTGCTAAAATCGTGACTTTTTAATGTATTAAGCGCCATGATAATCAGTTCTGCTTAGGAGAGGCACTTAGATTGGTTGAAGGCTTCACACACTTCCATTATTTTCATTGCTTCAGCAAGAAACGTATCAGTTTTCTTGCTGATACATTGTAAAACATATTGCACATTTATAGTTCCTATTTACTGGTGTCTCATATTCCCAAAATATTTGCACTTTAGCAATAGATTAACGATTTTAATAAATATCAAAAACTTTAAAATCCGATCTCACTATCAATATAAATAATTGATATTGTGGTTTGTTCTAAAATGTTCTAATATTACCTAATATTTAACGTATCATTGAAATCGAAGAGTTATATTCTACATATAGTAAAAACTATGTTAGGGATTTTTGTTGTTGTTTACTGATTATCGTATCTTAACTTTTTATTTTAACTGCTTAACGTCTCTTAACAGCGAGGTCTTCAGAGACGGGAAAGGATGGGAAGCAAGGAATGGGAAGGAATTCTGCCATGGCCTTTTGAAGGAAGAATCCTGGCATTTGCCTGGAGTGATTTGGGAAACCATGGAAAACCCAAATCTGGATGCCCGGACGGGGATTCGAACCGCCGTCCTCCCGAATGCGAGGCCAGAACAATAACCGTTACACCACCACGCTCGGTTTATCTTAACTATCAACTGCATTAGTCTTTATTTCATATTACCAGTTAGCAGAAATTAATCCACTACCAGTGGCATATTCGACAATTGTATAATTATGACCATGTCAAGCTGGCCGCAAAAGCTATGATTCTAGAATACTCCAAAACGTAAATTTTATTGCTGACTGCATGGTGGAAGGCAATTTAAATTAAAGGACACTTTCAAGGATCTACGTTTTTGAAGGGCTTCTCGATTCGTGATTGGTTGTTACAGCCCTTATGAAAGCGCATAGAATTGATACACAGATTGGGCCGGGATAATTTGGAAGACAGACGACGTAGTTTGCATCTGAATTTATCGGAGAATTTGCCAAAAGCTTTAAATTACGTGTGCAATGAAATACTTCTTCCGCCAACATATTTAGGTCGCAATGATCGGAGGGATAAGATTCGAGAAACCAAATGACGTACTGATGCTTTTATGTATTCCTTCTTTCCTCGTGGTATTCGGGATTGGAATGCACGGGTTTAGGATTTGGTGCTTAGCACCCTCTGCCACCCACAATGTTTGTGATTTGCAGAGTATGAATGTAGATGTAGATATGCTTTCAGTTACTTCAAGACCATTATCATTGGCTAGTGATTTAATACTGTTCGCTTTTCCTTCTACATATAGAGTAGATTCGTATGGTCTCCTCTGTCATGGCTGAACATACAGTTTGACGTGAAATCCGAATCACGTATTTCACTTCACTAACCTTTCTTGTGACTTCTACACGTTGCTACTGGCATTATGATATCCCTTTCATGTCGAATTCTCATCCAGGAATATTTGAGAACCAGTTTGTAAATATGCAGTAATTTGATTCCATAATACCCACAGTCGTTGTAGAAGATTTTAGTAAGGGAGAGGGGACGCAAGTGAAGTTTCTTTCAATCCTGGAGGGAGGTTCCAGTAATCACAAACCTATTTTAACATAGTTTTTCTACCGTTCTTGAAGCGAATACAACTCAGTATCTGTTCTCTTTTAAGTTTTGGTCCTGATCGTTTGCCATCGATTAAAATTTAATTTTACAGTGACAACAAAGGTGTAACTCTGTTTATTATATTTTTATCGAGGTTTCAAAGTAGAAAACTGATAGGAGTATTGTATTGCTTACTAACTGTAGTATAATTGAGTGAAATAATTTAAAGTCAATCTATGCATTACATGATAGGTATATGGTGTCTTCATTCCATCTTTTAATTTACCCACACGAGAGGGATTTTAAAATTTTCTGGAACTCGCAGAGCACAGAGTTCACAATCATTCACATTACGAAGACGCATTTCATAACACTTTCTTTGACGCAGAAACTTCTGTCAGAATAACACAGTATATGAATTCTTGTTTTCAACCAATGTTATTTTTTGAAATCCTGAATCCTGTCAAAGAAAATATGCAAATCTGTTTTCCAACATTAGTGACATTAAACGTTCTGTCTTGAGTGGTTCGCGTGTAGAGGGATCTGTAGGCATTTCTCCACTGACCGTACTCTGTACCAGCCAATAGCAAGAGCATCACACGATTATCACACCTGGGCCACTCGTGTAACAGGATACAGGGGCGAGTGATTGGTCGTGGTTATCCGCAGACCTCATTGACGGATTAGGTCGGCTACAGCTCATAGACCAATTAACTACGGCGGATGCAATTATAGCAGTCGGGTCGATAACAGGTTAACGTAGCGTCTTGCGAGGCTCACACCGCACAGTCAACAAGTCGCAGTTAAGTATTAACAACTGCTCGCAGTGAATGACTTATTCAAAGTTGCGGTGTGACAAACGATGTTACAGTTGCCAGTTCGTAATGAAGAATATTATTAACGATTATTCTATTCCGTTTAAAGGTTTGCTATTAATTTTAGCATCGTCGTGGAACATCATAAACTTTAAAACGCAATGTATCTTTTCCTTTTTTCCAAACTATTCATGCTTTTACCAACGTTCGTCAATTTTTTTAAAAAAATCTTCCTATCTCTATCGATGATTTTGGCATTTATTACTTTATTTAGATATAAATCAGCTGAGGCAGTTCAAACCTATAATGGTAGTAATAACTTTTATTAATTGTTTACTTAAGAGTATTTTTTTGAAATAATAATATTTTTTAAACAACTGATGTAAGCGCAAGAACTGATACATCTATGATTTGATTATGTGTAGTGGCAGATAAGAACCACAAGGAAATATATTTTTTATAATTCATTTAAATTAAATCTACCTTAGTTGCACAAATTCACATCACTAACAAATGGTGTACTGTTTCAAACGAACATACATTCCTTTGAGATTCAAGAACAAACTATTTTGAACTCTACAGAAACGCGAACTGGTATCGTAAAATTCATATTTTCACTTGGAGACTTCTCAGGGAATGAGAACAACTTCTTTGTAAGCTGTGCAATACATACAGAGTTACAGAATGTTTGTGGCGGACTCTGAGGAATATCAAAATACATGAAAACAAAATATTGAAAAATGAAACGATTTCCACAATCCAAAAGATTAGAATTACATGCCAAAAGATGGTAACAGTTTATCGCTTAGCACGAAACACCAACAACAATATAGCATCTCCAAAGACACAAAACTAAGACATAATTATTCAACCAAAAAAGTGTCTATGGATCTAAATACTCGTTTTGAAAAGGAAAACGTATAATGAAAACATTGGTAAGAAAAATAACGCTAAGTTAGAATATTTTGGGCACAGAACTCGCAGGAGACCAAACAAACTGAGAAATAATCAGGAAATCTTACAATATACAGACATTCACAGTTATTTTAGAAAACGCAGACTAAAATTTTACGGACACGTCAAAATAATGAATCCTGACGGATTCACAAAACAATTAGTCCAATTCTATGAAAACCGAAGTAAAGTAGTATCAGATACTACCAAGTGGATTGGAGGAATCAAGAAAAACCCTAATTAGCAGTAATCGCTCCATGCGACATCGAAAACAGAGAGACATTTATATCCAAACTGCACAAGCGGCAAGTTGACCGGGAAGAAACACTGAAGAAAAAAAACTGGAACAACATATTTGGATAAAAGAAAAGAAGCCCACAGCAAGCGTATGAAATAAATATGGGCACAAAGAAAAGCAAACGAACTATTCTAAGTACTTTGCGTAGTTCTAACCCCGGGACCACACGCTTGGCACTTGTCACAAAATCCAAGCCTCTACAAACGCTTGGTTAATTCTGGCGAGCCAAACATCGTCATCCACACGCTTGCTTGTGCCCTTGTATGTTTTGGAGAAGCAAGCATGACGGACGTCTAGGTTGTGTCGGACATAAGTTTTAGCATAACTTATTTTTATTAAAAAAAATTAAAAAAACGAGAAAGGCGGCAAAGAAGATCGTGGATGTTAAAAATCCACAGAAACCGTACCATTTAATTAAATTTCATTCATGCAACTATGATTACTATTTAGCTTCATGTATGATTTTAATTTAACATAAGTATATTGTTTTATAATTAGAATTCTATAATAATTGTTTTAACAGCATTATAATGTCTTTATCCATTAATTTTTGACAGCAGAGAATTTGTGGAAGAAACATTTAATGAGCTTCTTTTTGAGCCATCTGGTCAGTTTGGTAACTTCTGCCTGATCAGATATGCTGATTCTGAACGTTCGCTGAATGAAATTTCACCTATATCTTCTAAATAAAATTCAACTTCAGAGAAGCTGTACTATACCAGCTAAATTAATAAATTTATACCTGATTCAGAGTGAATAGAACCTTGTTTTTTCTTTACATGTTTACGAAATGTGACAGTAAGAAATTCTTTTTTCATGACTTTTATTTAAAACTTCACTAAGACGACTCCAAACATGAGCTACTTTTTTATGGTCTTTGCAGAGTTCTACTTCGCAGCATTCGGGGAATTTTAAAATATCCTCGTTGGACAAGTTATTCATTTCACTTGCAGCACTTTTACACAGCAAAAAGAAACGCAGCCTTTGTCCGCCGTCAGGGCATAAATAATACTAAAGACCGCACAAACGTGCAGCCACTTCGCAAGCACTTGCCGCAAACGCCTTTGATTTGTGCCAAAAAACCGACACTCGGTCGGATCAGCCACAAGTGCCTGCAAGCCTACACAAGCAAAGCCACGCGCCCTATCCACACGTTTCAATTTGTGACAGTTTGACGAGGTTTGGCAAGCGTGTGGTCCCGGCTTAATGGGTTTATCCGCAAATAGTAAATTATAATAATATACACCAAAGAGCAAAAAAAGTAATAGGATAGGTGGACGCAAATATCCAGACGGCAGCAGCACTCCGGAAGAAACGAAAAAATGTTCCGTGAAGTGTCGGGGTTTCCATTTATATTCTCGTGAGACGTGTGAAAGGTTTTCTGAATTTGTTATGACCGCACGACACGAGCTAACAGATTGATCGCTGGACAGATATTATAGCTGGGCGGATGGGGCATTCCAATTTCGTAAATTGGTTGTGAAATCAAGATCCTCGAGTCACAGTGTCATGAGTGTGCCGTAAATCTGTAATATCCACCGTTACCTCCCGCTATGGACAACCCAGTGGCCTACAACGTATACTTAATAACCGCGACCAGCGACGACTACATCTAGGTATCAGCGATTTCAAAGAACAACAACACGCAATGCGGAACGTAAGACAGACGTGTATGCGTGGACAGGGCAGCTAAATTTGGCGTTAATGGTATCTGGTAGTAGAATTCCGACGCAACTGTCTCTATCAACAAATATCGTCGGCTGCAACGCTTCTCCTGGGCTTGTGAATAGATCGGTTAGACCCTAGATTACTGAAAAAAGGTTTTGTGGACAGATGAGTCACGATTCCATTTGGTAAGAGCTGATGGTAGGGTGCTAGTGTGAAGCATACCCCACGAGATCATGGACCGAGGTTGCCAGGAAGGCGCTGTGTGTCCGATGGTGGCTCCATCCTGGTATGAACTGAGATTACATGGCTCGAACTGGGACCTGTCGTCAAAATGAACCGACCAATAACTGGAAATGGTTATGTTTAATCATTTGTAGACCATTTTCAGCAATGTAAATGTTCCCAAACAACGATGGACAATTTAGGACGACAATACGCCAAGTCACTGTGTTAAAGTGGTTCATGATTTCCTTTACGAACATTATGTACAGTTTTACAGAATAATATTGCCACCTGGATAGCCAGACATAAATTTGGGCCATGAAGATCAGTTCTCATGCAGCGTTCTGCAGTTATAGAGGGCGGTAGAGAAAATATGGCTGACTATTTCTTTAAGGCACTTCCGACGATTATATGAGTCAGTGCCACGTCGGTTAGATAGATAGATAGATAGATAGATATGTTCACTTTGATCCCATGTGAGAATAATCTCGGGGATGTGGAACAGTACATACACTTATTAGTAATGTTAATATTACTATATAATTGATAATATTATATATTGACAAGAAGTTAGTTATGACCCATTAGTATAACCTAATGCTGCACTTTGCAGGAAAAACGGGTGTGCCTCATAATATGTGAGGAGGCATCTGATGACGTTTGGCACCTCAGTTGATTAGCAGCAGTTACAGAATTGCGTTTTTTCTGTCGACAGAGTCACATTTTTCTTCCAATTCCTGGAGTACTACAAGTGCAGAATTCTTTTTTGTTTACAAAGTTCGGCTATAAGCCACAGGAGCTACAAAAGAAGTATCTAATTTAGTTGCTGATAACTGGTAATTGTGTTGCACCAGTTTCAGTGGTTTACAGACCAGTTAATTGAACTTGTCACTGCACAAAAGTCAGCGTGTCTTAAGCACACAGCACGGATTTTTTCCACGGTGCAAGGTATATCGATCATCTTTTTTTTCTTTTTTTAAATAGTAAAAAAAATGTATTTAGCTCAACTAGTCTAAAAAAATTATTTTTTTTTAATATATCCTCGTAGCTTGTTACTCATTTCAGCCTGTAACAACTTCTAAAACCTTAAATAGTCAACTTGAAAAAATAGTGTGTGATATTACAATGTCGGAGGATAGAAAGATATGCTCCGCCATAAAATAGCTGTTTCAATTTGTGGCACAATCCACCTCTCTCGTGGTCACCTGAAGTCGCCCTGTAAGTCTAACCAGAAAATTAGACTTAATGTTTCACTCAGAAATCGAATTAAGACTCATTTTAAGATAAGTAAAGTTTTACGAGGCTTAAAGTTCAGTTTAAATCCCCTAAATTTCGATATCTATACCGGGACTCGAACAGAGAACTATGGCGATTACTAATCTGGCACTTTATGCACCTTGCCGACAGACTCCTTGAAATGTAATCCCAAGGGGAGCTCTTCTGTAGTACTTTCATGACAATAATAAAACCGTTATATGAACCATAAGAGAAGTAGAGTACATAGAGAACACAGCAGTATGGAAACAGTTTTTTCCCTGTCAATAGGAACATATGGGTTATGTTGGCTCCTGAAGACGGGTTCCAGGAAGCAGGCGATACAAGTTTGTGGAAAGTGCTGTTACACCGAGCAAGCGGCAATCTACAGCCTTGAGCTGCTCAGACATATTTATTAGACAAGTATTTTAGCACGCAGGAGAAATTCGTTCCGGTAATTACGTGAAAAACAGCAAGAGGATGTATGGCAAGAGCTTTTTAATTAATTTGCCAATATTTCATTTAGACCTAGGATCGCCTGAGATTAAACGTAAATTAAAAATTATTAATTAAAGTGGAGTCGGGATTCGCGCCACTTTTAATAGGCAATCGGCTGAACAACATATGTTTCCACGCTCTTAAGCTGAGCGTAATCGTTCTCCCAAACTGAAATTAAAAAGTTTCATGAGATGCCAGAGAAATTGGTTCCTCGCTATTCAGTGACGTTATAACCGCAAGACTATTTCGGCTGCAGGGCTTACAGTGCAGACTCTGCATAGAGTCTTGCTGAGTGGTAAAAAAGTTGCATCATAATCGTATGTCGTAACCAATAGATAATTCAAATTTGCGAATACTTTTACTCAAAATTTCAAGGTCACGGAAGAAGGGAGGGGCGGGAGCGGGATTTTGTTTTTGTGTTGGCCAAAAGACAACTCTTCTGCAATAGCAACCTCATTCATAAAATGATATTGATTGTTGGCAACTTAAATCAGGTAAACTTGTGTTAAAATTTTGACCTTTTAACCACGAAAATAAACATATTTATGTCTAGTAAGGACTGTATCGTTGGAAAAAAAGAAGGCAAAAAAACATAAACCGTCGTCTAAAGGCGAATTTAAGTCCCATGTCCTATCAATGTTTACATCAATTTTTTTTTTACTTAATGGTAAAAATACAGTGTATAATCTTTGGACATGAGTAGTAATGACGACCATCTCAATCACTTCTTAGGATCTGAAACCGAGCGTGGTGGGTGAACGGTTAACATTCTGGTCTCGGATTCGGGAGGACGACGGTTCGAATCCCCGTACGAGCATCCAGATTTGGGTTTTCCATGGTTTCCCCAAATCTCTCCAAGTGAATGCCGGGATGCTTCCTTCAAAAAGTCCATGGCTGAATCCCTTCCCGTTCCTTGTCCCCAGTCCCGTCTCTAATGACCTTAGCCGTCGAGGAGGCGTAAAGCAATGATTAAAAAAAAAACTTAGGATCTGAAGAATAATCTAACTGTAAAATCTTAACAATAAGCCATCTATGTTTTGACGATGATTCTCCCGGTGTTAAACGGTTTGCCAGCCTGTTTTGATATTTCAGTTTCATACGCGTGGTAGACTTCTACCCATTGAGTTGGACTAAGCGAGGGAGGAAGCTGTAGTAGGCGTAATAGATCAATCTCAGAAGTTGGTTGTACAACTGAGTCTGTGAACCACTACACTACACCGTCGTCTTCGTATTAAAACCACCGGTGTACTCTAATCAGTAGCGAATTTGAGTATTACGTCTCTTGAGATTGTAATGTCAGATAGTCCAACGTAACACATATTTAATCACCGTCAAAATCTATAATAACTTGCTCTGTTTGATCACGTAACGTCTGGCTATGTGCAAAGTTATCAATAATACGGTTATCGGTATTATTATTCTATATAAGAATGAATTTTTCTATAGTAATTAAGTGCGCCACAATTAGATTAAACATAAAATTTTTAACAAAGACTTTAGCTTTATTTGATGTTCTGTTAAATTCGTTTATTGAATCCTTTCTAAAAATAAGACTATGTGTGAATTGATTAAAGAAAAGTTTTTTTTTCCCTAACGCCTTGTCGACGGCTAAGTTCATTATAGGCGGGATGGAACAGGGTACAAGGAACGGGAAGGAATTCGGCCATGGTCTTTTTGTAGGAAGCATCACGGCATTCGCCTGGAGTGATTTGGGTAAACCATGGAAAACCCAAATCTGGATGCCCGGACGGGGATTTGAACCGCTTTTCTCCCGAATGCGAGGCCAGAACGTTAACCGTTTACCCACCACGCTCGGTAAAGTTTTATGTTGCTACTAAGACACTGGTATGGAAATTGGAATTAATAACGTGAGAAGAATGTAATATGACAGGTAAGCGGTAAAAATTATGAATGAAGAAGCCTTAAAACAGAATTATGACAAAGAAAATATTGTGATTGCTCTAAAATCTTATATATATATATAGAAATAGACGTGTTTTTCCCAATATTTCACTTTTCATCCACCAATACATAGCACAGATCACTGGTTTTTGTGTGAGGAAGTAGCATGGAGTTTCCTCCGAATGTCGATAGCTGTGGGGATGTGGAAGATATGATGATTAAAGTAGGTCAATGCAGGGCGTTTTCATATTTCGACCAAAAATTTGGGTCTCCTTATACTTCTCTTTCCTGCCGCAAACACATAGGAAAGACTATTGATGTTTTTATGTGGTAGTAGCAGTGAATCTCCCATCGTGCACTCTGGTGGTTAAATGTCGGTAGCTGTGGGGGTGTGGGCGATATGGTGGTTGAAAGTGGTCAAGCTGCGCCACTTTCATATTTCTGCCAAAGACGCATGTATCTTGGTGCATCACTTTTCAGTCGAAAATATCTATCGCAGATCACTGGCGTTAGTGTGTGGTAGTAACACAGAGTCACCTTTAGATCACAATGTTAGCCGAATTTCAGTAACTGTGGTGGTGTTGGAGATATGGTGGTTGAAAATGGCCGATCAAGGATATTTCCGTGTTTCGACCAAAGACATGTGTCTCCTTATATGTCACTTTTCTCCCACAACTACATAGCATAGGCCATTGGTGTTTGTGTGTGGTAGTAGAATCGTGTCTCCTGTCGTGCACTATGGTTGTTAGATGTCGGCAGCTATAGGGGTGTGGGAGATATGGGGGTTGAAAGTGGTCGACCTGCGGTAATTTCATATTTCTGCCAAAAACGCAGGTGTCTTGGTGTATCACTTTTCGGCGACAACTATCTATCGCAGATCACTGGCAATTGTGTGTGGTAGTAACACGGAGTCACCTTTCGATGGTTGGCCGAATTTCAGTAACTGTGGTGGTGTGGGAGGTATGGTGGTTGAAAGTTGCCGATCAAGGATATTTCCTTATTTCGACCAAAGACATGTGTCCCCGCATATGTCACTTTTCTGCCACAACTACAAAGCATAGACCATTGGTGTTTGTGTGTGGTAGTAATATCGTTTCTCCTATAGTGCACAATGGTGGTTAGATATCGGTAGCTATGGGGGTGTTGGAGAAATGGTGGTTGATAGTGGTCGACCTGCGGCACTTTCATATTTCTGCCAAAGACACATGTGTCTTGGTGAATCACTCTTCAGCGAAAACTATCTATCGCAGATCACTGGCGTTTGTGTGTGGTAGCAGCATCGAGTCTCCCATTGTGCACTATGGTGGTTAGATGCCGGTATCTGTCAATCTAAATTCTTTACAAGCACGAACGAATTCGTGGGTACCAGCTAGTTAATAATAATAGTCTTACGATTAAATCGTAAATACGGAAGCAATGTCTTAAATTATAGAGTTCACTTAATGTATTGATGTTTGCGGGAGTATAAAAACTCAAACACGTGGTTGTAATAATTTAGCGAGTAGACATTATTCCAATTCACGGAGGCAATATACGTCACGAGAAACACTTGGAATTACTGAGAGATCAGTGCCACTGCCAATTAGTCCCACATCGCTTGTACCGATTTTATTCTCTTTGATTCACACTCGAATCATTTATAAAACGCGAACACTTTTAATTGACGTTCTGTTAACGTGGAGAACGAATATACGAGCTCTGTAAAACCAATTCAGCAGCAACAGTGTACTTGCTAGTAAACAGAGCTTTTTTAAAAAAATACCAATGGAGGCTCGAACGACGATAAAATAGCTCACTTTGCTTCATACAAAGCGGAGTTAAAAAAAAACTGCGGAGGAATTAATCCGCTGGCTCGTTATGCCGTGTCGCCCGGCTCCTAATTCGCGGGAAGCTGGGAATGGCCACCGCTCTGTCCCCACAACTCGGGAATTACCGCGACTCTACAATGCACTGTGCGGCAAAAATCAGAGGATACTCCTCTTGTAAGCACTTTATCATAAATGAACGAAAAAAATCGCCTATTAATAAATTTTTAACACCCTTTCCAAAAGGTTCTTGGCCTTAGCCACAGCACATTATGAAGCGAGGAATTTCTTGAAAATTGGTTGCTTATCAATCAGTACAGGCGGATACTCCTCTTGTAAGCACTTTATCATAAATGAACGAAAAAAATCGCCTAGTAATAAATTTTTAACACCCTTTCCAAAAGGTTCTTGGCCTTAGCCACAGCACATTATGAAGCGAGGAATTTCTTGAAAATTGGTTGCTTATCAATCAGTACAGGCACGTATACGTTTCTCCAGACATTTTGTAAAATTATTTATCACAACGTCAAAGAATATTTACTCTCGACAGTAAGTTATCGTCGAAGGCGAGAGTATTACGAATAGGGCAGTATTTCAGATGAAAAAAGTAACAAGCGAAATAAAAGTAACTATCGCAACATCGATACAATAGTTAAAATAACAAGATAAATAATTACATTAATTTTTCACATAATTCGCTGATGATCCCAAGATTGACGGAATCTTGGTTTATTAGTTTTATTACCCGAATACTCGAGTCGGAATATTGGCTTTGGATTTACTTTTTTTGACCATAGATTCGCAAGGAGATTTTTTTTTTTTGTGACCATTCGAACCATCCCAGCATTTCAGGAAACTACGGAAACCGGAAATATGGATGGCCAAACGGGGATTCTAACCCTTGTTCTCCTTAACATGAGGCTTGAGCGAAGAAACTGGATGCTGCATGTGCGGACGTGTCACTGGTTCTTGTCCAATGTATGACACTAGTGGTTTTAATTTTGTCTTTGTCTCTGACAGAAAATTTGAAATTAGCATTTATGGAATCTGAAGTGAGAGGAGAACGTTTGTCTCATTTCTGTGTCTCTCCGAAACCCAGTACCAAGCTTTACCACTCACCTCTAGAATTGTTGTAGATTAAAGAATATTAGATTTAATTCCAGCCAAGCTATTTCAGTTTGGTTACTGTACATCACTCCAGGCAAATACTCAAGTAAATATATATAAAAGTAATCTTTTTCTGTTACAAGGGAAGGGCCTGATTTAAGGTTTCATTGTTTTTGCAGTGACTACTTTTCCAATGATAGGATCGCTACTGTGGAAATGCACAGGAAAATTTCAGAAGAGAAACTCTAATCAACTTATAGCGAAACTTTTAAAAAAAGAAAGAAAAAAATACACGATATTTTGATTTTATGAATTGCTGAATACAACGTCTGATTAGTGCCACTTTCCTAAATGGTTTATGAAGTGAACGATTTTAAAGAAAGTAACAATTTACTATTCGAATCCTCCTTAGGCTGCAAGAGTGTGAAGCTATTTGTGTTTAGTTATTGCTTATGTATCGTGGAACAGATGTTACGAATAGATAATTCAAGAAGTACGTATACCTAAGGCTAACTGCCAATAGACATTCGACATTAATGTATGATGCATTTGATAATGGTCCCTATCCATTCAACAAATTTTAACCCTCATCATACTTTGATATTCTTATTTAAGTAGCGTTAGGTATTATGGGTCGTCCATAAATAAATAGGAGCGAAATGAAAGGTACAAGAATGGGAATATAGTGCTCTGCATCAACATACTTTACTTATTCTGTTTATCACGTTTTATATCATCTTTTTCAGCTTTTGACGTTTTTATGGTGATGCACACACTAGTGCACTAACGTGCCAAAAAAAAAAAAAAAAAACAAGTCCCATCTGTTGTAGCAGTGGATAGTAGAGCATAAACAGCTTTGACATGGATACTTGCAACAGAAATAGCAAAAGGCTTTTTACTCAGAAGATTTCAGTAATGGGTAATAATTTAGGGCTGCCATTCTGTGTGGCAAGTCCATTTTCTCTTCCCCATTGGCACGGTTGGGCCGAGCGTGGTGGGTGAGCGGTTAACGCTCTCGCCGCGCATTCGGGAGGACGCCGGTTCGAATCCCCGTCGGGGCATCCAGTTTGGGTGTTCCATGGTTTCCCCAAATAACTGCAGATAAATGCCGGGATGCTTCCTTCAAAAGGCCATGGCCGAATTCCTTCCTGTTCCTTGTCCCCAGTACTTAACCGCCTCTAATGATATCGACGTCGACGAGGCGTAAAGCAATACGTAAGCCATGGTTGATGTCTAAAGATTTAACAGCTGTATGAGAGAAAGTTAGACGAACTTCATAAGCTGTTTGTTGACATTGCATCTAGGCTGTATATAACATTTTTTGTCATTTACTAAGTTCCATCTTCGAGGCTTTGCGTTATTTGCTATCTCGTTTCACTCTCTGTAAATTACTTGATTTTCTTATGTTAAATAAATATTAAAATTAATGTTCAAATGTAATCAGTAAATAAATATTTTTACATTTTTTAGTATAAATGTGGGTTTCAATTCACGAATCATCTAAAACCTGTCCTTATGGATCATATTAATTTATCAATGTTAACTGATTGTCGTATAGAATTATTTCACCCGCACCAACTTAATTACAAGATTATTATACAATCACAATAACCGCCGTTTACAAATGTAAAGTGTCACTATCAGACTCTATAGAAGTAACCGACTCAATAGAATGTCCATAATAAATTTCATTCAGACTAAAGTTTCTTCACACAACGACATCTGTGAGACGTGTGCCGTCAGCACACTGTCATATCAACAAACTAAACCAAGTTGGCAATGCTAAGAGACGTTAATCTAAGAGTGGCACTAAGCGAAACCCGGCTGATAAAATAAACGATAGAATGTATGTACACATGTCAATCTTTTGTTTCCTAGAGAATTGTGCACAAACACCGCTTTGAGGGCACTGATAAAAGAGGGCGTTAAAACATTTGTCAACGTCATTTTTTATAGACCATTAGGCATACTTTTTGAGGAGTTACGGACATATTTGGTCGCCGAGATATTTGCAGTGGGCGATCATTGACTCTTTCAACGCGACACGGTGCTTCCCCCCTTTAGGAATTTTCTTGCAGTCAGCACCTTATAGTTCACAGTTCAGTCCTCTTCCTAATTGTAGGTCAGCCGAGGTGACCTGGAGACACAAGCTATGAGGTAGTGTTATTTACTGTCGAACAGTCATCGAGAGCAGTTGTTAGGAGCCTGCCACCCTCCCAGGGCGACAATCTGCACTCATAGCTTAAATAATTTGGCGGCAGTCGAAATTCACTTGGTGACGCGTAATCAGCTGTAGTCCTCAATCTTTGTGGCCAATATATTGGTTCTATTCCAAGTCTCACCTTCCTTCATACAGTTAGAACTTAAATCCATTTCAAACTTTGGTTTGAGGCCATGAATCCACAGTGATGTCGCAAATTAGCCCCAGAGACCACAACTGTTAGGTTCTAGCGGAGTTTCCTGACGAATAGAAGTGGAAGCTTCGGGAAAAACTGGAACTCTGTCAGGTCAATTCGTCAGCTCACAAAATACATCCACAAACGCCCACTAACCTCGGCCAAAAGCACCCTGACACCGTATCCAAAACGGCTTCCTGTTCTCCCTACAAAACAGTCTTAGTTAATAGTTGTCTGTAAAACAAAAACGGACTACCACGTTTTGTGTGTCAACATCGTAGAACAAATAACTTTTGATTTACCGCATTCAGCTGATCTTCATGCCATGGACGCTCTTAGGTCTGGCTGTTTGAATGCTTTCCCTCAGACATGTCTTCCTAATTTAGCGTTTCCTAAAATGTGTAATTACTTTAATGATACAAAAATCACGTACTTCTATCATCTTGAGTCATGAGTCACATATTAAATAAAACTTGTAATCAAGAAGTTTTTCCGATATCAAACTGAAACATAACCAAGGGGCATAAGAAATGTTCTTGTTGAGTTCGATCTTCCGACGGTTTGGAGTTTTTCGGTATTTATGTTCTTGTACAAGCTGAAATGGAAAGTGATGTTTGAAATAGGACCCTAGTTTATGGGAAATGCAGAGAAAGTTATTTGTTAGTTGATTTAGGAATATAAACATTTTTCAGATTGAATAATGGAGTAGCTGCTATTGAAAGGAACTATGCCGTCATTCGCCGGGGGTGATTTCAGGAAACTGAAAAACTGAAATCTGGACCACCAGCCGTTGAATTGGACCTATGTTCTCAAGAACGTCAGACCCCTCGCTCAGTGTACTGTTGAACAATAACTTATAATCATTGAGTGAGATCTGACATAGTGAGAATGTTCCTCTCTGGACAAACCATTTGCCTGAAGATTATATTGATCTGAATTACAGTTCGCATATTTCGCTAGTAGCGCAAAGAATGAATCAAATCTTAAATTATTACTGAAAATGTTTTACGTCCTCCGCACGCTCTACTTTGTAAAGAACAGTAACGCCCAAATGATTTACGGCGCTGGTAGAAGATGGAGTGGTAGTGGGGGAAACCGTCATTTCCGTAGCAGCATTGGAAGGCGATTTTAGCGTTTCAGATAAACAGCGGTCAAGTTTGGAGTATTTGAAAGAGCTTTTCCATTTCGCAGCGTTAAGAACTTAACTCGACCCAAATTGCATTGTATTGCTCATTGTGTCGCGCAGAACAATGGAAGTCGATGGTGAGCAGTGTGTTTGTTCTCTCCAGATTGCGGGGTGGAAAGGGGTTCGTTTTGTGTTTCCACCTCCCCTCAGGGAATATCTGCGCTGCAGTCGTTTCGTTTCCTCGCTGCCCCCACTGGCCTATATCGGGGGCGCTATCCTTTTATTGTGCCCGTAAGCCTTTGGGGGCAACAGCATTGTTACAGAAGGTCACAACTCGATTCAAATGGCAAAGTTGAAAGTGGTGAACGATTTAGGCGCGGTGAGAGCCGTAAAAAGTGGTGAGATTTCCACTGACCTCTAATATAGGGTCCGCCGTTAAAGTTGCCGTTTTATGGGGATGATCGTTGCATTAATATAATGAGACTCTTCCTTCTCGTCGCATTCAACCGTTTATTATAACTCTAAGCATTCTTAGCTTTGTAATATAAATTGATTCAGAATATTTCTCACCAGTCTATAATCAATAAATTTCACCATTGCAATCAGTACCTGGAACACCTTAGCGAAAAAATAATTCTCACATTATATTAATGTACACTGATCAGCCAGAACATTATGACCACCTACCTGCTATCGATATAAACTCGTCCAGGCGATAGCAGCGCCACCTGACGAGGAATGACTGCTAGTCGGACATAAGTTCTGAGCATATAGTATCAGTGAGCGTGCTATCCGTGTTTAGAATGAGGAAGGCGCGCGAGCTATCTTAGTTTGACCGAGCGTAGATTGTGATGGCCCGGAGGCTCGGCACGAGCATTTCGGAAACTGAACGACTTGTTGTATGTTCGAGCAGTGCTGTGGTGAGTGTCGAGGGGTTGGGGTGCCACCCCTCACTACAGATGTCAGACGTCTTAGGTTGGACAGACTGGTAAAACAGGACAGGCGGTGAATTGTGGCCGAACTAACATCAGACTTTAATGCTGGGTAGAGTACAAATATGTCTGAACACACAGTGCAACGAACACTTCTAATGATGGGCCTCCGCAGCCGACGACCCACGTATGTGCCAATGTTAACATCACGACATCGACACCTAAGACTGAAATGGGCACGTGACCATCGTCATTGGGCGTTGGTACAGTCACTTGACAATGGCGGCAGAGAATGTGACCGCCGAAACGTCGTGATCAAACGATGTACTAACTCGGCTAGCTACCCGAGAAAGTTTTATTCAGCTTTAACATATGTACTGCGGGACGAAGACAAGTTGGCGGTGGCTCAATTATGCACTGGGAAACATTCACGTCGGCATCCAAGGGTCCAGTGGAGCTCGTGCAAGGCAACATGACAGCCAATAAGTATCTTATATTAGTTGCAGACCACGTACACCCTTTCATGGCGACCAAGTTTCCCAACGACGGTGGCATTTTTCAACAAGCTAATGTGCCATGTCTGTCACGAGACCAGGAGTGTGATAGAGTGGTTCGAGGAACACAGTGGCGAGTTGTAATTTGTGAGCTGACCTCCCAACTCACCAGATCTCAACCAGACCAAACACATCTGGAAGTGATGGAATTTACGGGAATGTGTATGCAGATGTGGTACCAACTCCCTCCACCGAACTACCAAGACCTCATTGCTTCTGTTGCAAGACGCGTCGCCCCTGTTATCCGTGCCAAAGGCGGACATACCGGCTATTACCAAGGTGGTCATAATTTTCTTGCTGATCAGTGTATTTAACACTGCAGTTATGATCTCAAGTAGCTGGTGGATAACATCTAAGCCTAATGATCATTGTATGGACATATAAAAATACATATATTTAAAAATTATTTTAACTTATTCCACAACCAGAAGGTTGATTGTATCCTTCTGAAGGAGGCATACTAAACTATTGCGTATGACGGAAAATTCCTTTCCTCTAGGACTTACAGTTTAACATGGAATCTGAATCACGGACTGCCATGGCAAAATTCGTATGATCACAACTCTTAAAAATTCCTGCTACCGCGGGAATTAGAACACAACCACACAACATCGGACCATAAAGAAGTGCCCTAACCATTGACCCACAAAACAGCACCGACGATAATTTATCCAAACTTAATAATCTCTGGGGAAAACACTAGTGGTCGTTTATTTTTAAGTATAGAAGCAAAGGAATAATCAACACTATGTTTGTACCGATTCACTTAAATAATGATCCAGGTGAAAGAGATATACTGAATTAAAGTCTGATTACTCCTAGACATGTCAAATGTGATAAAAATTTATGTTAATCTCATTACGATTTTTCAATACTTATTTTTTGTCTATCGAGAATACCTGTAATCGCCTGCCAACTAGAGTAACAATAAAATACCAAGATAAATAAAGTTGAATGAAGAAGCCAGTGTGTTTTGAAAGTACTCCTTAACGTTATTTATTTCATTATGATATGATTCAGCAATTAACTAATGTCCTTGAGTAAAGCAGGTGTGGACTCAGTTACTATTCTGTTCGTATATGTCATTCATACAACTGAATAAGTTTTTCTTTTCTTTTTTACATTTTTGCAGCTGACACAGCGAAAACAAAATCACATAATTTGTAATGAAAGTATGTAACATACTGTTTATAAAATTACTATCGGTATTGAAAGTATCTACATGAAAGAAAACATCTTACCAATAGTAGAGTGTAACGGTCATTTATCAATTATTTTTTTCTCATAGTTTTATAGCTTCATAATGTAGGGAGCAATAAACGGCGTAAGACTGAAATCTGAATACGTGGACGGAGTTTTTAACCAGCGCCCTCCAAAGTGCCAGGCCCTAGCGATTACGTTGACAGTTACAAGCGTAGTTCTTTGAACACAATAACTGTCTCGATAACAAAATAATTGTTAATACTTACTCCTGGAAAGTAAAAGAATTATTGCAAACGTATTTTACGACGCAAATCATATTTCCGACAAGGCACACAATTCTGTATTTATTAAACTGTTATTACGATTAAATTCCCTGTGCATTGGCTTGGCAGAGATACTCACAGCAATGTTTCCACTAGGATGGAAGTATTCGAACCGTTTAATTATGTATCAAAAAAAGGAATAAAACAAATAAAATGGATGAAATACATTGTTTATTTAAAAAAAAAAGAAAAAAAGATGCTGTTGTTTAAAAACGGTACACTACATACACTAAGAACTCACCTTGTCAAGTATTGAAGTGAGTGCATAATTCTTTTCCCCAACTACCTGTGTAAGAATTTATCAGCAGTGCATGTATCCATACGATGATCTATCAATTCGAGTTTAGCCTCTGGCACTGGTGTTTCAATGAAGTAGACGATCTGTGTTGTCCGTAGCTTACTAGGTGGTGCAAATGTACCATGGAAATTGAATTACTGATCCGTTCAGAATAAATATAAGAGCTGGCCATACGGACTTCTACCCATATGCTATTTTAAACAATAATTGTAGGTAAAAACAGAGTAAAGATTTTCGGAGCCAGCCGGTATTGAAATATTCGTATAAGGATAAATAGCAAACCACTTCATGAATTTCTAAGACTATGATGAAATATTATACCCTAAGAATACCTTTGGGAAGTTGAATTTTAAAAGATGGAGGATTTATTTCTGTAAGACCTAAACCTTTTTCTAGGACTATTTTAATAATTATTTTTCACATATCTTGGAATTCCACAAAAACCCTAGGATACCTAACAAATAAATGCCCCAAAAATAAACAAACAATTTTGAAATTTTGAATATATTGAGGTACGATTTGAGAGAATACACATCCTTATTCTAGAGTGCTCAACGCTAGAAAACATGGAAAACAGAAAATCTGGGTGGCCATACGGTGATTCGAAGGCGATTTTACAAAAAACGAGAAATACTTGTATTTATCATCACGAAAAAGGCACTGACACCATCTCGTAGAAGTTTCAAGTACCAATAAGACTCCTGATTTTAGTTAAGTTTCTCTTTGCTTAGAGCAAGGAACTGAGCATCAATTCTTGTATATACTTGTTATCTAATCTATCTAATAGTATTACGTGAGCAACTTTTGTGTATAGGTAAAATTAATTTCTCTCAAACCTCTTTGACGATTTTGACGAAATCTTGCATATTGAACAGAAATTGAAAGACGCCGAGCAAATGTTGGTCACCCAGGTACTTATTCTTTTATCTAGGATGTTGAAATTACATGGTAATAAAATTGGTCAAAAATTTAAATATTTCACGGTCATTGAGAAAAAACTAAAAAACTAGAAAAAAAGAATACTTAATACTAAAGACACTTACACACAAGTGCTGGACTAAAATACCTTTACTTCCATAGAGAATTCTGGAAATATCATGCGATGTTCCATTTTGGGACAGGGACATACATTATAAGCGTAAACAACTTATTCCATTTGTAAGCTGGAAGCCTGATAGATGGCAGTCGGTGGTGCGTCAGCAATGAACTTCCTTTTCCGTTTTGGCTATGGAACCATTAAAGAAATACAAAATGACTCTGAGTTGCCGGATTGCCTCATTGACATATACTTCCTAACTTCCTAGACGCATCACTGCTTAATTACGCCAGGATTATACGAGTGGAACTTTCCTATACACACTTGGCTCTCGGCTCAGGAAATTAAGTCAGTCTCTATCCGCGGCTACAGCAAACCGAGACGAAAAGGAAGAGGTGGTACATAGGAAATCTGAAGTGCAGTATCAGTTAAAAGAGGCTTTTTCAACTACTAATTATTGAATAATACGCTCCAATTTCATTTCTGACAAGCAGGCTGCTAGCATTATCGCACTGGTTGAATTGATATGTATCTCTATAATTCTCGCAGCCGAGTAAATTGTATGAAAGTACAAATATTAAACAAGCCATTGCCGGCGGGAGGCCTGCCGCGTACGACACTCCCTCTTCGATTCACCAAGACGAATCCTGGTCGGAAATGTCTCAAGCGGAAGACTCATCGTGGATGTCATGGTCAACACCGACATCCGCAATAGTCGATGTCGACCACTTCAAAAACATCGAGACTGTCATTTATTTCCACTGTGAGGGCGGAGGCAACAAGTACAATTTCAGACTGCTCACACCGGAAAAGTGGGAGAAGTTTTACTACGCCGAGGATATCCCGCTCCAAGTGCAACTCCGAGTAAAAACAGGGAAGAAACTTTTTGTATGGGAAATCCCTAGCAAGAACTTCAGGAAACTGATGCAAACACTCTCGGATCCAGCGAATGCACCTAACGCCAAGCCCATCATCTCGGAAAAGGAAGATTGGTCCCGATATGTTCAACTCCCTCTCGTATTTTCCAAGAACTTCAAGGAGGATGAGTATTTCGACGATCTTCATCGAACGCTATACATCCGTCACCGAAACTCAAGCAGCAACGTAGAACCAGCGATGGAGCAAGACACACTGGCTTCATCTAACCGTGAGAACATCGAGCAACAACCAAACTCAACCAAGCTACAGGACAGCAGTCACGACGATCAGAAACGTCCCGCATCAAGAGAATCCCATCAGGAAGAGACAATAATGGCGCATGCATGTTCATCGCCAACTCAGCTGCTTGTCACCTGTATGAGCCAAGAAGATCTCGAAGACGTCAAGAAATTCCTAGAATCTAGGAATATAAAATACAGCATGGACTCCCAAGCGAATACTAAGCACGCAGCAATAACCATACACTCAGAATCATCTCCAGAAGACTCCATCGAAACACCTCAAGACAGAAATTCCATCACACGCCCAGCACCAGGCAGGAGCGTGCCCACAAAAGCCAAGCACATCGACCTGGCCAGCAACCAAGACACGAACAGGAGCCGACGGAACTTCAAAAATCAACCAAAGAGGAGGGAACCGATGGCAGCAATACAACAATGCTTCCGCTGCCAAGGATTCGGGCACAAGGCCTCGGACTGCAACAAGCAAGTGTGTTGCGTCCGCTGCGGCGGGAACCACAGCAACCTGGTATGCTCACGTCCGAGAGAAGCAACGCCGAGATGTGCTAACTGCGGTTCTGACCACGCCGCCAGCTACGGGGGATGTCCTGTGAAGAGAAGGCTCCAAGCCGCCATCGGAAGACGTCAACATCAACCCAGTCATGCCCGAACAGTCGAAGGACCGGGTGTCCCACAGAAAAGGGCGTCAAGCCGCGGCAAAAACCATCCGCCGACCGACATAAGTGACAATCGCGTGCATCAATGCTGCATCCATGAACCAAAACGTGAAAATCAGTTGGGGAAAATCGTCCAGTTGCTAACGCAGCTTATTACGGTGATGATCCCCAACTGACAACACGAACCCAGTAGGGGGTTTTAATATAAGGACGCCTACGGCGTCCATAGCCATTTTCCCCCAAAAGTGAAATAAAAATGTGTCCCCAAAACAACACCCAACTGACACCCAGAAGTTATACTACCAAAGGTAGTGGTACTTCAACAACAGCCGTAGAGGCAGCGAAAAAAATAAAATAAAATAAAAAATAAAAAAATGCTATTATCTATCTATTAATCTAGCATCTGTATCCTAATTTCCTCCAAAATTTTACGCACTGTTGTTCGAAATTACCGATGGTAATAATGGAGTCAATTTACAGCTGTAGGGGCTGATAAACATGCTACATTATCGCAATTCACGTGATATCTGAATCTACACGAGTAGAAAAACAGGCGAAAACTTACCAGCACGCTGATTTTACTATGGAGACCTATAATAACATGGAGACAACCCTTATTACCAGAGGAAAAAAGAAACAACATGTCTCATAGGGAAACATTAAAATCAAAGTTTGACTGCCGAAAATAAGATAAAAGTCTCTTGTTTTGAGGAGTCAGAATTGCTGTTTCTTGATATAGACTATAGGTATCTGTGACTCATATAAGTTTTATGTAATATGTAACAGAAATATTCAAAGCTAAATAATTTAAACAGTAGAATTTTAATACTATGTTCTAATAGTCTTTTGACGATATTTTATCGTACCTAGTATTCTGCAGCTTATTAGAAACTGATTTTCATGCAGATGATTCTTACGAGTGAAATGATACTACAGAAAAATAGAGTTGGAGTAACATTTTAGGAAAAAATATTTATGCTGACATGAGTCGCCTCATGAATGATACTATTTTTTGACACGCAACGTCACCTAATCAGAATCTAAGAGCTGAAAGCCAATGTAAATTTTCTTGCTGTCTCACGTCTCTCTTACGACTACGTTTTCGTTTAAAACGGCTTCCGTGCTATCCAACTTTTTAGGAGTGAGGAATAGCTTGTTGGGAATTAGCGAACGACCATGCTTCCGTGCGGAAAAGTCGGCTTGGCTGCGCTTAATATCAGCCAGGCCTGATTAAGCGTAAGGCGTGCGTCTTGTAGGGATTAAATTCTGATGTACGCCCAGCTGTAAATTACTTTTCGCAGGCTGTGCTGTAGCTGGTTTAGTTGGGCCCTCTGCTTCGCCGTGTACCTCCTTTGTTTCAACCTAGTATTCGTTTTAACATTTCATTTTATTCGTAGCTCAGTATAATTTGGTTCGCAGTCCATTTGTTATTCTAAGAGTTTCATTTTATCAACACGAAACAATTCACACGGTAGGTATTTACTAAAAATTTCTTTTCTTTTATGTAGGTTATTTTAATGGCCACAAAATTTTATAAATGTATCAAGAAATTCAATTTTGTGTCGTGGAGATAGTCTAAAACATACGTACTACCAAGGGTTACCTTGAGATCCACTAATTGAATGACTATGGTATATATGAAACATCAGGCGAACACATACATGGAAAGCAGAATGCAAAAGGTCTTTTTTTTTTTACTCTAAAATCAGTAAAGATGAGTCATCAGACTGGCATAAAATGCAACACGGCATTCCACAAGGCTCTGTCCTAGTACTTTTTCGGTTTTTATTACATATCAATGATCTTCCTGGAAATTTACGCAACAAGGCTAAGCGCTTTTATTTGAAGAGAAATGGCTTTAGTCAAACAGATTAAAATTTTTGATAAAACACATAACATTAGGTTAAAAGCAAAAAAAAAAAAAAAAAAAAAAAAAAAAAAAAAAAAAATGCTTAGCAAGGTGTACATATTAATTATAAAAATAACACTATCTTTGAAACAATTCCTCGACATTCAGATTAACAAGAACCTCAAATGGAAATAACATATGACCTTACTATTGAAGAAGTTAAGTAGTGCCATCATTGCAATAAGAAAACTTTATCTTACAGCTGATATGCAGTTAATACAATAAGTGTCCGCCTCTTATTTTCATTCAGTCACGTCACATGGCATAACTGTTTGGGGAAACGCTTCAAAAAGAAAAATGTTTCATACCGCAGAAAAGAGTTCCTAGGATGCTGTGTAGGGTAAAAACAACAATTCTTCGTCATCTCCCGGTTGACAAAGCCATACCATGACTACAATTATTATTATTATTATTTTAAAGTAAAAGATGAATGTAAAACAAAAATGATAGTTAAACAAGTTGAAAAGTTTTCTTAAAATAAGACTGTTAGATAATAATGACTAGTAAAACATTAGTTGTTGCTTACAATATTTTCCGCGAGCACCCCAATCAATCTCTGTCACGAAGCCAGAGCCTTACCTGAAACAAACAACATACCAATGATTAGAAATGTTATGGCATTTTTTCAATAAGAATTTTTATTGCAGAATAATAATGTTATTTGTTACAATGCAGTTTATCTACCTTGCTTGGACGATACGATCAAAAAACGTTGCATTTGTTTTGAAGTAGGCATCAGAGATTCCAAATGATATGCAGTTTACGGTGAGCAGTTTCCAATGCTGTAAATCTCATAACCTTTTTTCTCCAGATAAGAAATGTAACAGATATATAATGTTGTTAAATATATATCTTTGTTTATTATTTCGCTATTAATCTTTGTTTTTTCTTAAAGGAAATAGCTACATTTTTTAATCAGATTCGTCAAATTTTGATCCAGCAGCAACCATACATGGAACGTGGAGTAATTTATTTTCTAATTAATTTTGGAGGGTACGATCACTTAGCATTACAGAGATGTGTATAACTAAGCGCGTATAAGACTTATGGGACTTATCTTCCGCTGAGCAGTGTAAAAGTCGAAGATGATAGGTACTATATTCAAAATCTGCAATTACTTTTACAAAACACTTCAGAATAAAAAACACCGTCATTGAGAATTTGTGGAGATCAAAGCTCTTTTGTTTCCATCCTGCAAACGGTTTACCAGCTGTGAAGATGATAGTTTTAAGAAATCTTTCTTGATAATTAATATAAGTGAATTGGTGCGCACGTCATATTAAACTTTTAAGGAAATCTCAGATTCTTTGAAATACAATATTACAAAGTACTGTGGTAAACTTCGTCAAGTTACCAATCATTGTTTCAGGTAACACGAAAAATGATTATTTTCCTGCTTTCTAATAATTTGTATCCAATCATGATCGACAATAATGGCGGTATTACAGAAGGAAGGCATTTTAAATGATTTCAAACAATGTATTATCTTCCGCAATGGTTTAATAAATAACGAGTCCGTTAGTAAAAATAAAATAATAAAAAAATCGATATACTCGTACATAAAACACTCTTCCCTTCTCCTAACTGTAGGATTTTATTTTGTTTATTATTTATTTGTCGTATGGCTAAGCAAGAAATATAATACAAATAAATATATACAATGACAAAAACGTTGGCAGCGTTCACAAATTGCTATCCAGTTCTTCCAGCCATTCTATGAAGGAAGTTGTAGTTCCGAAAACATCTTCAAATCGTCCATCATACTTCCTTAGAGGGTATTCTTTGATGATATGTTCCACACTCTGGGAAGGAGCACCGCAGTCACATGCAGGAGACCCCACTTATACAGCATGGCGTTGCATTTCGCATGGCCTGTTCTTAGGCGATTTAGTTTGACCCACTAGTCTCTATTTAGGTGCAATCCCGAAAGTCCAGATGTGGGATCTTTAATATCTGGATGTTTCACAGATGAGGAGTTCCAGCTTCGTTGCCACTTTTCGACATCAATGTCAAATACATCTTGCCATACCGGATTTCTGGATTTAAGACGAGTGGGGGGTAAGTCATTTAGGACCTCATGGATTGGGAGATCCTGTGGATGGTCATGATGGTGTAGCTTTATCCACTCACATGCCGTTGCTTCTTGGTATCTTAGTTCTGGAGGCGGTATTTTGCTGATTAGGTGTAACCAGGGGACTGGGGTGGATTTTAGGGTGCCAGTTATTACTCTCATACACTCATTCAGATGGACGTCGATTTTTCTAGTATGAGCACTACGTTGCCACACTGGAGCACACTACTCAGCGACAGGGTAAACCATGGTGAGAGCGTTTGTTCGTAGTGTGTCCGCATTAGCTCCCCACGAAGTACCAGCTAGCTTAGGAATATAATTGCTGTATAAAACATCTGAAAAATAAATATATAATAGCACTAGAATGAAACAGCGTCTGATAATTATTTTTGTTTAAAAAAATACAAAGTAATTAAGTGGAAATAAAGTCACTAAAATGAGATTGCATTTAATAAAGCAGTGATTATTTTATAATTGTTTCCGCAGTTTAGCGATAATGTGTCATGCAGGCATTATTTTGCCGCACAAAATAAAGAACAATTGCGACATATGAAACGGCCCCAGAATAATGCGATGAGCTTGCGTTGGACATTATGTAAATTGCAGTATTTGCACAGTTGGTTTTAGTTGTTTACGCTGTATTAACAACATGTAAACATTTTAAGTAAACAAAAAAACATGTTATGAAATCTTCTTGTCAATATATGCCTCACTTAAACTAACGTTATATGAAGTAATGTAGCAGAGTCGTTACCTTCATTACTTTCGGCTGATTTTCTTTGTAGCAACTTCCTGTCTGTGATAATTCTACCGTTTCGTCCTCGTACCATACTCTTGCTAATTTTATTTTTTTCAATAAATAAAATCTCTCACACAAAATGATCACTTACGCAGCTATATTTTATTTGGTAATAAATTAAATAAATGCGTAATCTATCTTCAGATTTTTGCTACTTAAGTCTTGAGTTTGTCAAAAATAACAACCATAAACCGTTGTGTAAATTTATAATATCCAACAGACACGATGAAAGCTGTTAGTGCAGCATTGAAAAGCGAGTAAATGTATCCATTCAAAACATTAGAAAACGCAGTTTTATGAAAACGGAGAGTTTCAGGGTTTTTTGTAAAGTATCTCCAATTGCTATTGGACGGGATGTAATTCGCTCATGACCTGTTGAAGGAACATTTGAAAAAAAAAATAGAAATCTGGACTCTGGTTCTGCGCATCGAACCCTCGTCGTTCAGAATAATTTATCCCACAACACCCTGCTCGCTGAATGACAATCCTGAGAATCCACTGTTATATCGTTTGTGAAATAAGATTTTTATTATATGAAAGTAATTTTCAGCAAAGAAACTACCAAGTGAAAAAATTATGAAAGATTACATTAATGAAATAATCGAAGAGGTTGAGAATAAAACTCTGTTTAATCAACCCTATGCACTCTGAATTTAGTATGACTTCATTTGTTGCACAATATTCAAAAGATCTTTCACTGTGTTGCAGTCTGGTAGACAGTTGCTGTTAACCTGGTCTAAGTGCAATTCAATTAAAAAGATTGTGATTTGTTTAAAGTTGATTGTATTACAACAACAACAAAAACTTTCGTTTATGATGTTTTGGAGAATAAATAAAAATTGATCCCAGTCCACTAATAAGACTGATAATGTCTGTAGTGCAAAAATTGGCTACCTGTAAATAAATATTGGTAGATTATGAATGATAGCTCTAATTTATAATACTCATTCACAATAATTGTACATTTGACACCTCTTATCATTTCTTCTTGTTTCGCCATTGATCCAAACCATTCTGATTCACGAAGCTACCTGACTCATGATCACACGAAGTATTTTTTTACTTGCCAAGAATAGATTTTTTGTCCCATTCTGTGCAGTCACTATGTGACCATTTATTCTCATAACTGATGTAATAATCAGAAATAGTTTATATACATATTATCAAAACAATTATTTATTATGCTGATTATACTGCATTTTAATTGTTTACATTTAATGAAACATAAAATCATGTACAAGTTAAATAATTTTTGAGAATGTGTAGAGTATTTGAGAATTACTCTAAGACAAACCTTGATCCTTTGAAACACAAAATTGATTTAAATGCGAATTTTAATTCTTGAACTTCGCTTGGACCTTCACTTATAAATGTATAAAATGTTTACTGCATTCATTTTTAAGGAATGAATGTAGAATAACCTCGATTTTTTTAAACTGCTTAACGTCTCTTAACATAGAGGTCTTTAGAGACAGGAAAGGATAGGGGGCAAGGAATGGGAAGGAATTCGGCCATGGCATTTTGAAGGAAGCAACCCGGCATTTGCATGGAATGATTTGGGAAACCTTGGAAAACCCAAATCTGGATGGCCGATCGGGGATTCGAACCGCCGTCCTCCCGAATGTGAGGTCAGAACGCTAACCGTTACACCACCACGCTCGGTAATACCCTCGAAGTAGTTTCTAGGTATTTGAAGATACCAGTTCAAAATGGATACCTGGAAATCCAAATTAAGCACAAAACAATAATTACTTTTAAGACAATTAGGAAATAACAATTTACGATTAATTTAATCACCAGTTAAATAAAAAAAACACGAAATTTTCACGCTACAATACCACGTAAATGCAGCATTACAACATTAAACTATCCGTGTACACAAAAGTAGACGTTTACATATGTAATGAAGTGTCGAAAAACTGCAACCCACATACGTGTTTTAGATTTAAAACGCCAACACAAAGGAGTGCAACCGAGCTTCGTGCGTGACCGTGGGAAAATGGTGATAAGGAATGTTTGCTTCGCGATGCGTTGCGAGATACCAAAACACGGCAGGAACATACGTGAAAAAAAGTCCTCTGTCAGGGGTCGAGATATATCAGCACGGCACATTACTGTCAGCGTACAGCTCGCGTGCACTCTGTTTATAGACAGAGCGTGCAACGTGCGCAGTGCTGAATAGCAGGACTTTGCCCTTGATTTCTGTGGTTACTTTCTGGCTGGAGCGCTGGTTTCTTATTTTATGACTTTAACGCCTCGTCAACGTCGAGGTTATTAGACGTGGGAAAGTATAGGGGACAAGGAACGGGAAGGAATTCGGCCTTGGCGTTTTGAAGGAAGCATCCGGCGTAATTTGGGGAAATCATGTAAAATCCAAATCTGGATGCCCTGATGGGGATTCTAACCCAGTCCTCCCGAATGCGAGGTCAGAGCGTTACTGCTCACCTACCAAGCTCGGGTCCGAGATGGTTGCAGATGGATTGGTAGACTTTTTATAAAATTCTTCATGAAATTATACCTACCTTCTACGCGATATTTCACTCTATTAACAATAGCTATTCCCAGTAACTTGTAGTACTAAGGTGCCATTTCAAATACTCATAACGTTACAGAAACTGTAAAAAACGAAATATACATATTTCGCTTAAAATGAAATAAAAACAATCTACCGTTCTTCATTCTTTGAAATAAAAGTATTTTCCTGAGTTATCCATATTCAGTGTAGATACCCACTTATCTCCTCGACATAACAGTGGATTCAGTAAAGTTCTGAAGTGTTTTATATACTTTTGATGGTTTCCTCTGACAGATTAGTCGCTGTTTCTCTAACAGAAGTAGTATACCGGTTTCATTGGTTGCAGGGCGTTAGCGTGACACGATAATAAGATTATAACTTTTTCCTGATAGGCCATTAGTTCGAAGATTCTATGACATTGTTTAGTCGACAGTGAAATTCGCTGGTATTCAGATCGAATAGTACAAATAATTAGATCTCCAAAATAACAGCTGTTTCCGTCCAGTGGATGCTCACCCTTTCATACAATCGAAAATATTGATAAGCCCATGCTTCAGAAAATTCTGTTTGCTCCTTTCTTCCACATTAAATTTCAGTTAATTAGAAACTTGAAATTTATTTACTCGTACCAATAAGTTTTACAGACATAGAAGTTCGGTATAGCTGTGATACTGCTTATACGAGCGAAATAGGTAAGAAGATGAAGGGTCTTATATAATCCCTCCTTTAGTATAACTTTTAACGTCAGACTGACGTACCGAGCATGGGGTGTGAGCCATAACGCTCTGTCCTTCCTTTCGGAAGGACGCAGGTTTGAATCACATTTCGGTCATCCAACTTTCGGTTTTCCGTAGTTTCTTAGAATTACACCAGGTGAATACCGGATGGTTCCCCAGAAGATCATGGCGGAATTTCTTCCCGTATCCTTATCCACTCTTAATGACCTCTTCTTCGACGAGGCGTAAAGCTGTAAAAAAATGACCAACTGATTGAGTTCAAATTTTTTTGATGAATTCGTGATCCATGTTTTCATTTTCGAAAATGTCAGAAAAACAGGAAAATAACCGATTAAATAGCTAGTAAATATTTTTTTCGCATCTGTACTTTCATTGCAACACATTACAAGGAATTTAGAAACATTTTGCTCTATAATAAACATTAATGCCTAAATTGCGTTAATTCTAGCTATGATAATACTTCAAAAGAGAAAATTCAGTTCAAATTCTCATTATTGAAATGGAACTTTCGGCTGATATTGAAAAATTGTTCAAAATTAATTAAAAATATTTAACTCACATGTTTTACGGAAGAATAGTTGAGAACACTGATTCTAACATTAAAGAATTGGGCTACTAAACTTTGTTCAGACCATTATCTGAATCTGGTGGTGTAGAATGGAAACCACATTTTGAGTATCAAATACAGATGTTGGAAGGGTACAAGTCAGCGCAGTTATATTTATTACCTATGTGATAAAACAGCTAGTTGAGAGTCTTCGGTGGACAGGAAAAGGGTGAAGAAAGTGTTGGAAGGGTAGAATGCATGTATTAGTGCTCAGGCTTGAGAAAGATATTGGTTCAAAAATTAGGAGTAGTATGGAATAACCAAAACCTTACATTCGAATATAGACAAAAGGGAGTGAGAAAATTTTCTTTTGTAACTAAGGGAGTAAGGGATTGGCATAAATTAACATTTGAAGTGCTCGTGGCAAAACACAAAAGGAATTTAAAAATAAAATTCGTTAAGAGCAGTAGTTGGCGGGAGAGAAAAATGTACTCGAAATTTAAGGTAAAAAAAAAAAAAAGAATCGGACAATAGGTGTGTACGAATTTTACCTCCTGAGCATATGTTCCATCCAAATTGGATTATTAAACGTGTTATTACTGTTCGGATTAATATGTAAGACAGAACTGAAGTCATATTTGTAATTACTGATTGTAAAATTTAATAAGAATAACAAATTTGTCAAGGTACTGCTAACATCATAGAACAGTTTTCTGGGCTTGTCGACCACGGTTCAGTTAGGTTATACCGGATAACCTCGTTAAATTGTTTATCGTTGCTTCGTTAATATTTCAAGTTAGAATAGAAATAAAAACAAATTTTCAAACTATATAGTACTATAACTAAATAATAATTCTGCCGTTCACGGTATTTGATTTTTCTGCTGCAAACATTGTGAAATATCTTGATTTATATTTGGAGAGTACCACTGACTGAATTAAGTTGTATGTAATCAATAATTTGGGTACCAATAAATGCGTAATCGTCACAAAGACCAGCCGGCAAGTAAGCTGGGCAGTTGCAGCATCTCTGATTGCAGAAGCTGAAAGTCTAAATGCAGAGCTAGAGGTTACGCTGCCGCTGAGGAAGACTTCACCAGCGTCTCGTATTTTCTGCTCCCTTGATTCAATACTGCCGTCCAATCACCAACAGCCCTACCATTATAAGCAGTTTGTCACGTTTCACTACGAGACACACATCGTAGTCCCCTGCAAGCAATGAGCGACACGGAAAGCCCATTAAAGACACCGGGTTATGTCAATCCTGGGGCTGAATTTGAAATTAATGGGGGACAGGGGAGCACTGTTCGGGTGATTCAAACCTATTACTATAGCCCGCTGGGATCCTAGCGATCTACGTGTAAATGGAGGAATGATATGAGACGAGCAGGGGGGCTCATAACCATTCATGTGGATACTACCTGAACTTACACATCGTAATAGACTATTTTGTAAAAAAAAAGACATTCAAACTAATTGATCTTCCAACGTTGATAAAAAATTGAGGCGTACAACCACCTAAAATGAACAAAAATCCCGTGTGAAGGCTCCCAGAAAATGGCAACACGTATCATAGTTAACATCCTAGTAGATAATTTTGGTATTTAAGTTGAATTATATATCACTTTTCTGTTTGTAAGATCAAAGTGCGTAGTGTAAATCGAAGTGGCGATACAAGGTGATACTTAAATGGTAGATAATAAGCGTTTATTTCACCTCCGATATTGTTTCTACAGGGCTTATTTAAATGTGTGATACAGTTTGCCAACTTTCTTTACTAAAATTGCAGTAAAAATCAAAACTAATGGAAGTGAAGTAATAAAGTATGGCTGTGGCCTAGCATGAAAGATGGATTTGAAAATTTGAATTATTGCGTTTGTATTGTTGAAATATAGTGTCTTCAAAAATTATTCGCTATATTCAGGTTTCGCCAACGGAAATTCATCCAGAGTTGTAAAAGTTTTATAAGAAATCTGAACCTTCGTTTGCAACAGTAAGAAACTAGGCGATTTTAATGTGGTCGTTCAGCTGTTCAAGACGATCCACGTGAAGGATGATCAGATACTGAAAACACAAATTAAAACATCCAATATGAGAACAATATTGTATTGTAAAATCGAAAATTAGAGGTTTAAGACGAATGTGAGGGCAAAGGCATATCAGAAGAAAGTGAACTGCATATTTTACAACGAAAATTAAATATCATAAAGTTGGGTGCAAGACGTATGCTGAATTTGCAAAAAAATATACCAAAACAAATTTATCGCCAATTTTAAGATCGTTTTAGAAAGTAGTTAAATTTAAAATATCAGGTAAGAAGGATAATTAATACAAAATACACTTAGAGAATCATCAGAGACAAGCATCCATTGTGACAGATAAGTATAAAGCTGGTACTACAACTTGTAGAAGAAACATAGCAAAAAAGTGATTTCATGAAACTAAAAAAATCAGCTCAGTCCTGGCCAAAAGGTTTTTTTCAGGAAAAAGATGAAAAACACAAATATGTACTCCCCCTTCTCAGTTATGTAACACAATCAAGCTCAGTATACGCATAGAACTTGTAATGTTACAGATGAGTAATGCTGGAACAGAAATTTCTAACTTTTGGAAACTCGAAGACGAACATTGGCCTATGTTGAATACATGGATCCGACCCTTTTGTTTTTGGACAGAATGACAGCTAAAACACCGAAGATTAAAATCTAAGAAATTCCGTGGTAGCTGTCTGTACGTGTGAAGCTTAAAATCGCAACTTCATTCGGTTTCGAATTGAGGGGTCCATCACTCGTGTTGACAGACATACGAGCTTAAGCGTTTTGCAGATATGTGACAGAGAAAACATTTCTATATTCGCCACGGGCAGTTGACACGGCTAATTCCTTATTCGCGACGGAACCAATATATCCGTGGTTCAAGGATCCTTTCTGTGCCGTATATGTAAACACCCCTTCAAAGTCACATGCATCAAGCAAGCAAATGACGGTTGTGAGTCACAGTGATGCAAACTGGATAGTGGGCATAGTTCACAGCGATCAAAGACTTGGCACGGCTACTGTATACTGCCGGCAAATAAATGACAAAGAGACAATTATCCGCACTGCGGTACAATAGTACAATCCAGACAGCAGCGCAGATTATTTTTGTTTTTGAACAAGGCAGGCCCCGACTGCAAACAAACAAACGTAACATTGGTAGCGGACTGTGATGGGTATGTGAGCCACTCCCACGAACAAATTCTATTCCCACATGTCCGATAAAAACCTTGCCTTCTTGATGCACCAAATGCAGCATACCTATAAGCGCACCTCGGACACTTCAACAGACGACTTCCACGTATCTCACTACTGTGATGAGTATAACAGACAACAACACCCATAACGTTCCAAAAAACAGTTTTTTACCCGTAAGCTGTCGCTGTCAAGATAACTTTATGCCCATATTCAGAATCTGACCGAGTGTGGTGGTTGAGTGGTACCTCTGTGGTCTCTCATTCAGGGGAACGTAGGTTCGAATTCACGTCCGACCATTAAGATGTAGGTTTTACATGGTTTCCACATATCACTCCAGGAGAATACAGGAATGGTTCCTTCAAACGGCCATGGCCGAATTCCTTCCCGTTCCTTGCCTCCAGTCTTTCCCTGCCACTAATGACCTCGACGTCGACTGGGCTTTAAACCAGAAACAAAAAAAGCAGAAGGCGATTTTTGGTAAAACATAAATAATCCATAATAATTAAAAGATTATAGTCCTCTTTTTAAAACCATTATTTTTTTGACGTTTTATAAAAATAATTATATTACTTGTAAAGAAAATATGTCACGTCAGCTTGCAATTAAATGTAAAAACGATATTATAATTATTAAGCTGTTGTGTTAGATATTAATTGCGTTTTGGGAGGATCTTTGGTAGCAAGAAGAAAACCGGTACCAGGGAGAAACCAAAGGTTCTTGTTGAAGATGGACAGCATGATATGGAAATGGTGGTTTAAGATGAGAGATTCTATTGTCATGAAGATTTTATGACAAATGCATGATATAAATGCATAAAGGAGCATTACCAAAGATGCTGGCGGCTATGAGCTTCAGAAGTATTATGTAAATATTTTGAGTTTAAATGTATGGAAGTTGCTGTATGTAGTTGCGGCTGTGGGTAAGGAAAAATATATTTTCTTATAAAAGTTATGGTGAGTTCAGTGCAACATGTACTAAAGTTCCGTAATAAATATGTGATGAATGCATATAGTAAAGTTTATTATTTTTTGGTTTCCTGAAGAAAGAGAATTAATTTCAGATGCTGAAAACGTTTTTCCTTGCAGATAAAAGTAGGAAGCACAAAAAGATAAAATTACAACTGAAGGTCAAACATTAGACGTCATCTAAGTGTAAGAGATGACATAAAACTTACACATCCCTGTCGCAAGCAATCAAAGAAAACGATTAAGTTAGAATTAGAATAGTTTAGAATGAAGAGAGAGTCTGAGATAGTAATTTACCAGTAGTTAAGTAAAGTAGAGATATTTGAATAGCGACGGCGGGAAAAAGGTTATACACTCCTAGTTAATAAATAACAGAGGGCAGTAAAATTTAATTACCAAATTTCTACTTAATTTTGGTAATTCAGTGGAAGTAACAGTATATAAAGTCTACGTTTTGCTCTTCCTCAGTCTATGTCTGTGGTCCTCTACACGCTAACTCATTAGTGAGGTCTCACCAACTCGATTGCATTTCCAAGTGAATGCCCCGTTGTAATGACGCCCCTGCTTACAGTTTGCGTTGGGGCTTTACCCCGTACAGGAGGCTAAGCGGAATGAATAACTTATTGCGTGAAGGCCAGAACAGGTCCCATATTTGCCGTTGGACCTAGGGGCCGGCAATATCGCTGAGAGGCCCTCGAATGCGAGGGCTTAGGAACTTTCGGCAAGGCTCCTCGTCATGTGAAAGCCCAGGCGTTCTGGTGGTGTACTTGGAGCGGAAACATATGTGGAGCGGATATTTACACTCAAAAGCAAATGGTCTTTCAATTAGTGATGGTTTTGTAAATAAGAACGACGATGGTATCCAGCTTAATTATAGGTGACGATAGGTAAAAAACCTTCGCTGGTAACCAAAGTAAAAGCTGATGACTGTCTGAAACGTTATTTTAAAAGAATGATTAATGTCTGATCTTCGTGCTCAGGCTGCAGAAACATTGGCATGGCATTATGTGCACTTGTGCTGTCAGTATATTTGTGACAAATGTTTATAAGATTGCTGTTATCGTCGAAGTGTCTACTATTCAGACATATAATGCCACCATTTCTCCATAACTGCTAAGTGTGAGTGAGGAATTGAGCACGATGGTTTAAGTCTAGTAATATACACAATCAATTCAGTGGAAAGTGACGGGAGTATAAGACAATGGTTATCATTAGTTCAAATTACATTTTATTTCGATTTTCTGTAACCAACGGTTTGTAATTTGCTCTAAAATTGCCGTAGAAAGTTTTCTGTATGACTGAGATCGAATTTAAACGCTTCTGGATTTTTGGCCAATATCAGTTTCAGGAATAACCAAAAGTCTTTTGGTGCAAAATTAGGTGAAGAAGAGCAATACATCGTATATCAAAGTTCTCTTTTACGGTGTGGGAGATTATAATACGTGCAGCAAAGCTTTGTTTTAGCTGCGTGACTATCTCGTTCCGAAGTGACCAATCACGCTTGCAGATGCCCCCCCCCCCCACCAATCCTCGCCCTGCACCCCCGCTAACAAGCGACCATTTGTCGGCAGAACCGCAACGGCTGGGACCGTTGTTCCCACCACCTGGGGGAGTAGCTGCAGCTGTCCTAGACCCGAATCCATTCTGCTGCAACTATCACATTTACACCTATCAGTTTAACTACGCGTCAAAGAGTGTTGACGTACGTTCTATCCTATTAACTCAGAGTACGAGGTGGAAAATAGTGCTTTTATTTTATCGTTTACGCCAATGCCTTCATCCTAATTTCTCTAAGCTTTCGCGGACAAACTACTTGAACTTTGAGTCAATCGCATTCTTGTCCACAAATTTTCAAAACATATGCTTCGCCTATCTTACCGAGTTATATGTCTGAGATAAAACTGAATACTATAAAGTGTCCGCAAATATAACAAGTCCTTATTCCCGTAAAATATCTTATCTGTGAGGCGACATACCATTACATCGTTTTAAATCTTTGACAGTTTGTTGTGAAATATTTTTTAGTTATTTTGATTTCCGTCTTACTCACTACTGCTGAATTCTCTATTCCTTTGAAAGATAGTCTATTTACATAATACGGTTTATAATGGTTAACAAGACTAGTGGAGTACTTGTAAGCAAAAAAAAAAAAAAATCTATTGAGAGTTTTAATGTTGATAGATTTTATATTTTACCTTGTGTTTCGTAGTTCCCAGTCAAGGCAATACAAGTGTACAACAATTAGACACGCAGAAGTTTAACAAATTCAAGCGTAAAATAAGACTTATGAAAATAAATTTACGTGTTACTGTTGATAGAAATTAAACAAAACCTTATACATACACACGTTAAAATTCAGTTACAATAACTTCTGAAACGTTGAAACGTGAAATATAGTAACTGCGTATAATAAAGTTTCTTGTAGAGCCACATATTACAAAAACGAAACAAAAAAAATTATTTTCAGTATGTAATATTTATTTATAAATACCTTCATATAGTACTAAATATGTACAAAATCATTTGACAATAACCGTGACACATAATAAGGCATCTAGACGTGTGTTATACGCATGTCTGCTCCACATATCATTCCACACACTTTTCGAAATGTGGAAAGACAGACTTCTGTTAATTTAAATGTAAACACTTATGCATCTCCTCGAGGAGCAGTTTTAAACATTGAACCAAGTTTGCGATCCATCCTGATAACGGACTTTTAGGCAGTTAGTAACAGTTATCAAGGCATATGCTGGATTAGACCATATATAATGCCTTGAAAACTGTGCGTCATATGAACGTGGTGATATAGAAACACGTTTGCATAAAACCGTATACGATTTACAGAATAGAAACAGTCAGCATGTTCCCTTTGCTTAAATAGTCTTTAATGACCACGACGTTAGCAGTGCGTAAATCCCAACTAAGAAAATAAAGGAATGAAAATGTTCACGTATTCATTAAAAGCCAAAGATACGTGTAATTGGTGTTGCAATCTTAGTTGGTAGTAAAAATTTTATTAATATGCAACGTTTGATTTTATTTATTCCTCTTCGGATTCTCTACTGCCACTGTTTGTTTACATGAATCACAGCTAATTAATTTATGAATAAAGACAAAACAAAAGCCAATTTATAAACGAAGTATTCAAATCGTGGAATGACAAATTGAGCTCTTACGAATAACGACGTCATTCCTTTTGAGTAGGTTTAGGTCGATTTCCTACAGTTCTGTATAACTGTCAAAAACCTCACCATTATTATTTTTTCTTCAAGCAATACAAAGGCATCGAAATTACGCTGTTAGATACACGATATTATAAAATGTCTTTAATTAGCCTTTTTTGTATACTTATTAGAGTAAAAATTATATCGTATGGATTAATAACTAAAAGTTACTGAATTCTTTGGCATAAATAAGAAAAAGAAATACTGTAAACGTTTCCTTCTTTCAACGATAATCAGTAGCTCTCTTCCTCCCTCTCTCTCGAATGATCGTACATTTTAAATTTCCTTCTGTTCGGGAAGGATTTGCAGTAAGCACCAGATATTCCAGAAGTTCCCTAGTAGTCCAATGGGTTGCAACCAATTGACTGAAAAAACCTTCTTATCATTTATCCCTCTTATTATGTTATTTTCACAATGATTGTTGGAAGCTCTTGCACAAATGGAATACAGGGTAACTGGCAGTATGAAGTATTCTGGACGAGTCTGTTCACATACAGCAGTAGTAGTTCCACATTTGATACACGGCTCAATCCTTGGTGTAGTGTAATCATGTTGGAAAATGCCAGAATAATGGCCACAGCCAAAGATCGATTACACACATCAGTGCCTTATGGTGTGATATTATCTATGGACAGAATTAAAGTATTCTCCGTTTAAGTGCCAAAATAAATGACTAAACACTAAGCATATCTATCACTCCTTCCTTCCTACCCTTTTAGAATATGATAAAAAACCTTATGTAATTTCTACATGTACTTTACAACAGAAAGTTTTTTAAAAAGTTCGCTAATGACCTAGATGTTAATTCACCCTGGAGATCCTACCACCCCCATCCCCCCCCCCAACGCCATCCACCCCTTCCAAATATTACACGATAAGTCGATGGAATGTAACTAAAAATAAAATTTTATAGAGCACGGGAATGCGGTATGATAATCTTAGAAATTTCATGCAAAAGTACAATCAACCATCTGTAACGGAGATGATAAATGATTTTTGATTTTTCAGTTGTTTAGGAATGACCAATTCGTTCCGGGAATTGGCTGAATAGGTATCAGATACCGCAGAGCTTATGGATACTTGATTTTGCTTACAGGTTTCCTCCATTCATAATTAGTACGATGCGAACATTACTGTATCGTTTCCCCCCGAAACAGTCAGTCGGTACTGGTTTACATCGCGATAGAGATGGAACTATTTACAGCCACAATAATCAGTGTGGTGTTGATGACACGACGAACTCCTCATTACAGTTGATATTAGTATCACATTTCCCACTAACGATCCAGGATGAGACGGCTACTCAAAAGACTTTCTAGTTAATTTTTCACTAATCCTACAGGGACGACAATAGTATAATGTTAAGACATTTCGAGTAATAATACGTTGGCCGACTAAAAGAATATATCTTAAACGCAATAATATCTTTCAAGCATTTTCAAAATGTATTGCAAGTCTCATTCGCTTATAATAGACTATATTCGACCTGTGCTACCAAAATGATATTATCTTCAAAGGAGTGACACGACTACTCTCGTCACACGCACATTTTAAATAATGCATGGCGTACACACATGTAAAAACATTAAATGCGTTGCGAACATCGGTCCAAACAACAACAATATTCTCTATAAAAGGACACCTACATTACTTAGCACAAACTATCACAATTAATCTCATCATACAACTTCAAAATAAACTCAAATGCCATATAAAACCTATGACGCATCCACCTATGTCAAAACTGCAACCAGGCTATAACACGCGTATCAATATACCTACCGAATCGCAATGTAAAATTGGCTCAAACAGTTTAAGCACCTTGGTTACCTAAAATATAAATTCATAGGCCTCTTTCAGCATTTACGCAAGTGATTCCATGTATGGTATGTATCACAACAATTGCAAAACCTACTTAGCACAAGAAAATCTTAGCAATTCGCAGATGAGCATTCGAACCCGTGTTGCAGTTGGAACATAACACTGACAAATAATGTATTTAGAATTCATTTCTCTTTCCACTTTAATGGATTAGTGTTTCAGTAAAACTGGAAACAAAATCACGAACATAAATGTTGAAAATACTCTTACAACTTTTATAGGGCTATCGATATAGGGAATTGCGTGCAAAACAAGTATATTACACTTGCAAGAATTTCAAATTGGGTTTAAAAGACAAATTATAATCTCACCAATAATTACAACAATAATAGAGCTCCACGCTCACACAAACCTTCCTCCGGGCATCCAGATTTGGGTTTTCCATGGTTTCCCAAATCACTCCAGGCAAATGCCGGGATGCTTCCTTCAAAAGGCCATTGCCGAAATCCTTTCCATTCCTTGCCCCCCATCCTTTCCCGTCTCTAAAGACCTCGCTGTTAGAGAGACGCTAAGCAGATAAAAAAAATTTAAAAAACCATCTGTTCATAGCAGGAGAGATTAAGTGCCAAACAAAGAAACTATACAAAAAATAAACAGCCAATGACATTTAGAATCAAGGCTGTAAATTTGAGGACGATAAAACCACGGCAATTGCATAAATTCCAAGTTTAATTAGTAATATTAGAAAGCTCTGTGTGAAAAAAGTGCTGATTAAACTTACTACATCCGGTAGTGAGCATGATTTGGAGACCTGAATGTTATAAACCAAGATTTAGGGAAGACTTGTTGATCAAAGTATACAGCAAGTCAGAATTTAATTTAAACACAATATCTGCATAATAGTATAAAACTGATCGCCAGCCGCGAAGCTCACAGACAATGTTGCTCATAATATCCTTTCCCTCCTCATTTTTATTTCATATGGAATCCGTATAATTGCTCATATAAATAACGCTAACCTAATTAATACGTTGATAACGTATTACCAAATCTCACAAAATATACAAGTTTTTACAAAACGAACTGCAGGGAACGTTTACGACTTCTTAAAATTTACTCATAGCAACTTGACCCTAAGATCCAGTATCAATCAATTACAATCCTTTTTAATAACTAAGTTTGTGTCTAGTAAAAAGGCAAAGTAGTTACTTGTGAAAAAGTAGAATTATTTCAGAAATTTGTGGTGTTTTCATGTGTATGTTGTGGATGTGCTGAGTAGTTTTGTAAATGTGTTAAAAGTATTACAGTACCTGGTACACTGATTAAAAAATTATATTTAAACATATTGTGCCAGCTGTGATGTTTAAAGTGAGATTTTTACAGTTTAAAAAGTTTAATTTCGTCAATATGAACATAAATATTTTTATAATTTCATTTAAAATTAATTTAATGTAGTTTTAACTAATTTCGAATAAATTTTAATTGGCTTTGTACGGATTTTATTCTTTACGTAACTGTTAAAAGCTCCAGGAAATATTTCCTATGATGTGTACACAAACGGTCCAAAACTGCAATCGGGTAAGCTCCAAACAGTTCTATCACGCCTCTACATTATTAGTGACCTGTGTTTTTGTAACTTTCGAATGAAGTCTGATATATATTTTCTAATGTGTTGGTGAAATAATAATCAAGTTATAAGTTTTCGACAGCTATGTTATTTAAAAAAGTTACCCGATGTAATTTGGAGAACTTTTTAAATACTCTAGTCTAGAGCACTGTTTTTTAACCTGTGAGTCCCGACTCCGGGGGGGGGGGGGGGGGGGGGTCGGAAGCCAGGTGAATGTAAAACTCGAAGATAGGGCTTACAATACAGTAAAAAAACAGGGCGAGTCAAAAGTCCTTGGACACCTTCATAAGTTTGAAGAATGAAGGGAAAACTGAAAAGTGATCAAAGTGATCAAATAACACTCGCTTGAGCTCAGGAATTTAGTGGTGTAATTTGTTTTTGTCTATCGATTTTAGATCACCTGGAAAAAAAAAAAGAGATGAGTCAGTATCAAGGTAACTTTGAACATTAATGACTTCTAAACGGTACAAGATAGACAAAAACAAATTACACCACTAAATTCCTCAGCTCAAGCGAGTGTTATTTGATGTGTCATACACCCCCCTTCCCATTTTTTTTTTAAAAAAAAGAGACTTGAATCCAAAATTGCGGATTTAAAGATGGCGGCCATGAATGACATTCACTCCAAAAGTTGCGGCCCCACATCAAAACTCTGTTCCCATCATCACTTTTCAATTTGCCCTTCACTCTTCCAACTTATGAAGGTGTCCAAGAACTTTTGACTCACCCTGTATACAATATTCAGTGAGCAGGCTGTGCCTGTTTATTTTCTAATATTTTGTCGAATCGTGGTTGTATTTTTGAGACGCCAATAACTAAGTCAGTTTCTAATTGAAGCCTATTTCTCTCCTTTCTCCCATATTTCAGGTAATCGTCATTAGAATGTCTATTGTTATCGGTTTTGATTTGGTTCCAGCACTGCCACTGTAGTAGTCGTGGAGGTCTGCGCTGATCTTTTGAGAACTACTTTTTATCCTCACTTTCTGCGAAGATAGTCCGTACTCGGTGGCGTACTTGGACAACTGATTGCAACGAAAGAAAACAAAGTTCCTATATGGCCGCCGACCTCATCTTCTCGCCTCCCGCACCGCCACCGCGGCAAAGAGTATATCACTACCCGCAGAGTGTCCGTGACTACCTCGCACAGCATTTGATTTCTGGCAAAGTGTTTTTTTTCTTCTAGAAGAACCAGAAAGATCTAAAAATCTTTGAAACATTTATAAGTCAGCAAAAAGCCTTTATATTCTGAATACTTACAGATTAATTTCATGATAGGACTAAATTACTTGCACTATTCTTCAAGTCATTTCACAAGCTGTACGTGATTTCAGCTGCCATTGCAATGTAGCAAAACACGCAGCAGCTTCGTCTAACAGCAAAGTATGAAGGTAGTTGCGCTCTCCTCTTTACACGTCGCTATTCTGATTTTTATCTTTGTCCTCTGCTTCCAGTGTCTGCTGTTATACGGCGTGTGACTGGGGACAAAGAACGCGACCTGCAGGCTGCTAATCCGCCACCATTAATCTTAATAAGGCAATTAGCAGCCAGCCAGTGTCGACGGCGCGACGCCAGGTGAAAGCGAGGACTGCAAAAGTCAATAAGGAGCTCCACAGCTGAGCAGACATCCACCTGTTTTCCCTTTTATTCAGGAAGTATTGTCGCTGTACAGAGTTTACCATTTTTTTATGGCGCTACAAAATGTACTGTTAAGTGTCAAAACATTCGTTCCATTTATGTTGAATATACACAGGTGTAACACAAATTACTCTATTAGCTTTTTGCAGAAAATGTATTCACTTGAATCGACGACTTGATTAGATAATTTCTTTTTTTTTTATCAGGAACACACCATTCAGAAAACATCGAGTTTGAAAATACTATGCAGCCTATGCTTTTTGTCAGAAAAATCCATCCACACTAACGTTACGCCGCGTATCGACTATGCGGACTGCCGCGCGAGCCATGTTCGAGCGCGGCAAACAGGTTATTTGCCGCGCGAGTCATTTTTGTCAAGAGCGAGGCAGCCGCGTGCGGCAGCAACCCAGGCAGAATTGCACGGCAAACCATCAAGGCACAGTCAGTTTTTCGGAGGCAACCATGGACGTTTCGCGTGCTCGAGCAACTGTCGCTTTAACTATAATGCACCACACTGTACACAAGAAACTTAAACGAAAAGTGTGTCGGACGACGAGGAAATACAGTAGTATGTTAATAGAAAGCAGTATGGCATCAGACTTGTAGAAAATGTGAGGTATGAAGCCACTGAAGATTCAATAAACGAAATTTATAGGAATAACAACAACAGACATCGAGTTCTTAAAATCATTTATTCAGTCAGGTGTGAATAAAATGGACACACAATATCGAGAGGCAATTTCAAGTATTAAAATAATCAACTTCGAGACTAGTTCCGGAATTTGCGACGCATCATGAGAATCTCTGAAAAAATTGGTAAAGATAATATCCAATTTAGTATATTAAAGTTTTTATTGTTATTCAATTTTCTATTGCCATTCTTAGCAAGAACTAATAATTTATTGAGTTAATCGTGTCATTTACTGATTTATAGAGATTAGTTGATTGGAGTTTCAAGTGATGGTAATGGAGGTGATACCATCGGAGTCTGATTGGGCTGCACATTTGCTATTCCGCAAACATAATTTTGGCACCTACAATTCTATAAAAAGGCGACTCATTTCGTTATCCATGGTGGCAAACTGTCGCAGGGGCACGCGAGCCAACTCGAACAAAAAGACACCAGTCTCAACTGCTTGTAAGTCAAATACTGTTTGGTTTCTACGCGTTCCTAAATACCGACAAAGTATGGCTCGCAGGGTAATATGTTAGCGCGAGGAAATGTTCGAGTCGCCTCGCGTGGAAATATAGTATCCATTATGGCGACTCCTTGGTCGAAGATGCTAACTACCTGTCTCTAATTCCACGACAAGTACGTCTCATTTATGGAAAATAAAGGCTTGAGAACCCATATACCGAGCGTGGTGGGTGATTCGTAACGCTCTGGTCTCGCATTCGGTAGGACGCTGGTTCGAATCCCCTTCCAGGCATTAAGATTTTGATTTTCCAAGGTTTTTCCGAAATCACTCCGGGCAAATACCGGAATACTTCCTCCAAAACACCTTGGCCGAATTCCTTCCCGTTTTTGTTTCCCGTCCTTTCCAGCCTCCAATGATCTCGACGTTGACTAGACATAAAGCCATAAGTGAAAAAGAAATGAGAACCTATAACTTCTCCATCTGTACATCTCTTAAGTTATAACATCAAGTGTTAATTGTTGTACCGCAGATTCTGTTATCAAAACCTAGAATTTTTACTTCTGTTTGATCTATGCTGAAGAACCAGCCATCAAAACTTCGGTAGAAACGGGTGGTTCATCGATAATTCTATAGAAATATTTATTTCCTTCTTTTCTTATCCCTTTTTTTTTTTTTTTTTAAATAAAATAAATAAACAAGGAAAAAATAAACGAAGAAACAAATAATTATAATTTTATAAGATTTGAATCTAATTATTTATCATGTGAATGTTAATGCTTTTCTTTGGTCACAGATCTGAAAGGAGAAATCTTCTACATTTCGTTGCGTCAAGTGTTGATTCAAGAAAAAATTAGCATTTAAATTAAGGTGGGGAGCACCATTCCGTTCCAGACAGATCTCAGTGCCGTAAAACCCTACAGAGTAACCTTAGCAATTACTGGATTAAGCAGCAATTTCTTCCAAGACGCAATTAAATTGTTGCTTGGTTAGGTTTCCAAGGAAGCAGGGAAGGAACAGACAGTAATACGATGAAATATTGCAAAGATCTTTCTATGCTTACATAACAAGATTACAAACTGAAAAAATATAGTAAAACTGTCAACTGCAGCATCTGTATAAAGAATTCAAAATGTTTACACATTATCAGGCTTTATCCGAAGCATATTCCTGTACATTTACCGTAGCGCTACGTGTTTTACTGCCAGCTTTCAGTACTAAATTCCGTAAGGCATTTTTGTCAACACATTACATGCCTTTTTTCTACATCCGATATGTTCATTTCCTTGTAATGGTGTAAGTGGTCCAAAATGAAATGACTGTGAAGTGAAAATGAAGCTCAACGAGGGAATGAAAGGAGATTTGAAAAAAAAGAAAAAAACAGTCTTTTGGTTATTACTTGACGAGAAGCAAGTGTAGAAAGGACGAAGATAAAATAAAACAAAAAAATCATATCTATTGTATTTGAAAACGCTTCAAAAGAGCAAATTTATAGACAAAAAAACAAAAAAAGAATTTTCTGAAAAAATGATGATGTATTGGATATGATGTAGGCCTATTTAGTTTTAAATATTATTTCACGCAATAAAACCATGCAACTGAAGGTGAAGCTAAATAAAAACTAAAGCTCAATGATTTCTGAAAATAAAAGATGTAAAAGAACGCAGATGCGAACCGGGGTTCGCAAATTAGGAAGCACTTATCTTATCGCTATACCTCGTTGCTGCCTAGCAGAAATAATTTCAGTATTGAAAGTCCATGTTGCATGCGATCGTCTCAAAAACTAGTGCCCACTAGAAGAAATGACTGTACGACGGACATTTGGGGTGAATGCATTACAACAAACACCCCGGAGATCGAAATCTGTTTTTTTTTTTTTTTTTTAATTCGCTGCTCTCCTTGGGAGAAAAACGTATTAAGCCTTTTTAAAAAAATTATTTACAAAAAAATAGTTTCTAGTTTCAAGAGACACTTAAAGATTAGATTTCGGAATTTCATATTGTTTTACCAATCATTTTGGCAATAAATTTTATTTAATATATTTACTGATATTGCAAAACTGCCATAAATTTTATTAGCTTTGTTAGATAAAAAAAGAGACGAATATAAGCAGATACGGATCAATAAGACCTGTTTCGGTCATTTTTTATCATAACTGCAAAAAATTATAATTCTTCTTTGGATAATATTTAACATTGAGCAGTTTCGTATCATATAAATCATTTTTACGTTCACACTAACACGTAAGTATGCAATAGTATGTCTATATTTTCTAGTTAGTTTTATCCAAATTCACATATGTAATATTGTAAGTTACGCAAATAACATTTTATTCAATTGAACTAAGTATGACGAACAAGGAATAAAGTAAAATGTTGCAGGCTGTCGAACTTCTGGTTGTAAACACAAGTGACTGTTACCGGATGTATTGTATTTTGTTTTTATTTTCCTTGCGTAATAGTGTGTAAAATCACATTACTCTCTTTTGTTCTACCTATCACATTTTTGTTGTATTTTGTGTTTTATGCTCACCAGCTGTTGAGTAGTAATTACTGTAATGTGAATAAAGCGTTTTGATGACTACGCGAGGCCACTTCAGTAGCGTTCACAACTCTGCAGTTACTACCGCAATTAAAAACGAATACTGTAGAGCGTGTGCTTGCAGAGATAATGTAATTTGCGAAGCGTTATATACCACCGGCAGGTATTTACATTTAATTTGCCACTCTGACCTCAGTAGGACCTTTTCAACTGGCACGACAGCATCAAAGCTCTTTATGCTCGGCTGAAGCCCTGGCGGGTCCCCCTGCCTCATTCAGGTCGGAAGGACACGTGACCTCGACTCAACTTTGACATTGGGTCAAGCTGAGTTGTAGACAGCAGAAGAATACGTATATTCCACTCTCTCACTCCAAAGTGTGCTTCATCGGGAAAGGTTGAATTGAACCGAATTAAACTGCGATGGAGCGCATGCTCCGATGGCAAATTCCCTAATCATAAGTTTATTTATATTTTATTATTATCTTATATACTTTCGGTGTTAAATTTCTTCTCCACCTACTATTGTTGTTCATGAATTTTAATTTTATATTCCTTCGGCGTTTTTGGTAAATTATTCATCACTTCCCTTGGTAACTAATTCCAATCCCTGACACCCTTACCTACAAAAGAAAATTTTCGCACTCCCTTATGCATAAAATATAGTTCCAGCCTTCCAAGCACTACTCCTAATGTTTTGACCAGTATCCATCCCAGTCTCATCAACAACATATGCCTTGCACACTCCCAGTACCCACCCTCCTCCTGTCTTCCAATAACTCCCAATACAGCTCCGTTAACATATCAACGGTAATTTCCACAAACTAATCTAGATCGTTGCATTTGCTTACCTTCCAACCCAAAGGTGGGTTCCAAACTATGCCACCATACTCAACAATGGGCTGATCCCAATTCCTTAACTTCTTTGGCATATCCTCTAATCACTCTCTCCACTTGCCCAATGTGTTCTACCAAGCCTTCAACAAGGAATTCAGTCCCCATAGTATGTTTATAAAGAACCTTTATATGTGCACCTAATAAGTTGAGCCTTCTTGTCGTTTTTCTTCTTTCCATAGTGACCTACCTAGTTAGATATTCTACCCAGATCTGTTCGCAGACTTCTCTCGTTTTGATCCTATCATGACATCTGCAGACATATTGAATTCTGACTGTAAATCATTCATTATAATGATGAGTAGCAGTGGTACCAATACACTAACCTGTGGTTTTCCCATATTAACTTCCGCCAGGTTGAAGGCTGCAAAAAGAATGCTTACAAACCAAATATAACTTTGACGTCATATGCGATTATATTTTTTTAACAAATAATTAAAATTTTAGAACTACTATATCATATTAAGAAAAAAAAGGTCACTTAACTGAGACAAAATTTTTGTTCTTGAAGCCTAGGAATTTAAGTTTAGATGCGTATAGTTTGTAATAAGAAAAGTTGTTGGCTATATTTTATTGATTTAAATTTTCATTCAATTCTAGAACTGTTTGTTCTTTCCTTGACAAAATACGGCTCTGTATAAAAGTATCTGCGCCGATTAATGCCTCAGTTCCGAAGCTGACTGTGACACACCTGCTGGCAGGGTGTAACAGGTCTAGGAGAACCAACCATCCTGACTGGGATTTGAGGAGGTATAATGCAAAACACCTAGCCGATAGATAAGACAGTCCCCCATCTCCACGTTATAGACTACACAAACAAAATTACACTTATCCTACAGAACATTGGTTACACGTTTCCAAAATGGAGATTGTTCGTGACAAAGGTGGGGAAAGAAACTTATTCACAGTTTTTCGAATGTCATGAGACTTGTTACGATAATATACAATTATTCAATGGTCATTCAAATGAAGACTTAACTTCGGCAATATGAATATTGTGGAGTTGAATATGATCAAGACAATTTAGAGTAGCTCGCGGATAATTCACTTGCGGAAACGCCATGGACGAAACAGTGACCACAGGTACACGAATGTACTGTAGCCTGTTGCCTGGGAGGTCTGCCGCACAACAGAACTCAGGAGTCTCAGAGGGATTATCGGGGAAGCCTTTCATCGCCCTCGTTTTATTCGTTTTCTCTGTATGACAAATTTTATATCTTCTGAGAGTATTTAACAGGATTTTAAACTCAGAACCCAATATGCAGGAAGGTGACTGAAGTGTTGTGTGTGTTCCACAAACAAAGAAGCTGATATGGCAGACGAGAATTTCGTTTCCTACCGTTTTCATCGCGTGTGTGTCACTTCGCTCAGCCGTATCAGCGGATCCGTCAGCCGGGTGTATCACGAACGTGATGGCCCATCCCACGAGGTCTTTAGTGTCACCTCGCTACAATAGGTCAGGCCCACAAAAAGCCAGTAGGCGCCTAAAAAGGGGATCAGCTTTCAGAAAGGGAGCAGATTACCGCCGACAGCCCCAGCAGTGTCGGCGAGAATATGGTCCTTTGTGAATAGCTGGAAGCTTCGCGACTCGAGTCATCACAGTGTTTCCACCATGACACTACAGATGATTCTCACTGCTACATTCATAAACTCGATTCGTGTTTATGTATTCATGTATTCTTATTCTCCTACAGTTTAACATGGAAACCGAATTACGGAACATTCTGGCGTAGCTCATATGATCAGACACAACTCTTAAAAATCAATGGCTCCACCGAGATCTGAACCAATGACTGGGCGACAATCTGCTGAAGGCAAGCGCCTTAACCACTGAGCTATAGAATATAAACACCAAAATACAAAAGCTAGCAGCGCATATTCAAATAAACGGGTTTCATCTTCCTGCTTTTAAAGCATATTTTTATAGTGCAGCTATAAATAAACGAATTCCTTTGCTTCCCAGCCGAAAACATACATACCTACCAGCTTTTTTCTTCCAGAACTATTAATTAATTCATAGAGACAGTTTAGACACATAGGCACTGCTGCAGCCGATATTTTACGCGAATCGCTTCAGAAACCGGGAGGTAAATCTTTCTCCCAACCATAAGGCAGAAAACAAAAACTTGTTTGAAATTATACTCCATATCTGGTTTTTATAACAGTATTTTTTAGGATTATCTTCCCGTAGATAACGGAGCCCTATGTTGTTGCTCCACTGTCTGTACCTCTAGTTAGTAAACGGAATAAGTTTCTGACTATGCACATAAGCTTTCTGGATGAACCAGAACATAATACCGTATTCAAAATTTTGTTAAATTTTATTCTAGCCGGGTAATATGTAAACAGAAAGGGGTAAAACTTTTATTTCTTCTCGTCTTTGAATTATAGGTGTTTAGATCACATCAAATATAGGAATAAGAATTTTTCTGTTTGTTTTTATTTTTTTACTTGAAAATAAAGACGTAAGAGACCATAAATTGTTTAACCATTTTTGTTGCCAGGTATATTTAAAAAAACTCTGTTACCTATCAACTTGAAATTTTCCGCCATTACCGATTTGTATTAAAACGAAAAATACTAGAAATACTAACATCTAATATAGTTTGTAAGTTGTGATGAAACTATGCACACCTTTTTTAGTTTTTTATTTTAGTTTTTAATGTTTTAATTTTAATTTTTAGTTTCACACATCACGCCTATACGTAAATAATTACAAATATGAAATGTATTTAATTATTTGTATCACAAATTATAAATGTACACTACTATCCCATTTTGTAAAAATCTCTGAAAACAATAAGTAAGTGAGTCGAGGAAAAGCAATAATTTTGAAGTCAAGAATGGAGAAGTTACGACTAAGCCGAGAATTGCGTAATAATACGGAGGCAACCTGGATGAAGCTTCAGAAATTATAAAACAGTTAGTGCCTGCGAATGGAAAAACCAACTGGATCGTATGTAGTTCTTTACGATGGCGGAAGTATAAGTCACGCAAGAGTGGAAGTTGTAATTAGTTTGAGATTGAGTATGAAAAATTGAGAAATGAAAGTTGTGAATTGTTTTACGTGATCGACGAGTATTCACAAGTGAAAGATTAGAAAACAAGACGAGGTAGTATAAACATTTTCTTTTTGATATAAGAGGAATTAAGAGGAGTCAAAGAGCTAGCATCGTAGTTCAAGTTAGGCGGAGTTGAAGAACCGCAGACTGGAGTTTGCTATATAACCTGAAATGCGAAAGTCTAACTTAAATTATCTGGTTATAGCAATAGATTGATAGAGATTTAATAATTTGCCTCAAGTACCATATTACTGAAAATATAGCCTTAAGTTTTTCTAATAACAAGTGACAAACAAATTACTGGAAATCTCCTAACTTTATGTTCGCACCTGCGAAACGACTGATGGAAAGCTAATAATCATTTGTTTGGACAATTTATACAGCCCCCTCCTATTTAATAACAAATGATTTTGATCTGAAGTACCTATGAATGTAAACACTTTTTCACGTTAGGGCTTTGGGGAGATTAGAAGTGAGAAAGATTTGGAGTCAAAGAAAGGAAAGGAATTTGGCCTAGGCCTTCAAGAGCAACAAACCCGGCATTCGAAAGTAGTGACAGCTGGAAATAATAAAAGAAATTGAACGCAAGATGACCGGAACGGAGACCAAACCAGCGTCATCCTGGATGCCGATACTGAGCTTTAAATGTTAACCCATAGCTCTCTGTTTTGCTTTTTCAAGAAAATATCAATTACAGTAAATACGATCCTACTTTTGTTTCTCTGTAGAAATACGTTACGAGTAGTTTCTTTTGATATCTCGTGTGACATTTCATTTTTGTAATTATTAAATGATAGGACCATTGTACATGTTTCGGTAATAAGGACTGCTACAAATGCCTAAACTTAAATCTACATGAACCAAAATTTTGTGGTTGAGTGTCGCAACAAAGTATCCTGTATACACGGTTGTTACAAAGTAAGTGTTTTTAGTTAAACTTTATAAAAACCATTACGAACATCTGGGTAATATATATTTATGGTACCTTCAATAAAGTTGACTCTGTATTGAGGCTGTATTGATATACATTGTTCTTATCGAGGAGAAATTCCGTTCGTCTGCTCTTTACCGAAGACAAATAAATCAGTTCGATATCAATGTTGATAAAAGAACCTGAATTCAAGAAGTGGAAGATATGACTGCGACATTTCTTTATTCTTGCTGCTAACGCCGAAACAATAGAATATAATAGGTTCGTGAAAACAGTTTAGTTGAAGAAAAGATTTTAAATTGATTAGTAGCGTTACTAAAACACAAAGTGTAAAATTGTATTCTTTGTTTAACAATTTCGTTTATTTCATATCTGGACGTTGTGGATCTTTTCCTCAATTGTTGATAATATTCATTAATAAATACAGGATAAGCAATTGAATATTATTGTCTGTATAATTCTTAAAAATCTCATTACGAGGAAAGCTTACTAAAAAAGGAAAAGGAGCTTATAATCACATTTTCCTCTTAAGTCACAAAATAAAGTTTTTGCTTAGTCACCAGAGTGTTTAATAGTAGTATTCAATGCTGTAAAACAAAAAAAGCTCTGGACCTGGAGCCCGACTAGTACAAATGCAAGTCAATGTATATATGACTGATTACGCAAAATAAGGAAATAAGGATGAACTTCAAGAAAAGAAAATTTTTAGACGTGATAACAGTATCATTGTGTAAATGTGAAGTATCCTACACGATAGTATGAATTCTATAATTACCTCGTGGATGTCTGCGAGGGAAGTGTAGCTTATTTTCATTGATTCAGTGTTATAACAGGGGAAAAGAGGGGAGAAGATTTGCATTATTCTTTTCTATTTTACGTATCCAATTTACTCTCGGTATGCTGTAATTGTTTTCCAGCCCTGCCAGTTTCTCTAAAACACTGCTGAAGTAATAAGAAAACTTGTCTTGTACCGATTATAAGTACGCCCTCGAAAGCTGGTACTCTAATTTCTTTGATTATCTGCGAAGAATACCGCGGAGAACGCTTTTATCTTCTACCTCGCGAGAAACCTGGAGCGTCCGGATATTAACTAATATACAGAAATGAATGTACTTCCACATCGGAATTAGAATTTCATTAAGTGAAAACGTCCTCCGGGGCATTTTCCAGTTGCACACATTAACGTGACGTAGTAAAATATCAAATGAGGTTATAAACCTTAACACGGCGTCTTCTGAACTTGAGGAATTAGTCCCACGACGGCGTCGATTCCTTAACGGGAAAGGCGAACACCGTAAAACGCCTATTCCTGACGCCATTCAACTTTTTATCGCTCACCTTCGAGCTGTTCCATTACAATTCCATTTCCGTCAGAAAGCTACCAGCGCGCTAAGCTAATTCAAACTTTGTATCTTTGCACGAAACATTCTGTGCCGCCAGAAGGGGACTTTAGTATGGCCATAAAGCGTGATATAGTGCGCGTGACAGCGTACTGTACCACGGAGTACTTTGTCTGCCTTCAGGACGCTATCTGCAGCAGTAAAAACGGAGGCGTTCCTTGCGCCTATCCGAATATACGAAGTGCCCATGCAGACTGCTGAGCCCAGATGGCTACTTTTTCTGATTAAAGCATTAAAAAATTTACACTCTTCTCGTCACAGCTACTTTCTCCTGTAACAATATCCTAAAAGCTATATTTTTAAAAAATTTGCTACTGGCATTACGCCTGATTGATGAGGCATGAAAGGACTCGGGGCAAGGAGCGGGAAGGAATTTGACCATGGCCTTTTTGAGGGAACCATTATGGCATAAGTCTGGATTGATTTGGGGAAACCATGGAAAACCCAAATCTGGATGGCCGAATTGGAATTCGATCCCACATTCTCCCGAATGCGAGGCCATAGCCAACAATTGAAATGCATTAAATTTCTTAATGTAAGCTTTATATCTGATTCGAGATACTTGATATTAAACATATCTTTTTTCATATTTTTCTGGAACCCAAGGTACTATTTTCTTCACTTAGACTAATTTGTATACATCATGAAGAAGTTTTTTTTTTAAATTAATATAAAATCGAATCGTGGCAATTAAATAGTAATAATAAAAATCCATGGATTATAACATTCGTAACTCTCATCGGCGCAACAACAAATCCCGACATGGAAACTTCGCTAGTTGGTTGTTTTGCGCAGTATTTAAAAAGAAACGCTCGCATTGGCTGATCTAACAGTATGAGAAAGGATCGTCTTGTTGCGCACCACAGTGCACAATCGAATAAACACTGCCATACAATTTAGTACTGTCAGAAAAACCGGTTGAGTATTTACAGAAAAATCTATGGTATATTACTCACAAAGTTTCAAAATAGGAAAAAATTACTCACAACCAACCGTCCTAAGGTCATATCATTCTCAATGTCCTGTTAGATTTCAACCGGATGTAAAATCCATTACTTAATGAAAGACGGACGAAAAAGAAAAGTTTATCATGAAGAATGCTTCGGATTATCACTTTTTCGGAGCTATGGAATGTTCTGTGACTTATATTTCAATCAATTGTCAGCAATTACACGATTTTAATCTAATTGCGTATTTCATTTCTAATAATAATAATTTAATTCCAATGGAATTTCACTCTAATTACTTTCAATGCAAGTTTTTTTCAATGATCAGATTTGTACAACTCTAGTTCTATTTGAACGGATGGTACTCTGACATCACTAACTTCAGTATTATTTTAAATTCCTGTTTATAATTTTACAATTTTCTTTGTATTTTTATTATTTTTATTAAAGTAAAGTTTGATAATTTAGAGCTGTAACTAGTGTTGTAAAAAAACGGTTTTTTTCTGGCTTGAAAAAAACATGAAAAAAAACTTTGAAAAAAAACATGTTTTTTTTCTGGAACACGTTTTTTTTCACAACTACTAAATCTCAAATTTGTAAGGCAGTTATCGTTTAAAATGAATGTTTTAGAGTTTATTCTAAGTACTTATCTTAGTTTAAAATCTACTATAGTTTTCTGGTTCAGTAGGAAAAAAAAATACGAAAATATTGGCAAAATTGACTGAAATTTTCTTTATGAACGGGGATTTCTCGAAGAGACTAGGCTGCGCGAGAAGGAATCCCCATCCCCATTGTTAGGATTGATACTTACTATTTGAAATAGTGCTGCCAGCACTACAAAATTACCTACAGATCTTTTAAAAAATTAGGAATTTAAAATTTATCCACGCTTTTTTGCCTCTTTTTATTACTTATTGGACTTTCTTTATATTCGTATACTTGTTAACTCTCAGAGTATAGTGTATAGTGGTACTGACTCATTAAATTGTCAGTAAGGGAGCGTGCATAAACCACATAGCTCCATTTTGGCCTCCTGTGAACCCTCCCTCTTCCCCCACGTAGCCCTACGTGGCTTTTGCCAACCCCCCCCCCCCCCCCGCTCACGTAGCACGTAGCTTTCTTCCATTTTGATTCCAGATGACATTTTTTACTGTTTTCTCTTGTCAAACTATTGTAAATTACATACGGATATAATTAACTGAGGGAAATAAATACTCACATGCTGTTGTGAGTTCAGTTCCTCATTTTAACTGTGAAAAATGTTACGAAAGGAAAGTTACGTGGCCTGGCTCGGAAACCCCTCCCCCCTCTCCCCATGTAGCCCAGCGTAGCCTTCCAGCTAACCCCTCCTCCCTCTGGACCAAGCCTCGTAGTTTGTGCACGATCCCTAATTATGAATCGTTTCCTTGCAACCGTTGGTGTAAATAAACGATTGAAAAGAAGTAAAGCTCCTATTTTGTTTGATAATAGATTTTAATTCAAACTTAAAAGACCGTAATACAGAACTATGGGCGCAGTCTTTATGCACAGTGTGTACTTTGCTCACAATTTAAAATTGCAATCTCAAAATCTTTTGCTTACAATACAAGAACAACCAGTAAAAGAAAATTTAACTATTTCTGAAGTTATGGATCTAGAGGAGACAGAAGAAGAGACAGAAAATTCCGACACCGATCGAACTAGTGTTGGTAGTGCTGATACTAGTGAATATGGTACTGACATAGAGGATGAATAAAATTATGTTACCTATATAGATACACTTATGAATCATTATGTGAGACATTATATGATTCAGTAAGACTTAAAACACACTTGTAAAATGGAATTTCCTTAAATAAAACTATAATTTATCAAATATATTGTTTTCTGAAAAAAAATAGAAAAAAATTTAGAAAAAAAACACGGGTGCTAAGTTTTTTTTATGTTTTTTTTCACAAAGCTGAAAAAAAAAACATTTTTTTTTTTTTCAGTTTGCAACACTAGCTGTAACGCAGTCAGTGACATAGACATAGATAACAAATTTTGTTGGAGATACATATACTATGAAGGAATTATTTCATGAATCGTAAATACGAAATAAAAATAGGTATACTGAGAGCGAAAAAAATAATAATAATGCGGTTCCAAAAAATAAAAGTTAATAATATTCTGAAATTGCAATCTCGGTTTCCAGTAAAGTGGACATTTCTAATAAATAAGCCACACATGAGTGTAAAGTAAACAAAGGCTCCATCAGTGGCATTTTGAAGTTACCATTCAATCTACGTTTTGCAGTAATAATAATAATGGTTACCTCCTATCCTGACATACCGCCTCAACAAAACGCTGTGGGACAACAGACAAGTGACATCACTGATTAGGTTATGTTTACACAGCACTTACACGTTTCAAATAAGAACAAATAATTTTTGTAACTTCGTCTATGTTTCTCGCAGACGGATGCGGAGATGGTTTCCTCAAAACACAATGACAGAATTCAATTTCGTTCTACATTTTCAATGCTCTGCTTTCCCGTCTCTAATCGAAAGGCTGTAAAGGCGTTTGAGAAAGGTTTCACACAAACGCCTAATTTCTTCTCCCTAGAGAGCATACGTGAACAAACATGTCAATCAGATACAACAAAGTTATTTACATGTACGCTGATAGTGATTTTGTTTCATATTGTAAACTAAAAGTAGGCTCGTGACCAGAGATTTGGAGTGTACTCAAAACTTCCAACGAAATGTAACTGAGGGGCAACAGCACATGAAAGCAGTTTAGCAGGACAACACTCTCGCGTTCTGTTAAAGCTGAGTGCTACGACGCACTCGAATGGCCTACGGATTACCTACAAAATCCAAATGAAACGAACCTCCGAAAAACGCGTTTCAGAGACTCGCATGGTAATCCTCGTGAGTGGAGCTCCGCTAAAAGCAAGCGGCACGCCGCACAGAAACACGTGTCGCATTCCTCCCTTACGAAAAATGCTGAGGTGGCAGCAAATACTGCACTATAAAATGGTGGGGAATTGGTCCCGCAGAAAACTGCCGAAACGTGTTTAGTTTTACTTCCTTGCAAATAAATGTCATCTATTCATAACAGTGATCTGGAGATATTAAATCTTTAAAGTCTTAAACGAACAAACGTCTCAGTCGAATAATCAGGTTTTTGAATGACGAGTAAGTGGGCTATTTCCTTTTCACGTAGTTATAACAAAAGAAGAAAAATATTTTTATACCCTCGAGTAAAAACAACGCTGTTTCTCACATTACCGTTTAGTCATTTAATTCTTATTTTAGAAGCAATTCTGTAAACGATTTAGCTAACTAGTATATTTTTACAGGCGGAAACGTCATAACTGTTAGTTACTGGATATGAAACCTAATGATCCATGAGAAAGACTGCCAAAAGGTAATAATAATGATTATACAATTAGGAACAACATTGATAATTAAAATTGTGAGGGAAAAACCTCTTTTTATTACTCTTCTACAATTTATAATCCCTCACTTTTGTAACCTTGCAATAGATAAACTTTAAAATCAGCTGCAAGATAACTGATCGAGATTTTCAAAATAGAGAGCCATTTTGAGCCACCCGCGGAATTTCTCCGTATATATTATCTTTCGTAACTTCAAAACCGAAAGAAAGCGCACGCAGCACTTAAATAACACGACACACTCAACTTCTTCAAACACTAACAAAGAAAAGAAACTTCTTCTGAACAATTTATTATTCTCCATAAACGTTCCCTTTCATAGCGTTTCAGAAATAAGCGGAGCAACACAGTTACTAATTAGGATTGCCATTCGTCCAGTTTTCGACCGGACTGTCCGGTTTTAACGTGATATGTCCATATCCAGTTCACGACATACGTCCGGATTCATAACATCCGGTTTAATATGAAATTCTAAAAAATCTACGTGTCAATAGTTATTTTCTATAAGCAGCCCATGTAATTGTTTTCTCAGATATGTAGGAAGTAAATAAGGTCGTCCCGTCTCACTGCATTTTTCCCCAACCGCTGAATGTAATTCAGAGATTTAATAGCAGGTCATATTTTGCCGCACATACTGCATAATACGGTAAAATGTGGATGAAAAACGTTATCGTATGATGTCGAATCTATTGTGATAAAAGTTTATAATGAATTTTAAAATAGTGCCAAAAGAGTTGCATATTTTAAAGAAATCTTTGAATTTTTAGATACTGAATACAGCTCTCTATGGTGGCATGGTCAAATAAGATTTTGTACTTCTCTGCCGGCAATTATAGTCTTCTTCATAACTGTAATGAACTGAAAAATCACGTTTTGGAGCACAGAAAACCTGAATTTAATTCTGTAATACAGACTTTTTTATGTGAAAAATAATCTGGAAATACAACTATCAGTCCTCCAGAGGCGTACTTGTATTACGTGCACAATTTTATGAGTTCGTTGAATAAAAATAATAAATTTATGGAGTGTGATGACATAAATGTAACACAAGTTTATAATATATATTGGAAATTAAAAACAGAAGTTTATAAAGAGGTTTTATGTATTTCATGTTTCTAAAAATTTCGGTAAACTCTTATCCGTGATCGAAGTAAATTCTAAATGAAAGCTTTGGATGTGCACAAGTTGTTTGTAGCATATCTGCACAATTGGTTTGGGGAAAATTCTCTTTATAAAGTATGTTCATCATTGTCACCGTAAGATAATTTAAAAATTGACAGTGTAACTAGGGCCGCGAACATAATGAACTTAGAATCGAATAGCGATGAGTTATTTTCAAAATTCTCAATTTTAAATGATGTTTTACATGTATGAAACTGAATCAAGTAAAAATTTGGAACTAACCTAATATGAATACAACAATTATTCAATATGGATTACAAGCTAACTTTTTCCTCCAAGTTCAAGCTCCCAGTTTATTAAAAATAGTTCAACACGTATATGCTACTCCAGTTTCAAATGCGTTTGTGGAACGTGATTTCAGATTCATGAAAAATATTTTGTCTGATGAAAGGAACCGATCAAAAGTGGAAACGATGAAGTATGAACATTTGTACATTTCAGTTAAAAGATGAGTTGCATTGAATTTTGTGATTTTATGAAGAATTATTCAGGGAAAAAACTTTTGAAAATTGTAAGGTCTGAAAATAGGTATTTCTAAATTATTTTTTTTTAAATATGTTAGTAAAAACAGTTACTTTATTGAATTATTAATTATATTAAATTTTTGTGATTGTTATTCCAAACAAGAAATTGTTTTAGTTTACGATTGTCATAACAAAAAATATATGTGAAAATTTATCTCTAAATCATGGACTTGCGAAATCGGATTTTTATTAAAGCGTGAACACTCTCCTAGCAATAAATAGGGACTTCAGAAGATAGATCTAGCTATGGATTCAAGTAACATTTCTAAAAATATGAGCTTCACTAAAACGCTGGTTCGGAATTCCTGCATCCTTTTATTTAAATGTCTTTCGACTAAGCGGTAAAACAAACTATGAACTTGATTCAAAATGCTTTTACTTGAATAGTCTGTGTATTTTAGTTTCCCTACAGTACGGACAAAACAAAACATAATTAGAAACGCCTTTGATCCAGAACGGAATGACACCTATGACTCTTTAATTACTAATCAACCGCAAAAAATTAACGTTGTCTATGTAAGTCTCTCATAGTCGTTTCAAAGATCCCTTAGCTCTTCCGATTGCGGGTAAGTAACTTTGATTATAATAGCTGTTATGTCGGTATAATGTGCCTAGCATGTATCCGCGATTCGCCGCTTAACATATTGAAAGTTTATAAATTTATCCAACAGATTATGTCTACTCGTTGACAAAGCTTTTATCCGGGGCATTTGCACGCACCACCCTAATTATTTGCAGGGCTCCTCACGTGTTAGCAGAATGCTGTGCACACGTGCGCTTGAAAAATGTTTGTTTGAAAAATAGTAGGCCCTTTCTGGCAGTAATTTACACAATAAAGCGAGCGCTACAGGCGCGTGCACGGGCGCACAGATTTCAGTGCCTCACCCCCCCCCCTCCCCTTTTTCCCCTAACATGGAAGCAGTCGCTGGAAAAAAGAGGAGTTTGGAGCCCGGGGAACCTTTTGTATCGGCGCGGTTAATATTTGTGTACATAAGGTCACGCAATAGATTCTGTCGCGTGCTACGAATAAAAAGTAGAGGCGGGGCTGTTGAGAATAACAATCAAGGCGGCTAGAGCTGCGAAAACGGCGATTCCGGGGGAAGTTAATTTATAAAATACAGTCTTATAAATCTTTGTAACTCAAAAGTTTTGTTTCAGTATATTTTAATCATAGGTGACATTTAGTAAATCTGACTTGATTACTTTTTCAGAATGAACTGATATCACAAATAATTTTTTCTGATCGAGGAAAAGAAAATAAATTTTATAAAATAATTATGAGGGGAAAGAAGAAAAGATTTGACTATCAACAGCCAAATAATCATCGTGGCCTATGGAATACCCTTTTATACAAGACGCTTTTACAGAGTTCATTACGTTCAATTAGACATGAAATTGTGAACGTTCGCCAATTGCAGCGTAAAGTATACGTAGTTGGGGATTTACGGAAGATGTATCAGCCTAAAGCTAATATGAACTTCGGTCACTGAACTTCGGTCACTGAACAGAATTGTCAACATTAAGATATCATTATAATCTGTCCTATGGCATACTTCACATGGCTCTTCTCCGTATACTCTTCCACATGGAGAGTGGTAATATGCTATATTACAAAAATATGTATGTTATAGTACCCCGTTACTTTCCACATATATCGCAGTGATATTATGTTGCCCTCTGTCTGCCAAACGTGTAACTTTGTTATGTATGTAATAAGTGAATTTTTTGTTTGTTAAATGTGTAGGATATGAGACACACTAGCTGTTCCACTAAAATATAATTGAATCAACTGAATCTAAAAAGAGAGAAAATTTGCATAAATTCGTTATCACAGTTAAGTATTATTGTTTCAGTCAGTGACTATTTGGAAACATTTTAATTGTTCTTAAAATTTATTATCTTGTTGCTTTCAACTATGGTTAAAATTTTCAGATTATGGGAGGATTGCTACGTACTTAAATTAAGTTTCTAAGAGTCCTACCGAGCGTGCTGGGTGAACGGTTAACGTTCTGGCCTCGCATTCAGGAGGACGCGGGATCGAATCCCCATCCGGGGATCCAGATTTTGGTTTTCCATGGCTTCCCCATATCACTCCAGGCGTATGCCGGGATGCTACCTTAAAAATAAGGCCATGGCCGAATTCCTTCCAGTTCCTTGTCCCCAGTCCCATCCCGACTCTAATAACCTTGGCCGAAGCGTAAAGCAATAAGTAAAAAAAGTCTCTAACCGACATAAAATGACCAAAATCAAATCAGCCAGGATTCCGTTATCAGGGATCGAATTTGAAAACTTCTAAATCTTTCGTATTTGAGTTAGCCTTAAATTTTCCTTAGATATCATGCTGATAAATTGTAAACTGAACTCTTCATAACAGCATCGTAAGTTCAGATTTAAAGTGACTTATTCCTTATTTTATCCAGAGGATGTGTTAAATGCCATGGAAATAATGGCATTATGGTAAGGAGGTTACCAGCCAGAGCTGTTTACCATCGTCAGGGGGCGTTCATAAATTACGTTAGGTGTTCTGGATCTCGCCCCCTCCCCCTCCCCCTGTGGTGGGATCTCCTCCCCGTATCCCTATAGTTAGTATCGGCGTGGTTTGTAGACATTTTTTTAAGCTCTACTGTTCTTTAAGAATTTAAAAAAATGACGTGAGATTTTCGTCGTCTCTCCCCCCTCCCCCATCCTTGGTGAGATTTGATGGTATTTCGCCGGAACCACCCCCTCCCCGTTCTATTTCCCTTCACGTAACTAATGAGCGCCCACTCAGTGACTTCCACCAGTAATAGTGCTGTTTCTACCGCCTCAGACTCTTTACCTAATAAATGTGGATGTTAATCATTTAATCCTTTTGTGTATCAGCGGATCGAGACAGAGCAGGAGCTGTTACATTTTACAGATCGCTTCTCCAAGGAGAGGGTTGTCTATTAAAACTTGCTTCAAGACGTTCATTAGGGTCGTAACGAGCTATACGAGGCAACACTTTGGTGTTCCCGGCCGATGCCGTCGCGTGGTGTTTCGGAGCTCTCCGCTCCGCTGCGGGCCCTAATTTTCAATTTCGTCCCCCCTTCCCCTTGGTCTGGAGGGCACAGCACGCAGAATAATGACGCCATTTGCTGGCGGCCTAACCGGTCCGCTGTAAATTGATACGTCACCGGCACCGAGCCACCATCTGCTGCTCCGCCAGTCATTGGTCGAGCCGGAACGACAATAAGCAGGGTCGAGGGAAATGATTTTAAGTACAGTTGACGTTACTTACTTATCGTGAATAGTCTTACATGTGAGCACAGGTGAGGTAAGGTTGCGATTTCCATAGAGGTACATCTCCGAATTTTCGTTCTTGACTAATGGAGGAATTGATGGTATCAGGCCTAGATCCCAGATGAATACAGCAGGATGATTGGGAGTTTGTAACAGTTCCGAATGATTAGCTTTGTAGAAATATCCTTGGCCTTATCAGGCGTCAAATCCCGCCTGTTCATACCTCAGCTATGTGGCCTACAGTATGATTACTGCCGAAATTAAATTCAACTGAATAGAAATTCTAATCCAGATTTTAGCTTTAAATTATTATTATTTTTTTGATTTCTTTAAATCAGTTATGTTTAACTTCTGATATAAACAATTACTAAGCCTACCTCTCATGTATTGTTTGTGAGCAGAGTGAAGAGCAGTCTCACGGCTCAGTGGTTAAGGCGTCTGACTCCAGATCCAAAGGTTCCCCGTTCGAATCCCTGTCTCGGCGGGAATTTTCATAGGCCCCCATCCCGACCTCCACCTCTGGCACAGTGTGTTGCCTGATGTGAAGTAAGTTAGAATTCTTTCGTGGTTCGGATTCCACATTAAACTGTAGGTCCCCTGTACCCGGTTGGATTACCGCGTTAGGTTAATGCAGCTACGACATTGGCGGAATTAGCAGACAATTGAAAACCTGTCACTACGTCATTACGACCACACGGTATTATTATTATTTTAGTAGAGTGAAATTCATAACCTTGAGGAGACAAGTGAGTGAACAACAACATTTTCTGCGTGAATACGGCAGAACGTTGCAATCTGTAATTAAGTCATCTTGTAAGCCAACGCCAGGTTTTCAGTCGTGGCCGATAACTTCTCTTTAAATATTGTAAACAACCTTTTAAATATTTTTGGGCATACTTTCAGAGTTATTTCTGTTATTGTTAACTCTTGCTAGTGGCTGGTGACAGATTGCAGCAGTCTATGATAGTTATTTTTTAAAAAAATTACAGATCATGTACTTTTTTTTTTGTAAGAGCTTAGAGGTGGGAAAGTAATGGATTACAAGAGCAACAGGGAGACATTTGGCCATGGCTTTTTGAGTGACCTATCTCAACATTCGGACCAGTGATCTCAGAAAGCCATGGAAAACCGAAGTCCTGATAGCCGGAAGGTGATTCGAACCCTCGTCCTCCTGAATGTGAGACCAGAATGTTACCGCTCATCCACAAAGCTCCGGTACGCCATACAATGAAAGTCTGGCTCCAAGTATCTTGGATGACGTTGCATTGTATGATTTAAATTTTAAGAAGTAGAAACAGTCTAGAGTAAAGATTATTCTCTCAAAAATGTAAAGGTTATTAACAGAGGAAATGCATCATAATGTGACCGTCATAGAAAGATTTTTTTTAAACGTCTTTTAACAGTGAGGTCTTTAGTGACGGGGAAGGAAGCATCTCGGCATTTGCATCGAGTGATTTGGGAAACCATGGAAAACCCAAATCTGGATGCCCGAACGGGGATTCGAACCGCCATCCTCCCGAATGCGAGGCTAGAACGCTAACCGTTACACCACCACTCTCGGTGCCATAGAAAGTCTTAGAGCACGAATCACAATCATATTTTTTCTCTCTAAAGGCATAAATAAGCATCTCAGTTAACTGTTCGACCGAATATTACATTGAACGAGGCTGCAGAAAACTGTATTATGTTCTTGTGAGGTTTTACAAACAACGAGTCGAGCCAATTTTGATTTGCTTTTTATTGTTTGACATAAATTTGTAACTACTAGAGTTTCACTGTATTCCACTAAATTCCACCTTTTTAATCGAAATTTTAATAACCTTACATTCCGTTACAACCAGTTTCATTAAAATTCAAAGCAATTAAATTTCGTTTCAGTCAATTAAATTTCTCTTTTGTTAACTCTGATTGCCTGTAATGAACCATTAATGGAGGCTTATTACTCTCATGTCCAATTCTATATCTCTGAAAAATGTTGAGTGCAATGTTTTCATGCTTGAAATTTATTGGCGCGTAAGTTGAACACCCATATATTTATCTGCCACATGATTGCTTTATTCTTCCGCTGATTGTCACTTAACTTTAGACGATTTCCAAAAGTTGCTAATAGAATGTGTATATGTACTAATCCAAGAAAATTAATCACAGCGCACCTGTTATTAATTTCACTTTCGTAAATGCAGTTGTTTATATATTCAATATTTTACAAACTTAGAAACCAACTATTAACTTCTTAATGTCCTTTAGAAGGATCTATAATCTGTCCCATATAGTATCTGAATAGTTTCGGATACAATAGTTGCTCGCTAAAAAAATACCAGTGCATTCTATGCAATCATCGCAAGCAACATTCCGTCCAACGAATCTGACTGAAGATCCAGTTGATGGTTTAAGCTTGGTTCCACCTGTGCTTAGTAACGATATGTGCAGTTACCGTATCCATTTCCTCAGATGTTTTAGCGAGGAGGGATAAGCATCTCGGATTTGGTTCCTGGCGGACTTGTGTCCGCTTTCTGTGTTAAATTACGGCAAACCGCACCAACGAAACATCGTGAATAACGAATTTCTCGGGTAGCAGGGAAACCATAACACGCCCTTGAAGATAATTTCATTGTTCTACATAAAATTTTAAATGCAATCAATGCTTTGGTGTTGTGTCATTAACTAGCCCACTTAATCGTATTTTGTTTCATGCGATTTCGAGGTGAAAATGATTTTACTGTCCAATATGAATGGAAAATTGTAATTTTACATCTGTGGTAAATTTTATAGAACATAAGATTTTATTTCATGTTTCGGTATTGGGTATTGAACTGGATCAGTAAATAAGTCTGGAACTTCAGGATTCTGATTACGATCATTCTGAACAATAGTAAATAATTTTGGAATTGGTAATGACATATATATATGTGTATATTCAATTTTGCTTTCTTGACATATCACCTTTTTGATATGAAGATTAAATGCAGCTTGTTACCCAGTCAGAGATCATTTCTCGATACCGTGCAGTAAAATTAATTAGAGTAAGAATTTCAATAAGCAATTTAAATTACTGTTACAAATGACTCAACAGTATGATTCTCCTAAACACATAACCATATTCGCCATTACTACTCAGAGTTCATATATACTTATCCTATTCTTCCTTACCGAATAATCAAATATAACTTTTGTAAATAGAAATGACCAACCGAAGCCGTTTCAGCAAGATGGAATTTAGGAGCACATTTTCAGAAACATCTGATACGTTGATATGTTAAAAATGCCGTGGTACATTCGGTTATATGAAGTAGATAATAAGCTGCCATGTTCATAATCGATATACGGAAACGAAAAGATTAGCAGAAGTTAGCAGAGAGCTGTCATATTGCACGAAACCGGTCGAAAGGCTGATGAGAAAAAATAAAGATAAAAACTCCAACAGCGGCGAGCGCTTCATCTTGTTACAGATCACCATAGCGATAGCTAAAATCGGACGAGGAAAGCTCGCACAAACTTTAAAGGGGCCACCGGATTAATCCCTTAATTCTGCGGCCGCATTAATGGGACTTGCATTAAAGGGAAACTTTCGCTTTGCTTCTTAAGAATCCATTTCTGGAATACTTTTTCTTGCTAAGAGACTCTGTGAGGAGTGTGCTGAAAGCGAAGTTTTACTGCAGTGCATCATGACCAGGGGGCTCTGCTGGTAATGAGAAGGCCTCGAACTCGAGAATCAGGGGTCAACACAAAAATAAATCTGCAATTTATGGGTATTATATTTACTGCAAAATAAGGAGTTATTTCGTTCTCGACACATAAAAATTATTTTACAATAGTGTAAGCCCCTGACCGTTTTTTGTGTATCGTCACGGGTCTAGAATACTTCCAATTTTTAGGGCCAAAGATTATGATAGGTTGACCTGATCTGACCAAATACGAAATTGACCTTTGTTTCATCCGTAGGAAGAACCCAAAAATATTAACAGGCGTATTAAACACGGACATGGACGATCGCACTGTCGTATAACTGTTTCAAAGGTCGTAGACTCGAACTTGCTGAAGTATAAAGTTCACTTGTATTTGACCCTAAAAGTTCACTCTGCAAAATTTAAATAACTCCAGTTTGCTTTGAAGGCAGCATGTTGATTTTTATTGAGGCTGGGCAAACATTCATAATGTAATCTTTGGTCGTAGTCTCTGTAACGAACAGAGAACTTAACACAGATTCGAGATTATTGAATAGTTGAGCAATCCTCGAAAAAGTCATCAGAATACTCGATTCGGTAACATATTTGATCTGATGTCCACTTTAAATAACCTACTTTCTCACGTACAGAGAACATGAACAAAGACCATCAACGAAAGTGGTCAATAAAATGCGCAAAAAGCAAATAAATCGTAATGTATAAATTTTGTTCAAGCAAATTGAAATTTAGCCTAGGTCGGAATGACAATTTGCATTCGTGGTTACAGCAGAGACCATTAGTAATTTATGTTTTTTTTATGTTGCTTTCATTTCAATTGCTTAGCTATTAAATTGTGGACAGAAGCTTCACTTGCGAGAGAAGGCTAACGCGTGACGTCACAGTCCTCCAGTCAATAGCTACCGAGGTGAATGAGTGAGCTTAAAGAAATTATATAGTAGATCATAAATAAAATTACCTATAAACACTGGAGGACTCTTTTGTAATCACTTTTGAAACGATTGCCTGCAGAGTTAAAATTTTCTAAGGCCAGCATACAAAAAATGTAAGCTCAAACTACTCTCAGCCGTGTAACGCTTACGAAACATAGTGCTATATTATTCTCTTCATATATATATATAAATATCCGCGTTGTAAGAGTTTGGTATAGACTACATCAGTCTCTTTCAATTAACAACATGTCCTTTACGTTAGTCACGTTGTTTGCGTGGACAGGGCTATAGCGACAAACTATTCTCGATATAAAGATATACCCACAGCTTACCAACGGTCTCTAGACACTTTCTTGCCCATGGGGTAGGAAACGGACTCTAGGCAGAGAACTGAAGAACCAAATGGTATTCCGGAGCCGCCCTACCATCACACCAATAGAATGAGATTGTCTTAAAATCAGGTCCGAATTGAAACATTTGGGGGGGGTGAAGATTGGGAGGGGAGGGGGAAGAAGATTTTGAGGTGGATGTTACAGCCCGTCGGTGTAAAGGTTACTTCAGCCGGGTCAGGAATGGAGACAAGGACCGGAAAGGAATTCTTCCATGACCTACTGAAGGAACTTTTCAGACATTTGCCTGGAACCTACGGAGGATGAAACCCGCGTGTTACCAAACTATCCATCCACAAGGCTCGGTGAATAAAAACGAGGTTTATAAAATACGACTAAGGATTTGACACAGCATTAATACTCTTGGAAGGCATAGTATTTATTTGCTTGCCCATCACATACACTCTGCACCAGACTGTTAACAAACATTCATTACTGTGGTTCTAAAGATTTAATCATCGTCATTTTAAGTCTGTAGAATCCATTCGATTAATTCTCTTTAGTGATTCCTTTAAGGCGAAAAGATGAAGCTACAGGTTCCTTTGTAACCAATGTGATTAATAACTTTCTCAGTTTAAGATAAATTGATTGCAAAATTTCTGTATCAATTATTCCCATTTCTGACATCCCTACATAGAAACGATTAATTTATAACTATTATACATGTAACATCAAGTACTAATTTACGGTCATTGTAATATATTTCATGACACACATGTTTCTAGCTTTTCGCTCTATATCTTTCCAGGTCTCATCGCCAATGTATACCTTATACTCTCCCAGCAGTCTCGTCACAATTCTCCTGTCAACTATTGACTCTAGTGAATAATTCTTATTAATTAAAGGAGTTTTCTTACCATGCAGACACCATAGAGATCCTGCAGGAAAAATTTTCAATGTAAATATATATATATATATATATCAGTTCGTAAGAAAATTTATTATTGCTAATAATATGAATACTTAAGGACAGCCTACTTAAAATCAAGGTTTTAGGTAGTTAATAGTGATTCTAGGACAAAAAAGAAAGTTTCTGAGAAATACCTTTAGTTTATTGATTCACACATCACATGCGATCATTTCAAACTATTTTCTTGTGATGGTAGCAGTGAAAAACAGAGTTAACGATCAGCTAAAGATTACTATGTAGGTAATAGCTATTAGGCAATGATTTTGGGAAAACCTCTGGAAAACATTATGTGCTTCTTGTTTTACTATTTTCACAATGAAGACTAAATTAGAATAATTTCTAGAAGAATCACCTGATGGGTATATTACCTAAGCACAAAGTTTTATATAAATGTCGATGGGAAGAACATGAAGAAAAAACGGTACGAAAATGTAAAGAATCTTGTTCTAATTTCGTATTTTACTTATTTGAATCACCGTGGGTGAAGGAATAACAAATGTTATAACTGAAGCATCACTGTCAACTAGGTGTATTTTCATAATAGACATCCTCTTTACTTTAATATGTGAGAAGGGAAATTAGTTTCGCCTTCATCTCTTCCTCATTCGTCATGGATGGTCTTATAGCCTTGTTGTGTGAATAAAACCTGTGATATAATGGGAAAAATCCTACTGCATTCTGAACTAATTGCCGGGATTACGCGATCCTCGCAAATAGCCATTTTCAAAAGAAGCATAACGAAGTAATAAAACAACCGCGCCAGTGCAGTAGCTAACACGATCCTCCTCGTAATTAAGCTAAATATTTTGCTGTACTGTACGAGCGCAAAAATCATGTCGATAAAAGCATTCCGCACCTAATTTTCTAAATCAAGTTGTCGGAGTAATGAAGTACCGTAATATGGTTAAAACAAAATTCAGGAACGGAAATGGGTGACTGCTGGCATGCGGCCGGCGCTGCAGAAAATGCCATTTGTAACGAATCAGTGGAATGTGTTCAGCACTGGCAACTGATTGGTTCCAGATCATCTCTGACCACGTTTGGTAAACGTGGAATAAGCGAGACAGATAAATGTATTAGGAATAAGTGACAGGAATTTAAAGATACTCTGCTACAAATACATTCCTACTTCGCTTAAATAGCTTCACTGAATTTAAAATATAATATATGGTTCCTGAAAAATCGTTTCTCTAACTGAGTAAAACATTATACATTTATGCATCAAATAAAATATTTTACTACTGTGATTTACAAAATCATTTGAAAGACAATCAGGTTCGGGGCACATTTCAATATATTATTCTAAAAAACGAAGCAATGATGTGGTCCTGACAACTAGTTGGTATATATTACCACAGCTGCAATGAAGCATAAACATCGCGTGAACTTCTCCTTCTATAGGACTCGCACTGTCTTTCGAAATACGATATCTTTTTCTATTACAGTAACGCATCACTAAAAGCTAATCCACAAACAAAAACGGAAAACTAGAGGCTTCGTGTATATTCAATTTTTCTACCATTTGATAAATCTGTAACAGAGGTAATGTTACACACAGCATCATACGAAACTTTCAGAGATTTCTGTAAAATATAAAATGTATGTGACCATTCTTCCTTGGTGACTCTCAAATGATACTGAATGAAATACTGATTTCATTTGTCCTCTCACAGCAGTCTTGAATAAATATGATACTGATAAAGAAGCAGAATTATTGTAAAATAAAACTGAAGCTATTATTCTATATGGCTCATTTACTAAAAATGTCAAACTCTACAAGCAAATTTTTTTAAAAGAAAGTTGTAGTAACGTGCGCGATAAAAATCGTTTTTTAGTTTGAATTTATTGTGTTCTTTTAATCATGAATGGTATCAAAAACTGGACAATGAAGAAGCGGGATATTACTAAGATTCACGGGAGTGAAATTTCTATGAAGCAGAGTAGGGGTTAAAAAAGTACAGAATAAGGAACGAAAAGATTATGAACAGAGTAAAAGAAGAATTCCTGCATAAAAGTATAAAGAATATTAGATTAAAATGGTGTGGGATTTAACGAGAATGGGGAAGCAAAGAGGAAAAGAGTGGAGTGGACTGGACGAAAGTAGTGACGAGGAGTTGGTGAGAAGAGAAAGGAATCTGCAGAGGCTTATATGTGCACAGCAGATACGACGAGCGGCTAGAAACTGTGCACGATAATGGAGATGAAGAATCTATTGTATTGTAGAAGAGTTCAAATGACACACAACACTGATTTGCAGGTGATCAGTTCTATGAAACAAACTCTAATGTAGAATAATGCTGGTTCTATGGCTTCGGCTGAATAGAAAGTTTGGAACCGAATAAGTAAACTTCCAATTTGTAACGTGAACATATGAGTACTGTAGCTTTTCGTTATAATTATGTAGTATGATTAATGAAGATACGACGATCGAGTGATTAAGCAATAATAATAATTACCTATGGTTTCAATTACATTGTGAGAGCCGACAGGGTTTTTATTTATTGCGCATTACGCATTAGCCGCCATGACCGAACCCGACAAATCTATCGTGTGCAGGGCACCTACAGTTTAACGTGGAATCCGAACCACAGAAGCGTTCTGACGTACTTCACATTTAATACAGTAAACTGTACCAGATGCGAAGGTCAGGTTAAGGGTCAATGAAAATTCCCGAAACGGGGACCTTTCGATCTCCGCTCAGACGCCTTAACCATTGAGTCACCAGACCGCTCATTAAGCAATTGTTGTTCTTCGGGCTTTGTGGCACGTCAACATCGAGGTTATTAGAGCCCTATTAAGCAATTAAATGTGTACTTTGATGAATGTCTTAGCGGCATTGTAGTTGAGAAATCATCTACTATATAATTTCCTAAGATCACTCATTCACCTCGGTAGCTATTGGCTGGAGAACACTGTCACCAGTCGGCCTTCACAAGCAAATTAACAGCGGCCAGAGATATCTTTAGAAGGAATTCGAGGTTATATCCACAATTTAACAGCTAAGCAACAGCTAACAAATTACCTGCATTAAGACTTAACTGGTTATCGTAGCATTTTAAAGTTAAAAAAAAATCAATAAATTTTACGACTGAAGAAACGTGGATCCTGTTTTCAGTAAAATGATTCTAATGAATGCCACATAAAAAACTTAAAAAATAAATTACTCATGGTCTCTGCTGTAACCACAATGCCAGTTGTCATTGTGACCTATGCTAAATTTAAATTTAGTTAAAACTTTCACTAATGTTGCTGCTTAACCTAAGTTTATGCATTATAGTTTTTGCTTCTTACGTATTTTACTGACAACTTTAGTTAATGGTCTTTGTTCATGTTCGATGTTAGTTAGTTAGGTTATTTAAGGTGGACATCACCCCTAATATGTTACCGCATTGAGTATTCCGACTTTTCATTTCGTCGGAGTTGCACAGCTGTTTAATAATATTGAATATGTATTAAGTTCTCTGGCCGATGCAGACACTAAGACCTAGATTACATTATTATTTTTTACCCAGCCTCAATACAAAAATTGATACTTTCGAAGTAAACAGGAATTTTTTTTAAAATTTGAAGAGTGTACTTTAAGGGTTAAATAGAAATCAAGTTTGTTTTTAAACGAGTTTGAGTCAACAGCCTTTGAAACAATTATACCATAGTCGATAGATCCAGCCCGTGTTTAATACCAACGTCTATTAATACTTCTGGGTTCTTCAAGCTCAAGAGATTTTATTCGCCCTAAGGGTGAAAAACATATCAAGTTCGTATTTGGTCAGATCAAATCAACCTGGTATAATCATTAACCCTAAAAACTGGAACTGTTCTAGATCCGCCACAATAAGCAAAATACAGTCACGGGCTTACACTAATCTAGAGAATAATAGATAAAATGAATCAACAAATTCTTAATACAAAACTCTAAATAGCTCGAAAGGCTAGGGCAGGGGTGTACAACGCGTGGCCCGCGGGCCGCATGCGGCTCGCCTTGAACATTTTTGCGGCCCGTACGGTTCATCACACTTTTACAAAATATATTTATTTTACAGTGGCCAAAGTTGTGAAAAACAATGTATTAAAAAAATAAATTATTTGTGCATCCATGTATTAAAAAATTAGCTGTCTAAATTATGAGGAAAAATTAACTTTGATTTTAAAATACTTTTTTTTTTTTTTTTTTAGATTTATTGGCAAAAGGACAGAGTCCATACAGCCAAGAATACCTTTGCATATTGATGGTACAAGGTTAGAGGTGCAATTCTTACAGTACGATACCATACAATACAGGCCAAAACAATACCGAAACATACAATACATTACAGGGCAATACAATACGATACAGGACAATACAATGCAGTAAAGTGCCATATACTGTAATACAACCAAGTACAATACAGTAAAATACCATACAATACATTACAATATTTTGGTTTACATATTATATGGTAATGCCAGGAGTACAACTCCTACCGTGCTTTTTATTATTAGTTTTGGAATATGATTCTTGACATATAATTGATTTGCCTGGTAATTTACAAAGTTCGAAATAAAACTCTTAGACTAGCATTTATTTACATCTTATATTTCAAGGATAACAGTACTACTCTTGTGGTGCAATAGATTTACATGTTATGTTATACCTTTAGAAATACAACTCATACTATACGACTGATTTATATGTTAACCTAAGTAAATGCAAATGGAGCTCTTACAGTGCAATTGGTTTACATATTGCGTTGCCAGATTAGGCATAAAACTCTTAGTGTACAACTGATTTACATGTAGTATTATTCGGTTATACATTTACACTTATAGAACAATTGATTTACTTGTTATGTTGTCTAGTTAAGAGTACCACTCTCATCCTATAATCTATTTACTTGTTATCCTGCTAAGTTAGAACGAAAACTCTTACGGTAGAGTTGGTTTACATCTTGTGTTATGAATTCATGAGCAACACTTTTCCTGTACAGATATTTGTTACAAGGATCATATATCTATGTGATTTTCTTTGGCAAATCTATAGAGGCTTATATAGATTTCCGGTTCTTGTTTCTGGAGAAGATGTTGGATTTTGGTGGGAAGTTCAGCCCCGTGTCTTTGTAAATCCAATATTAATTGTGTAGATTTGTTCCAGTGGCGCTTGCATGCGAAGAAAAGGTGATCGACGTCCTCCAAAATATTTTCTTCGCATTCGCATGAAGGGTGAGTTAACTACGTTGATTTTGAACAGATGCGACTTGAACCGCCCGTGGTTAAACTTCAGCCTTGCTATGAATGTTGAGAGTCCTCTGGACAGTATCCGGTTGGAGTACCAATGAGCTCTCGGAATGGAGGGATGGATCTGTCGGTAATGTTGACCTTTATGGAGGTCCCTTGTCTCCCATTCGTTGGCCCATTCTTTCTTGACATCGCGTCGAATCGCTGGTAGTAGATCCGATGCCGGAACAAGGTTAAGTTTTTTTCCGCTGAGTGCAGCTTCTTTGGCTAGTCTGTCTGCTTGCTCATTACCTGTAATACCTGCGTGTCCTTTGGACCAAATGAAAGTGATCTCCGTGCCTTTCTCTCTAAGTTTGGAAACTATTCTAAGTATTTCATAGGCCAACCAACATCTGCCATTGTCTTTGGAGATGTTGTTTAGTTTGTTAATGGCGGATAGGGAGTCTGTTATTATTGCTATTCTCGAGCTTTGCAGTTTTGTGCAATATTCTAGAGCTTTGACCATTGCAAGTAGTTCCGCTGTGAAGACCGTTGCTTCTTCCGGTAGGCTGTAGGCTTCCGACTTGTTGTTTGTCGTATCCACAAATGCGCATCCCACTGAGTGATCTGATTTGGAACCGTCTGTGTACAGGCATGCTGGGTTACCTGGTAGGTTTGAGATGTAGTCCCTCATTATGACATTGTTCCTTTCGCTCCCTTCCAGATATTTAATGTTGGTTCGGATGTCCAATTTCAGAGTGGTAATGGGCATTCTTCCTGAATATACAGGTAATAGTTGAGCTCGGTATATTTTTGTGGAGTATATCTTTAGGTCCTCATATGCTCTTGCTAGGGGTGGACTAGTTTTCTTCTTCCAGTATGCACGTTCTGAGTACTGTGCCGATAATACTGATAACTTTTCCAACAGCGGATTCTCTTCGAGTTCTAATTGCTTTAGTATGAATTTTCTGGAGAGGTATGTTCGCCTAATGTGTAGTGGTGGTTCGAGGCATTCGACCAACAAGGCGTTTGTAGGCGTAGATGCCATGGCCCCAGTACATAGTCTCAGTGCTTTGTATTGTGATTTATCTAGTCTCTTCAACAACTCTTTCGATGCGGATCCAAAGCACATACAGCCATAATCGTAATGTGGTCTTACGAGCGATCGATAAAGTCTCATGTTGAGTACTCTTTCCGCTCCCCAGGTTTTGCCGGTAATGGCTCTAATTAGGTTCATGGCTGCTTCACTTTTTTTGAGGATGTAAGCTATATGGTTGGACTATTTAAGGTTCGAGTCCATTTTCAAGCCTAGGTATGAGACTGTTTTCTTGACAAGGGAAAGAGTGGGCTCCCAGTGAGATTTCAGTTATGTGCGGTACCCTATGTCTTGTAAATATGCAGACTACGGACTTTTCTGTAGAAAGGTCGAAGCCATGGCGTATCATCCAAGCCTTCATTTTGTCCATTGCGATGCTTAACCTTGTCTTACAGGCTTGTAATGTCCGCTGGCTGATGTAAAGGCAAACATCGTCCGCGTATTGTAACAATTTTACTTCCCGAGGTATCTTTGGGTGGAGGTCACTGACGTAGATATTGAAGAGAAGGGGGGACAATATAGATCCCTGAGGCAGTCCTTTACTTGTAAGCCTGGGTCCGACTACTTCACCTCCAATTATGAATAGCTCTCTATTTTCCAGCAGCGCTATTAGGTTCGCCACGAAAGTTTCCTGGGAGAGGCAACTGTCTAAGTTTTTCCGCCAGTAGAGGGAGAACAACGTTGTCGTATGCTTTGGATATATCGGTGAATAGGGCCGTCAGGTAAAAGTTTTCTCCATTACTGATTTGGATATCTGTCACTAGTTGTGCTATGATTTCATTTGTGCCTTTCCCCTTTCTGAAGCCAAGCAGGGTTTCTGGTAGAAGGTGATGATGTTCTACATACCACTCCAGTCTGAGTTTAATCATCCGTTCTAACATTTTCAAGGAGCATGACAGGAGTGAAATTGGCCGGTATGATCCGCTGTCACTGGGGTTTTTGTGAGGTTTGTGGATTGGGACCACTCTTATTGCTTTTAGTGGGGGAATGTGGACTCTCTCCATCCAGACCCTGTACATAATTTTGAGGAACAAGTCTTTGCCTTCTCTTGGGAGGTTATCTGTCATCGAATACTGTATTTGGTCCATTCCTGGAGCGGTGTTACTAGGATTTTTTGAGTGCACTTTCCAATTCCTCTATTGTGAAAGGTTGAAGCAAAGGGTGGTCTGCTTCCGGGTTCTGAATGTCGACTTCCTTTTCTGGGCACCAGTCTGGAGCCAAAGAGCAAAGGAGGTCCATGGCCGTCGCAGTGGAGATGTGTTTGATTGATTGCGTTGTCTTGCGCTGAATTCCTTTAACCTGTCTCCATAGTAGTTTAGTTGGCACATATTTGTTCAGAGACTTACAAAAACTTTGCCAGTATTCTCTTTTCTTCTTCTTCAGAAGGCGTTTCGTGAAAGTTTGTATCTTGTTTAAGAATATGTATTGTTCGTCCGCTGCCTGTCCTTTATATTGCGCCAACGCCTTCTTTCTGTCTTTTATCGCTTTGGTGCACTCTTCATCCCACCATTTCGGGCTGTGTCTATGTGGCGTCTTTCTCTGTTTATTTTCTGGGATGGATACTTGGGCCGCTTGATCCATAATTGTGGTGAAGGCGAGGTAGTCATTTTTGGGGTCATCTGACGTGCTAAAGTTTTCTAGTTTATCTGTTATGAACTGTTTATATAGTGGCCAGTTAGCTCTCCTTGTGTTCCACTTGTAAGTGGGAGACGGAGGAGTGGTCTTGAATCTCTGGTCAGGTGGGGACATTATGATGGGAAAATGGTCAGATCCCGATGGGTCTGGGAGGATCTTCCATTCTATGTCGATGGCCAATCCCGGCGAGCTGAGTGAGATATCGACTGCCGATCTACGTTCTGTTGCTCTGTGGTATCTTGTTTCTGATCCATCGTTCAGTAAGACTAAGTTCATTTCTTCCAGTAAATCTATTACCACTTTGCCTACTGCGCAGCTGGGTTCACTTCCCCACTGTTGGTGGTGGGCGTTAAGGTCCGTCATAATAAGCATTGGGGGGGATAATTGCTCTATTACCTGACGCAGTTCTCTTTTGGACACTGGAGTTTGGGGAGATCTATAAATTGAAGCAACTGCTATTTTTCTGTGGTTCCTGCTGTCATATTCTACGTTGGCTGCACATACTTGTAAATTCGATCCCTGCGAGTTGAGCTGAATTTCATCATACTGTATTCCACTTTTGATCAAAAGAGCGACTCCTCCGTAACCGTCTGATCGATCCGACCGAATCACATTGTATCCTGTAAAAGAGAAGTGGTTGTCAGGTTTGTAACGTCTACCTTGGGGACGTTTACCTTTGGGTCATACTGTTTTATCATTAGCAAAATTATCAATTTGGAATATCAAAAATCATACTTAATCTTCAGCTAATCACATGAAATATTATTGTAATGAATAGGAAAATTGAAAATTGGGTGTACAATTTATTATTGTGAAATTAGGCAACACGAAGTTTGTTTTTATTCTGAGGTTAACAATTACATATCATTGAATGTCAAACAGTTAGAGCAAAATCTCAGGGTCATCACTGGGTGGAACGATTGCATGAGTTTCCGTCCGGGTCGTAGCTTTTACCATTGTTCACAGCCCAGGTCAGCGACCAGGCAAGACCAGCGCCACATGAGGTCGTCCAGCTTCCTCGACCGCACCGCGTGAATGCCGTGTCCCCAGCTCCGGCGTCGTTGAACGGCTGTACTCGATGAAGATCAGAACCAGAGTGTCTCGTCGTCCGTCCTTCTCCTCCGAGCAAGACTCTGTACTTCTCGTAACGCGATGTCGGGTCCGGCTCTTGGCGAATCACCGCAATCCGCGCCAAAGTACCAGCGTCACATGGCCCCAGAACAGACAAGAAAAAACACCAACACGGCAATAAATTGAGGCGGCTTCTCTATTGGCTGGATCGTCTTCCCCTACTCTCATAAAGCACTCATTTACTAGGAAACGTCACTAAGGTTTACTTTTGCTAGTCTGCGCCAGTTTTCGGCGGGAACTTTCCGAAACGTGCGAAAATAGAAAGCGGGTCTCAGTTATTTATGGGGGTTATAAATCCACTTAATGTCCACGTTGAGTCGGACGTTGTCAGCACCCCCCAAGGTGCGTGTAAATCTGGACGCTTTAGTTCCGTCACGTTCTGACACGACGCATCGGCAATATTCACACATACCGTGGGATCACTTAGTGCCTAATGGCACTGTACTTTTTAATTCATTACAGGTTTCAACCACGTTTCCATTAATCCCGCCACTGCAATGGAATTTTCTTGAAGGAGGTATAATAGGTTTTCCTTATTAGATCGGACTGACCGAATGTTCCACTGCATGAAGTTATTACACTTCGCCATTATTATTGAGCACTAAGGATTTTCTGATGAACTCTCTTATATCTGGCATAACGCCTGTATTAACCATCTTCAGCAGCGAGGAAACAATGTAGACCACCTTATCTATGAGGGGTTCTTCCCTTTCTAAGTTCTGGGGCCTATAGGCGTTGTAGCTTATCGGGGCAGATGTGGAGGGTCCATGGTCAAAGTACAAATCTGATGGAATCTTTATGTTTTGGCTTCTGGTCGCCTGCTGTTTGGAAGGAGGCTCGGTTCTGGCTTGCTTATTGAATCGTTCTTGCAAGTTAGGGGTTGGCCTCGCTGTTGCCCGTGCTTGAATGGGGGTGGATATTGGACTTCCGGGTTTAGGTATGCGCATTGGGGGGAAGCTGGAGGTGTCTGGGGTAAAGGGAAGCCTGGCAGCTTGTTTAGCGTAGGAAGTTGGGTTTTCTAGAGCTATTACTATTACACTATTACAATTACTCCGCGATTCACCAAAAGTGTTTGGCGGAGGGTGCATTGCACCTGTCAGGAAAGGTAATGGTTTGGAAGGGATATACGGGATATGGCAGGAGGCGCCCATGGGCTATTGTGAGGAACCATCCCAGCATTCGCCTGGAGCGATCTAGGGAAACCATGGAAAACCCAGATCAGGATGGCCGAGCTGTGGCTGTGGCTTGTTCTAACGTGAGGTTGTTATAGGCCATGTGGGTTTTGATGCGCTTTTGTTTCACAAACTCTGGGCAGGAGCTTGATGTTGCTAAGTGGTCTCCCCTACATATTTCACAGTGGAAGTTGTTAGTTTTGTTGCACCCGGATGTTTCATGGGCCTCTCCGCATTTAGCGCATCTAGCATTGCTGCGACAGTGCTTGTTGACATGACCATATCTCAAACACTTATAACACTGAGTTACTCTTTGAACATATGGTTCGACTTGACATCTGGTGTAATGAATGAAGACATGTGGTGGGAGGGTCTGTCCTTTGAATGTAATGCATACCATTTGCCGCGGAATCCACTGATGTATTCCGTCGATTGTGATCTTACGCTTTAGTCTTCTGGCTGCTATCACTTCAATATCGGAATCTATGACATTTAGTATTTCTTCTTCAGTTAATCTAGTATCTACCCCTCTTATTACCCCCTCTTTAACAGTACAATAGCGTGGTATAAAAAATTTTATATTCTGAGGGTGATTGGTGACTGATGCCAGGTTGTTTGCTGCCTTATAGTTATTAAATTCAATCTGAACACGGTTCCTCCCCTTGGTTGATATGTTAAGGATCGAATGGTTCATTGCTGGGATGGAATTCCTGATAAATTTACCAACGGACATGGGATGAAGACGTCCAAGGGCGCCCCTATTTGGGTGCTCTTCTGTATTTATCTGTTCTGCATAGACTATGAATGGACCGGTGTCATGTTCTGAATACCTAAATATCTCTTCTCCCAATGTAGAAGCTGCTTGCACATTTGCGGAATTGACTGTTGGAAAATCCCTAGATCCCGTAGCTATTGCGTTTTGGCTGCTATTGCTAATATAAGTTGTTATTGGTATTTCTGATTGGGCTATCTCTTCACTTCCTGAAACGCTTGCGGCAATTTGGGGTTAGTAGGTATAAATGGCACACTATTAATATTCATATTTAGGTCAATTTCCCCAGTTGGGGCTCTTTCACATCTGGTACTTATGCATGCAGGCTGTTCTATGTCGGCATATGCACGTAGCTTGCGTTTCTTTATAACTGCGGTCTTTTCAGAATCTGGAAGTGCAATGGGCGGCGTACTTACGATGTCCACTTCGATCGGCGTATAGCACACTTGAAGGGCCGAGGCGATAGCATCTGCTGTTTCCTCTGCTGTGCTCCCTTCCGTGTCCTCCTGCATCCTGTAAGCCCTTAGGCTTACACCTCTTGCACTATTCACCCACTATCTTCCACCTGTTGTGTAGTTGAACAGCAGCAGTAACTTAAGCTCGAAGAAACACTAACCACTGTGTAGACACGAAGTCCGATAGCTTGCTCGCACCACTTAGAACGGCTCGCGTGTAAACAAGGAAACGATCCGCACTGTTCGACGGCTCAGAGCAGACTGTCGTTAAAATACTTATCATCCGAATATATGACAGTTATTGCCTGTTTTATTTGTGAGTTCCCAGAATAATCAAGTGATTAATTTCCGAAGTGATCCGCAAGATCATTTGGGTTGGTCACCCCTGGGCTAGAGAAATTTCGAATTCAATAAAATTATATAGGAAACACAAAAAAACACAAGATAACCCCCAAAAAATATACTATCATTTACACAACAATTAAAAACAGGTCACAAAAGAATAATATCCTCGTTTTAATTATAATTTACAGGGTATCTCCAGTTTAAAGATCCTTCAATGTTAATAATGCATAGAAAACATTTAAAAAAGGCTCTAAATTTACTCTGGCGTCACAAGTTGATCAGGATTCAATCTGACACCATATACGGTATTTTGGGATATATTTAAATCCGATTACATTTTCGCAGACATGCGTACACGATGAGCCGAAGCTATATTCATGTTCGGGAACATTTGTGTGCTCGATATCTGCGTTCAGATTTCCAATTTAATTTCCGTCTCGCTTGTTCTCTCCAAGCCTTCACTTCTGCGCGTTAAATAGCGTCGTGCCAAACATTCAGAACTTGCAATGCCAAGCAACGTGTTGACAATTTAATTAAACTGTGATTTTTCATTCTGTTCTTGAGAAAACCTGATTCAAGTACACTCGGACATCAGCTTTTCGCCGAATTTACCAAGAAAACTTACGTTAAGAGAACTATTTACTGGCATACGGTATTTTACTTAACACTACCAGCCACAAATAAGGAAATCAGCAAACCTATATAAAATGAATTTTGGAATGCAACGCAAGTGATGAATTAACAGGACATGCCAACGAAATTGATTCAGAAGAATATCAAACAATAGGTTTTTTTATAGTGTATGTATTTTTGTGAGTCTCCTGCAGCTAGTGGTTTATTGTTTATTACTTAACGACAATCTTAGTACAGACCTCTAATCGTGAGTTTTTAAAGAAATTGGTAAGACTGATGAGACTAACGCTGAAGGAGATTTACTATACGACACGCAGAGCCAGGAAGGTCAAACGATGATGTTGAGTAAACATGACCGAAACGCACTGTGCTTTGTGATATTTCTTGTGCCAAAACAAGTCCTCAACTCTTAAATCACTACCATGATCAAACTGTAATATCGTAAGAGAGGACTATGAAGTAAGTATTAATTGTCTCAGCTCCATTCATTTTATTTTTTTAATTTTTGTCTGCTTAACGTCTCTCTAACAGCGAGGTCTTTAGAGACGGGAAAGGATGAGGGGCAAGGAATGGGAAGGAATTCGGCCATGGCCTTTTGAAGGAAGCATCCCGGCATTTGCCTGCTCCATTCAAGACATCGCATCAACTTTTTAGCTATTCCATGATTGAAGCACCAAGATTACCGCACGAAAAATCTGACAAATACATCTCAGTAGAGTTAAAAAACATGGTGCATCATGATCAGTGCTTACTCACAAGTCATCATCTTCGTGATTCATACTTTTCAGCCTCTAGACGGGTTTGCTTTGCACACGATCCTCTGCATCATCCTTTCTGTCTTCACCATCTTGGTTGAGTCCTTCCCTCTCTCAACCATCTGTCCCTTGGCTTTATCAAACACTGTTATAACTTTGCATTTATTCTAAAAAAAAAGTGAATTTAATTAAAACAATGGATTGGCCTAGTATAGTACTCTTAAATGTATGTGTTCGAATTAAATAACAAAATCAATATGTGAGATTATTATTACTAACATAGCGTTCCAAAGCGACAATTAATGATATTCCTTGAAGAAAACTAGTATTTAATTTAAATAACCGAGCATGACACAATATCTTTACCTTAATCAATATGGATTCAGAAAAGGCCGATGCTGCGAAACACTACTTGCTCTTTTAATTCACGACTTGAGCTGTATTATAGATGAGCAATCCCAGGTTAATTTAGTTCTATTAGACTTTAAAAAAGCTTTCGACACTGTGCCTCACACTAGGTTACATAGGAAACTTCGCGGTTACGGCATATCTAGACAAATATGCGACTGGGTTGCAGACTTTCTGAAGGGCAGAACACAGTGTGTAGTTCTCGACGGTGAGCGTTCATCACTTACTTAAGCGAGGTCCGGGGTTCCTCAGGGAAGCGTGATAGGGCCTCTGTTATTTCTCATATACATTAATGATTTGTGCGACATAATAAGGGGGATGAAAAGATTATTTTCCGATGATGCTATTATTTATCGTGAAATCACAATCCAGGACGACTGCGCTTTGTTACAAGACGATATTATGAAAATAATTGCGTGGTGTAAAGATTGGCAGTTGGAGTTGAACGCTAAAAAGTTCCAAGTGTAAGTAAGTAAGTAAGAAGGTGGCACCATTTAACTTTGAATATACAATTAGTGGTACTGTCCTCAGAACGGTAGATTCCGCTAATTACCAAGGGGTACCAATTCGTAAAAATTTGTCGTGGAATGAGCATATCGAGAATGTAATTGGGAAAGCAAATCGTATGCTTCGATTTATAGGTCGTAATTTAAAACAATACACTCCGGAAGTTAAATCGATTGCATACAAGTCACTAGTGCGGCCTCACTTAGAATATTGTTGTTCTGTATGGGGTCCCCATCAAAAGGGATTAATGGAGGCATTAGAGATGGTCCAAAGAAGAGCCGCCCGATTCGTGACAGGTTGGAGGGAAAGCGTAAGTGCGATGTTGAAGGAGTTGGGTTGGGAAGATATGGAGCACCGAAGGCGTTGCTCTCGACGGAAGCTAATTGAAAAATTCTCGACTGACGTTCTTCGGAATGACAGTAAACAAATATTGCTACCAGCAACATTCATATCTCGGAATGACTCCGAAAATAAGATAAGAGAAATCAGGGCCATAACCAATTAATTTCTTTACTCATTTTTTCCACTAGCGATTAGGAAGTGGAATACAAAAGGATTTACCAGGCGAGTATACATAAAATCCGACAGGAATAGCTTACGATAAAGTACTCCAGCCATCCTGATCTGGGTTTTCCATGGTTTACCCAGATCGCTCCAGGCGAATGCTGGGATGGTTCCACACAATTGCCCATAGGCGCCTCCTGCCATATCCCGTATGTCCTTTCCAAACCATTACCTTTCCGGATAGGTGCAATGCACTCTCTGCCACACACTTTTAGTGAGTTATGGAGTAACAAAAATAGCAGTTAAATACTGGGTATTCAGTGGAACAAGGTTTCATTTTTGGTGTATAAATCCGGATCTAAGCAGCTGTTGATTGTGTAGTAGAGGACGGATCTCCAACTGCAGTGGAATAGTTTTGAGGACGATGACAAGTTCCAATATATTGCGATCAGCCTGTGGTGGTGTCTGGAATTTCTGCTCCCATCGGCGCTTCCAGCAGGTGATCATCAGAAGACGAATAATCGCATCCTTGTCCCCGCTAGCCATACAAATTCGGCGTGTACTTGTCACGCTGAATGATAGCAGTCAATTTTGGAGCCATAGCTTGTCGTGGGGAAGAGCGGAATTAATATGGCGAATCTTTCTGGCTGGTTATGGTGCTTAGGTGATTTGAGCAAATATGATGATGAGTTGTGGATTCATTTACCAATCATATCTCACACATAAATGTTTTTCGAGCAAAAAACTCATCTGGTGACACCGAATTTTTCACCTGCTCGTCAGTAATTAAAATGGAGATGGGTGTCTAATTCGTCCAATGCTTAATTTTAACCTTTTTAAATATATAACTGTATAAGTTAGTTAACCCTAACAAAATTACTGTGTTTTAGATCGTTTACTATTTAACACGGCACGGTAAGACAGGAAAATAGACGTTATGACTGTTTGATATTCATTGGCTCCTCAAAGGATAAAAATACGACACGTAAGCTGCACCTTTTACGAGCATTACTTAAAACATACTGCTATGACATAAACATGGAGGAGAAGCTACTTTAATAAGAAATAAAACAAACTGAAACTTCACTGTTTATAAGTCAGTTTGTTCGCGTGAGACACATAGAAAAAAAAATAGAATGATGACACTTACTTGAAGACATGCCGGACTGGTTAATTTTTGAGTGGATGGAATAGTGGAGGGGGAAATTGTAGAGGAAGACAAGGATCAGAATATGTGAAGCAGACATCTGAGGAGGTATGTTGCAAAAGGATTTTTGAGATGAAGCATTCAGGGATAGATAAAAATAGAAGGAGGACTGCATCAAACCAATATAGAAACTTGATGACAAATTCTTAAGTGGATGAAGCATTGAACTCAAGAGTATCTTCTGTTTCTACTTACAGAACTGCTCTCTACATCTTCAAATAGGTGTCTTTATCTCTCTGTGCGTGTGTGTGTATTAGAAGGAGAGAGTCGAACGACGGATATACAGACAGACAAGGAAAAGAGGGATAAAGAAGAGAACAAGACAGCTACTTTTCAGGCCTTTTTATTTTGTGCGCTGGAAATATGAATCAGATTCCAGGCGAAAGTTTGTCCACGTGGATCGCGTTGTTGCCTCAGTGAAGGCAGAATCGGATTTATACATCAGAGTTTATGTGAATCGGAGAACTGCTGTAGGCTGGCCGGCTGGAAAGAGGGTGGGGAGAATTCTGAACGATGCGTCTCCTGGACCGTACATCACAACAGCCGCTGTCAACATTTCGCACCGGAAGAGGATGTTGTCAGAGTGTCTAGCCTCTTCCGAATTGAGTTTATTTTCCTATGGGATATGGTGCCCTCTGAAAAGAATGACGTTTTACACGGTTCATATTGTATTTTCATTGCGCAGTTAACTGTAAATCACAAGACATAATGAATGCTTTCACGAATGAGCGAGCAGTAACTGTAATTTTCTTGCAGCAACCGATGCGCGAAGGAAAGTTTAATACGCAACATTTCGCTGTATTTTTTAAAAATGGGAATGTGTTCATATTTTTCCTTTATTTTTCTGGAAATCCTATGACAGCTGTTAGCTTCTTGGGCTGCTACAGATTTGGTAGCGTAGGCGCTAAAATCCTAGTTTAATGTGTTGAGGGCCGCCGTATATAATCTAGCATTGTGAATGGTAGTTTAAAATATATAAATGTTCAAATTTATAGTATGTTGTTCTATACTTCTATTTTAACAAACTCTTTTCGGTGAATGACACAAAAATAATGAAAATATGAATCAAAATAATGAATCTGGTGTTGCAGCTTATTTGGATAAATGCCATTATTTTAATAACAATAATAAAAAAGAAAACAGAAAGAAACAACTTATGAACTAACAATTCTCTGCAGAATTTTCCTTTAGCCCAAATGGGATATTTCGTTTCAATTTAAGGTATTGGCTTAAGTACAAGGAGCGCAAGCGATCATACGCTATGGTTTGCAGTTTCATCCACAAATTGGTTCTGCTTGTCAGATTAATATATTGGAGGGATACCAGATCTATGAATAAGTAATAGTGACTTCTTGCGTATTCCACCGAACTGTTTACGATGCTTCATATTAAGAAGAATTGGAGTAGCGTAATTCTCTTAAGCATCATCTGATTTCTAAGAATAAAATCGATAGGAAGGAAACAACGAATGTCGAACATCATTCGAATAGCGAACAAAAACCTTATTATTTATTAACTCACTAGTCTCGAATCCCGTCAAAAATGACAGGTTGAACGGAATTTTCTGTTTCTGTTTAGCGAAATTGATTTTATTTTTTTAAAAATATCACGCTAAATACAATTTTTCGTGCCTTACGCTGAAGCAGAAAGTTTCAGTTGCTATCCTGGTCCAGAATGCATTTCAACCTAACCATAAACTGTAAAAATGATGTCAGTACCATGATGTCAGCGAAAGCAAAGGAAATTAAAATATATCTTAATAGCTTATGTAACTTTTTAATCATGGTACAGTCAGCATGGATTGCGATAAATGTGGAACTATTTTCAGGCGCATGAAATAATGTTTTTAGTAACATGAGGCTCATGAAAACAACTTACATCATTACACCGAGCATGGTGGTGTAACGGCTAGCGTTCTGGCCTCGCATTCGGGAGGACGGTGGTTCGAATCCCCGTCCGGGCATCCAGATTTGGGTTTTCCATGGTTTCCCCGAATCACTCCAGGTGAATGCCGGGATGCTTCCTTGAAAAGGCCATGGCCGAATTCCTTCCCATACCTTGCCCCCATCCTTTCCCGTCTCTAAAGACCACGTTGTTATAGGAGACGTTAAGCAGTTAAAAAAAAATACATCATTACCAGGGTTCGGATGTTTAGGACAAGTCACATTTTTTTCCTGCCTTCTTTTTAAGCTGAAATGCTCAATTAAACACTGATTCATTGTTTCTGATTGTATTTAAATGTATTTTGTATAGCATATAAATGCATATTCAGACCATTTTCCTAGTTTTGGTCTTATTTCTATAATACTTATGGTCATATTTTGAGGAAACATTTGGTAGATTTTTTTAAATAGTACCAGGAATTCACTAGATATGGATGAGAAGAAATTAACATAATGATTTACAGAACTGTACTTTTATGATGCAGGTGGGGGAAAAAATCTAATTTTCACTGTGGTCAGACCTTACCAGTCAAGAATTAAACTCAATCTTTAAACGTAATGTTCCGCCTGCCTTTTAATCTCGACAATGCAGCAGAAGCATGCCTGTTTCGATCCACGTCAATCAATATCTCAATGAAATATCTTCAGTCATCGTTAAATCTGCAGTGGAGTAAACTTACCGCCACGCAGAAAACAAAATTTTCTGAAAGTGCGAAGTTACGTAAGGGAGTTTAGATAGAAATATTTTAGTACAGGTGAAAGAGTTCTAATCTGAAATTAAAGTGACCTCAACAAATCGATTTAAAATTTAATTTCCCAAGGTGCAGCGAGTGCACGGAAGCAGATTATGGTGTCTGTATGAAAGCGACACTTCTAGATAAAATAAATGATGTAAAATTGAGCAGGTTTTAATGTATAGTAAATTTAAATGTTTGGTCATATTTATACATTTTAAGGTCATATCTACTCATTTTAAGGTCACATTTGCCTTCTTATTTCTCTATTTTTTGGTCATAAAGACCCGAACCCTAATTATTACATTTTTTTTTTAAAACTTAATTATTCATACCCTCTGCTATTACGTCAAATGCCCGTTGTAATTGTGACTCAAACTAAATATTAATCTAATTTAAAACTCACTAATGTTGCTGCTTGGAAATTAAAGCTTTTGTCTTACCTATCTACAGGAAAACTATTTAACGAAAACGTCAACATCAAACGAATATAAGTAAATAAAATTAATAATTTGTGTGTCAGCAACCTCTGTGGTCTTTGTTAATCGAGCAACGAAGGCTGGGTGCGTTATGGACATGGCTACACAATGACAAAGTTTAGCCGTTTTTAAGTATTGATTGCAACTCTGGCGATTACACCGAGCGTGGTGGGTGAACGGTAAACGTTCTGGCCTCGCATTCGGGAGGACGCGGGTTCGAATCCCCGTCCGGGCATCTAGATTTGGGTTTTCCATGGTTTCCCCAAATCACTCCAGGCGAATGCCGGGATGCTTCCTTCAAAAAGGCCATGGCCGAATTCCTTCCAGTTCCTTATCCCCAGTCAAATCCTGCCTCTCTTGATCTTAACCGTCGACAAGGCGTAAAACCATAAGTAAAAAAGAAAAAAAGGTCCGCCGATTACTGCCAACTGCGTTAATTCTTTAACACAGGGTGTTACTACGAGAAGGACTTTATGTATTATGGAGACACTGAAGCATGTGAACGAATGCTTGACTACACTGTCTCGGTTTCTGGAGTTGACACCGCTCGCCGTAGACCCTCTCGGCCGTCAACTCAGGCGCCTCGGAACCAGATAATTAATTTACTGACGCCGCGCCGACGCCGTCGCTGCGGGCAACATCACCTCGCGACGCATTACAGACTGGCTGCCGCTGGGCTCCCAGGGACCACGTGGGTGACCTCCGACGGGGGATTGCGAACACCCCGTGGCGTCATCGGTCTGTCCGCTGCTCTGCTCCTACTTTATCATGTGCAAAATTTTTACTGACTTTTTTTTATTATTCCTGGATTTGTTTCGGGTGGATATAACTCTCCTCAGAACCCACAGAACATTATCTTGCTACTTCTGGTCCGTATAATTCAAATACATACCAATAAACAAATAAAAATTTCCTTTCACGTTTGCATATATTTCATTCATCATCTGCTTCACAAATTATACTTTTAAAAAAAAACATCAAACACTCAGTACTGTCTCGATGAACTGCTGAAATAATGTTCTATTCACCACTATACTAGTGGGGCACATCCATTCATACTTCGCCCGCCTTCATTTCTTTTCGTGCACTCACCAAAGAATATTCTCACTTTGCTCACAGATTACTTCAAAGATAATTACATACAAACTGTTTCGATATACTAAATACAATCATTTGAAATGCTTCTCAGCAAACATAAATCAACAGCAAAATGTTAAATATAGGCCACAAACAATAATTTTAAAAAAAAGAAATACTAAAACAATAAATTTTAGGTTTGAGGGGATTATGTTTCCTCACACATGTTCCTAAATTTTCAACACCCTTGTGTTAGAAAGCTATTCCCCTGGTCGGGCAGATAGAAAGTAAAGGAGAGCCTGCTAGTACACTACACACGTCAACTAGTAGATTATTAATATTTTTTTTAGGTCTGCGTTTGTCTTATGTTGCTCTCGTCAAATATTACGTCACTTTTAAAAAAAACTAGTTAAAAAGAAATAAAAAATTATGTGAAATTTTTATTGTTCTGTAGAAGATTCTAAAAAAAAAGTATAACTGCAAAAAGAAGTAATTATTATATGTTTTCTTATTTTATTTCTTTACTTACTATTATCACCAACAAAAATAACAGTTTTACTATAAACGTATCGAAAATTTTTCGGGTAAACTATTTTTCTCTTACTATTTAAAAAAACTTCTCTTATGTCAAAAAATATTTTAGATTATTGTGCGACATGGTTCTAGTAACTCTCACAGAGAATAGAGTGTAAGAAACTAATAAGTAAGAACGGGGAGTTTCCTGCCAATGTAGTCCATTAACATCAAAATCAATCTTTTACTTATGTGCACTCTTAAAGTCATGGTTTCGGTAGAAGTTGAGAAGTTTCCTCCAGGTCGAACGATCTTGGGCGATCCTCTGCCAGTTAACCCCGAAAACCCAGCGTATGTCCTTGTCCCGATGGTCTGGTGGGCTCCCTCTAGGTCTGTGATTGTCTCTTGGACTCCACTCTAACACTGTCCATCTTTGGTCTTTTCTCCATGAAATACGGGCGGCTCATTGCCGCTTCAAGGATTCTGTCTACTCTAAGGTGCCTGTGACTTTCGTAACTGACCTAGTGTTGATTGCTCTTTTCTTTTCTTGTTAAGACTAACATTTACCTTTCCATAGCTCTTTGAGCAGTCCTTAGTATACCTTTTGTAGACTCATTTAGAGTCCAGGTCTCACAGCCGTACGTCAGCACAGGAAGAATCCACTGGTTATATACAAACTATTTGTTTTAGATTTTTGGGCATTTTAAATCTCAGGATAATAGAATACTTCCCAAATGCTTGCCATCCCAGCTTGATGGGACGGAAAATTTTTGGTCTTACATCACCTCTCATGTTTACAAGCTGCAAGATAAATGCACTCACTGACATTTTCTAATTAAGATTCATTATCTAGCTGTATACTCCCCTCTGTGGTCCATTTGTAGACATAATTTTTGTTTTTGAAAGATTTATTCTTAGACCAACAGCTTTACACTTTGCGGCGAGGTCGGCAACCAAGGTTTGGAGCTCATCAAGGTCATTATCAACAAGCGCAATGTCATCAGCAAATCTCAGGTTGTTAAGTCTCCTGCCATTAATTCCAATTCCCTTTTCCATCCATTCTAACTTTGACATTGCCATCTCCAAGACAGCTGAAAGTAATTTTGGAGAGATGGGATCACCTTGCTTAACACCTCTTTCGATGCGGATCTCAGTAGTTGGTTCTCTAACGTTGACAAAGGCTGAGGAGATGACATAGATGTTATGTAGAACTCTAATATGAGCTGTATCCACGTCATATTCAGTTAAGGCTTGCAGGACAGCCTTGTGACATATTGAATCAAATGCCTTTTAGAAATCTACAAAGGCTACACAAAGAGGCATCTGGTATTCGTTTGCACGGCTAATCAGTTCTCGCAGAGCAAGAATGTGGCCGATTGTGCTAAAGCTGCTGCGGAATCCTGCTTGCTCGATACCACCGGAAAACATATTTCGACGACTAGCTCGGCTACTCCTCAGTAGCTGTCGGTTAGCCGACAAGTATAGATGTTCCACACTTGAGGAAGACGGAACTAGTCGTCGAAATATCGTGTTTTCACAACACAATCCGGCGGTACACCCGTGAAGACTACATTGCAACTGCACCTGAAGATGACGACGGAGAATAAAGTCGCCGAAATATTGTGCATTAATAACAACATCACTCGGATTGTTTCCCGAGAAACGTTTATAAACTTATAAGTAGTTTGCATATTTAATCGTAATACATATATCACTTTATGTTTGGTTTGACAAGTTCAAACTTGTTAAATCATTATACACAGTGTGAGATACTACTGCTAACTTTAATTCTTAGCTTGCTATAACACTGCCATCTATGTACAAGCAGTATAGCACAAAACATCCGAAGATTACCGAGTATCTTAATAATTAACAAGTGCATTCAAACGAGATATATATCTTTCTTTATGATTGGTTTGTAATTTTAATTTAAGGATGAAATATAGTAAACCATTACACAAACATAAATATATAATCTTTATTCTTAGTTTGCTTCAACAGTTACTTTTTTGGACGCAGAGTATAAATTTCTGCAACCACCGTTGGCTTGCCACAGAGAGCCGGGCGCATAATGTGTGACAGACATTATGACCAAACTCGCCTACTATTATTGCTGATACCTTATTACAAAAAATGAATGCTTTCTATATTGTAATGTCATACACCTTTTTGAAACGTATTGACATACTTATCTGGTATTTGATTTTGCAGAACAGTAGTATATAGAAGTTACTTGAAATTATTTGTAGTATGGTGACAGGTCTGTTAAAACAAAAAAGCTTCTGGGAAATCATTCTGGAAAAATAAGCATAGCAAGAGGTTTTCATAAATGCCATTTCGAAACATTTCCTCACAATCGCCCACGCCGGTATTCGGGATTTGGCTGAGAGGTGGAATTCATCACTCAGTTTCGTGGAAAGAGGATGATAAACGCAAACAAATTTAGATAATCGTGACGTTAGATAAAACGAGATGAAAAATGTATTTCCAATCAACACACCTAACAGGACAAACAAATGGTATATCTGACAGACATACACACCGCACATGTAATATACAAAAAAATTGTTCAATGTACGATAAAATTTCTATCCGCTTAAACTCGTATAAAAATACAAATTTATTGTATTTAATATAAGGTTTAGAATGTGATATACGCAAGACAAAATTCTCCACGAAGGCTCCATCAGTTAAAGAAAATAAATAGGTCATCACGTTCTTCAACAAGCATTCTATTATCGCGGAATGGTTATTCCTCGACAGGTGTCGTGATTATATTTTTGCAGTGTACGTTAAGAGTTCTTCAAAATGGTAGCAGTCTTAAAATTATTTTAAACATTTTATTTTACTACTGACATTAAATATTTATTTTGAGAGGACAGAGATTTGATCCGCTGTATGGTCTCCACAGATTCCCTAAACCACTCCAGGCGAATGATGCTGTGGTTCCTACTAAACAGACAATGGCACATTTCCTTCCCAAATTGTTCTCCGAATCCCAACGCATTTCTAATGAACTTGACGTTGATTAGTCTTAAAGCCCTGCGAAAAAAAAGAAGATGTTTATTTTACCACCATTCCATAATCAAAAGAGGTACAATGTTCACCAAAAGTTTCCGCACACCCTCACAAACGCATCACTGTTCATAGTGTTAAAAGTTGTGGAGGGAGGAGAGAAAGTGATGTGGCAGTAAAAAGTTCTAAGATCGCGTCTTCCGATGACAATTCCTTGGGGAAGAATCTAAGTACATAAAATTCATGAAGGTTAAGAAAAATTTATTCCTTTGATACAACTCATGTCATCTAAAGGCAAATTAACATAATTTTACTATTTAAAATTTATTTCTCTCATAAAATTTAGTTTTTATAGCACTGGCGTTTCACTTATCATTTGATAAAAATAGACCCAAAAGGTTGAAGTGCCAAGCTGGGTAGGGATAGTAAAATTACAAAACAAAAGAATATATAGTTTTAGTGTAACTATGCGCCCCAATATTGATCATCCATTTAGAAAACACGATAAATAAATCTATTTATATATTATTTAATTTATTCAAATACTGGATAGGCTGAATTGTTTATTTATTCCAATTACCTCCCGCTGCTAACGAATAAAGAATAATTTTTTACTTAGTATATGAAGTATTGTTGTTTCTGAACTGCTTACATGAAACTGAATGTATCCTTCTATTCTTCCGTATTTTCTACACTGGAGAAGACTACAGTCTAGTAATGCTGCTAAATTATCGTTCAAAATTTGTAACAGATATTTGTTTAGTAGAGTATCAAAAATAATTTTCTTTCCAGCGACATGTTTCATCTGTATGTTCAACTTCCATTTACGAAATGAGCTAATTTTACAGTGAGACTATCATTACAAAGTGTCTGTTTAAAATCAATTAAAACAAAAAAGACCGAACAGTATATATTGTCTAGTGTAAGGTACTAGTGGTCGGAAAAAAGGAAGGAATGAGGAATCATAGACAAACCGTCCACATAACTCTATTAGTCAGAAGATACCTAAAGTACACTTTATATTTTTTTTAACAGTTTCACGTCCCTTTTTAACAACGTGGTCTTTAGAGACGGGAAAGGATGGGGGCAAGGAATGGGAAGGAATTCGGCCATGGCCTTTTGAAGGAAGCATCCCGGCATTCACCTGGAGTGATTTGGGGAAACCATGGAAAACCCAAATCTGGATGCCCGGACGGGGATTCGAACCGCCGTCCTCCCGAATGCGAGGCCAGAACGCTATCCGTTACACCACCACGCTCTTTATAAAAGATGTAGTATCATTTCCTTTTGTTGTGTCGGTTATACTCACCCGCTGAACACGATAAAACCTCAGTTGTTATATGAACATCAATCACTTAGCAGACACCGTGAAAACTTAAACTCTATAATTACGGCTCCAAGCAAAGTTCTCGCATTAAATGCATTACGTTAATTGCGTTCCAAGTAATTACGTCATCACTCCCCCCTCCTGCACGCCGTTGAAGAGAAGTGCCTCGCACTTCACCCTTACCGCTTGATTTTATCATCCATCAGTTTCGGGTTTCAGGTAGATTTATGAGCCCGAAGCGGTTAGGTGGCACGTGATTATCTCTCACCAGACACGCCGCATTGTGGGAGATCCAACAGGTGTTATCACAGTCGCTGTTCAATGGACGTAGCCCCTATATGAACTTGTTGATAGTCGCAAAGAGTAAACACGTTCCTACACAATGTCTTCCTCAACGAAAGGACCAGGTAAACTTCTGCCAGCTGCAAGTTATATTTTTTTTCTCAGTTAAGGAAACATTTCACCTCATAGTCCAGCTGACAAGACTGCGCAATCGAAGTATATTTTGCACGTGTAGGATAATGTTATTCCTTCATAACAACTACACGGAGAAATTTTATAGTTCTGGTTCCTTCTTTCTTTACTGAATACTAGCTTTGCCCAGCATGCGTTGCAATGCTTATTTTTTATTTCTTAAATGAGTACGCATATAGAAAACAGGTACATTAACATGTATCAAGACTGATGATTTTTATCAATTAAATTAAAATTGAAAAAAGTTTATACTGGTCTTCCGTCTTCTGCAAAAGTACCCAGCAGCTTTGTATAATGAACATTGACAAAAATTAATGGGATGGAAACAGTGAGAGGAGTTGCGTTTCTGAAAATCAAATTTAGACAGTATTTTTTTGTTTGTTTTAATGCAAAGGTGTGCAAAGGTCTATTGATATCTACAGGTATGTTTAAAGAACGTTTACAAAAATAAGGGGATGGAAAGGGGGAGAGGGGTAAGGTTTCTGAAAACCGAATGTACACAGTATTTTTCTGTTGGTTTTAAAATATACATATACAAAGTGCCGTCAATTGTGGAAAAAAAGTTGTGGGTATGTTTAAAGAATGCTGACAAAAATTTAGTGGGTGGAAAGGGGGAGAGGAGTTGGGTTTTCACAAATCAAATGTGTACAGCATTTTTCAGTTTGTTTTAAAGTATACGTGTGAAAAGTTCCGTCGATATCGGATAAAAATTGTGGGTGTGTTTAAAAAACATTAGAAAATTTTTTTGGGTTGTGAAGGCGGAGAAGGGTTAGCTAGATTCCTGAAAACCAAATGTTGACAGTATATTTTTTTAAGTGTACGTGTACTAAGTATAATCGAAATCGAATTAAAAATGTGGGTTCATATAAAATTAAGGGTTGTAAAAGATGGAGGGGGTGATTTTATTTTTTTTTTATTTTTTTTTTTTTTTTTTTTTTTTTTTTTTTTTTTTTTTTTTTTTTTTTTTTGCCAGAAACCTTTGCACGCGTGCTAAAATAATTCACCAAAGTTTCATCGCAACGCATAGAAGACGAACATATATAAACATACAAACAAACATTCATTTTTATATATAATACTAGCTTCGAGCCCGTCAAAAATGACGGTTTGAACGCATTATTCTGGCAGCTCATTTTTTTTGCAGTTGGTTAATTAAACGGAACTGATACTACATAATACTAATGACCTTGATTTTGCAAAGTTCTACATATTTCATTTGACGTTCACATAGTCATACAGTAGTAACTTCTACTGAATTAATGACGCCGGAAGTAAAGAACCAATTAAATAAAATCAGATTAGGAATTCCAAAAACTTTTGCTATCCATGTAATATCAGTTTTATGCCTGGTCCAGGCACAATTCAGCACGTTAAATATGAAACTACTTCCACCCGCATTAATTAATACCTTTAGTAACATGGCGCTTATGAAAGCAGTTTAATTGGTTTGTAAAACTCGTTTCAGAGTGAATTATGCTGTAACAAAATGTGTCAGTTGCGATTCTGGTAAACTAATATTGCGTTCGAAAATCATAGCCTCTATTACCCTCAAATGAATAATGATGGGTATCACCATAGGTGATAGTAGGAATTCATTCTGAAAAACCTTGTAAGAAAAATAATCTTTTTTAATTATATCTTTCGTTATATGAATACGTTACTCTGGTTAAATTATCAGAGCACTTGGTTAGGATCTCACATAAATAAATGCATTTTACGTTAGATGACGGAGATTACAATTTCGAAAACAAAAAACTGTTATTTATTTGACTAATACATGTCGCGATTACGTATGATTCTCTGAGTTTTTAATAAACCTCATTGTTTCTTATCGTGTGCCAAAAAATTTCTTAGTTTACGGTTTAAACTGGTACTTACAACTGAGGTAGGTAAAATAGCGTAAATAATGAAAACCCTTCTCCTTACATTAATTTCTGCATCTGGTTGTCGTAGATAAATAAAAAGCAATATGTAAATTTAATCGAACGTAATAATTGTAACTTTGTGACATATAATTGCCTGGTATTAATTTTTTTCCCTACTCTCAGTATTTATAATATCACTGCTCACTGCTATTTTGCGGCAATAATATCGTTGTTCAATTGCGAGTGTCATATACTTGATGATTTAAATCTGATAAAAAACTTATCTTAAATCTCATTTAATAGCTAACACATGTATCAAAAACTAAGGGTATCATACATAATGGTAGTAGGAATTTATTATGGAAAAGCTTATAAGGAGAAACCAATAAGTCATCCTTAATGATATCTTTAGTTATACGAATACGTTATTCTCGTTAGATTATCAGAGTATTTTGTTAGGATTTTAAAATAAAAAAATGCATTTCACTTTAGATTACGGAGACTATAATTTCGTAAACGGGTAACTGTTATTTATGTGACAAATACATTTCGCATTATGTACATTTCTCCTAGTTTTTAATTAAGTTCATTGCTTCTACCTTCTGCCAAAAAATTCTTAGGTTATGCTCATAACTGATGCAGATAAAGTGGCGTAAATATTGAATCCCCTTCTAAATTTCTGTGTCTAACTGATACGGATAAAATATCGCAAATATTGAATCTCCTTCTCCTTATATGAATTTCAGTGTCTAGCTGTAAATAAACGAAAAGCAAGATGGTGGTACGAACGTAATATGGTGGTTGATGATTGGCCGTTCGTTAGCCAATAGGAGAAGCAGCTATAGACGACGCACGCAGACGCCACGTTAGCTTTTTATATAATAGGATGAGTAACGCAACAAAATCTTCTCGAGTATCCAGCCGGATGGTGGTGTAAAAACACGACGTTCCGACAGCTGACTCTGCTGTCTTCATCAGGTATCTGTAGTTGTTCTTAGCTGACTGTCTCTGCCTCGACTGGCTTGGCCGCCCATCGAATCTCCTTTATACCTTCAGCCAGTCGAGGCAGAGACAGTCAGCTGAGAACAACTACAGATACCTGATGAAGACAGCAGAGTCAGCTGTCGAAACGTCGTGTTTTTACACCACCATCCGGCTGGACACCCGAGAAGATTTTGTTGCATCGATACGACCACCAGATAGATCAATCCTCTACAGATGATTTGTCAAAGAAATACGGCGATTTAGACTAATCAATAGAAAATAATGGATATACAGAACCGCCGATTACTAAGTCTAGTTGATGTATTGTCTAGCAACGCTTTTTAGATTGCGGTACTTAAGAAGGCACTTGAAATTTGAATGTTGTAAATAGCATATACATTCAACAAGATTGTAATAAGTTTTACCTAATATAGAGAAGGAAATGTGTAAATAGATAAGTTACGCAAATGGATGTAAGAAGCTTTGTAAAAATGTAGATTGGCTGTATGGTCTCTAACCGAATGCCAATAAAATAAAATAAAATAATATAAAAAAGTCTCCACTCACACAATATGAGTAATGTTTTTAAGTGTTATTTGTGTGTGTGTGTGTTTTTTTTTTTTTGTTTTTTTTTTGTAACTGCTTTACGTATCTCAACAGTGAGGTCTTTAGAGACGGGTGTTATTGTGCATATTGATTACTTTTATTGATTGTGAGCTAAGCTTAGTATGTTGGAGAAAAATAATGGAAGTATAGAGAGCCTGAAAAGGAGTGGTCGACTCTTCAAGCATATTCTAGAGAAACTGAGAAGCCCCGTCCGACGTATGAAACTTTTGGTTTTGTCTTTGCGTTGAGGTCATAAAAGGTGGAACAGGACTGTGGCAAGTAACGCGAAGGACGTTTGAAGAAACCATCGCAGTGTTAGCCTGGATTGGGGGAAACCGTAGAGAACCGTAATCTGCTGGCCGGACGAGGATTCAAACCGGCCTCCTCCCGAATTTGAATTAAGTGCTTTACCGCTCATCCACCAGGCTCGGTTTACGAAACAACATCAACATTGTGACATGTACAGAGTCCGGTACTCACTTCGGAGGATTTTGGGATTTAACCCAGAACTTGGGCGAAATCTTGATTATGAACAGTGCACAACCATAAATTTATTTTTCAGTGAAGTGTCAAGCGCCAGGCAACGTAATGTTGTCTCGTCGAATTCTTCCACCAGACTATGCGTCGAATAAACAATTTATTGTTTGCCTCAGTCTTTAGACTCTTAGAAAGCCTGGAGATTGTGCAGTTATCGTACCTGCATTCCGGAGTACGCAGAATCGATCCTCAGCCCAGTAAGATTTCGGTTTAACATGGTTTTGTGAAACCAATCCAGTTAAACGTCACAAAAGTTTCTTCAAATGGCCAGTGCCAACATCACGTCCATTCCTTGTCAACTATTTAACTTTGTTCTCTTGGCATTAAAAAACATATTTAAAGATACATGTTAACTTAATTTATCCTGCGAGGATCTCTTCTCTTATAGCTGTCCGGTGAAAGAATATTTTTAGTTCTTTATTTCATATTGGAATTTTTCGTTCACTATCGGAATCTGAACAACATGAATAATGACCATATTAACTGTTACCGACGCTTTCACCTTTTATTACAATACTAGCTTCTAAGCCTATAAAAACGACGGGTTGCTCGGAGCGTTCTGACAAATCATTTCTTCCCATTTTATTAACTAAATACCCATAATTAAATAAAGCTCAAAACACGGATTTTTGTATGCTTCATATATTTCGATTGTAGTTTACATCGCGATTCATTTCAAACTACTTAAATTCGTAAGAAATAATAACGTCAGTTCTGGTCCAGGCTGCACAGAACGCCATAAATGTGGAACCGTCTTCATCCGCATGAAGTATTGTTTTCGGTAACATCATTTTTATCAATGACTTAAATTACTCGAGTCCCTTGCTGAAAAGTCCAGTTGTCATTCTGATCCAGACTAAATTTCAATTTAATCAAAAGTTCCACTAATATTGCTGCTCGAAAAGTTTTTATCTTACGTATCTAATCTAGCTAAGCATGGTACTCAAACGGAAGGTTGGTTGGGCATACTAAGTCTAGTATCAGAGGTGGCACAGCCAGTTCCTTTCCTCTTTACCTAAACTAACCTAACCCGGTAATTCTATCGGGTAAGGGGAGCTACAATTTAACGTGGAATCAGAACCAAGGAAGCCTTCTCGTTACTTCAAATTACCCAGCAATCTGTGCTAGAGGTGGAAGTCGGATTAAAGGCTTTGAAAATGCTCGTCTAGGCGGGTTTTTGAACCGGGGACCTTTCTATCTTCAGACAGACGCCTTAACCACTTAGCCACCATACCGCTCCACCTTGAGAGGGAATTATTTTAAATAATTTAAATATTCGTGTGTGATATTTTCTTTGAGTAGGAAAGCTATTTTATCTTTGCTCAAAGTATAGCAATAATGATCACTGGATGTGTGATATTTTTATACAAACCAAAATTTTATGGACTGCGGTTTTATAAAAACTGATAAATATTATTATTCGATAATAAAAGTCAAGAAGAAGGACATAAATATGTAACTGTTAACTTATGAACTGCATATGTAAATTGTTAAAACTACAAACATTTAGGATTGTGTTGTTAATTTTGTAGATAAATGTTTTAATACAAAGAGCAGAATCATTTCAGTTGATATTACTAAAAAGGGAAGTAGGCCCCTACTAATTTAAATATTATTGAATCCAAATTGTGTAAATGGTTATAAATCAGTTATTATTTTCCTATAGCTACAAAACAATATAATTGTATATGGTGTTATTCAATTAATAGAAGATCTTACGACCAACTACAAGAGCCTAATCGGTAATTGTAAGCAAGGAATAGTGACAGCATAATCTTAAATTTTAACTGAAAATAATTTAACGAAAAACCTTCATCGAACGTATACGAGTAAATAAAAAGCAGCTGATAATGAATATGTTGATTTAAACGCAAAATATACTTTTCTTTCTATGTTTTCGCAATCCAATCGCAGATGCTTAGCTAAACAGAAACGCGCATAACCTCTAGTCTAGTTGGTAGTAACATCTTTGGCCGTTGTAGACAGCTAACTAAGGCCGGGAAGCGTGAAGTGAGCATTACGATCACTGGGACACATTGACGCAGTGGCATAGCTTAGTTTTTAATAGTACTGATCAGCGTCTTGTGACACGCTAACAATTACGGCTTTAAACTAAGACCTCATCCTCCAATACCCATTTTTGTATAACTTCGTAAGCTGTATAGTATACTAATCAGGATGACATCGGGGGCACTAACGTACTATTCACCCGTTAAACACGCGGCGCTCCGGTTTGACGAGGTGAGGTACCATATCAGAAGTCGACTTGACGCAGCCGCTATCGATGAATAATGGATGAGCTGGTGCTGACCAGCCGGTCGAGAAGAGAAAACCTGCCGCGGGGGTGAAAAGATCACCGACCTTTCAAAGGGGCAGCTGCCATCAGCGATGCAGGTACTGCTTCAGGTCCGGTACACATCGTGTCGATTCCTGGCGCCATTAGTGTCTTTGGGGATCACAGTTAAGCTACGGTTTTGAACATCGAGTGCCTTTCAAGATTTTCGATATATTTTAATACCACAACGCATTCCTTTCTCCTCATTCATTTTTTTTTTTTTTTTATCGGGGATGTGATGGCTTTAGCCACTGACTTCATCAAAATATTCATGTCGCTAAACTATTGATAATAACTCACCTGTTACATTTCGTAATTGTTCGTTAAATCAAACATTAGTGCCTCTACTGAGTGTTATTGTAAGTACTTCAGACTGGAAAATCCTGGGTATCGCTGAATGCCACTAATCACAATGAATATCTCCTTTCTTCGGGAATCCTTCAGCCGCCAGTGCTTCGTCCGTGTAACCGGGGTCCACCATGTGAACCACATGTTAACATTTATTGCCAGAGCTCGGAGGGCGAGTGATATAGCTGTGACCTGGCATTCGGAAGGATATGAGTTCAAATCCCTTCTGGCCGTCCCGATTTAGGTTTTGACTGTTTTCTCGAAATTATTTCAGGCGAATAAATTTGTTGTTAGAGAGTAACATAGTGCAATAGTATCTCTCATAACCTTACACCATTTATTCAAAAAGGAAACTACGTGTAACGTTTTTTTTCATTTCTTTCTTTAAATTGATAAAGCACTTCCAACCTAACATACTCCAGCTATGTCTAGTTATAGGCTAGTATTTTATTTCAATCCCAAAGGCGTTTTTTTACTGTTAAGAATACATAACTTCAGAGGTATCAGCAAAAAAAAAAAAAAAAAAATACAAATGCCAATTTCACGGACTGTAAATAAAATCGGTAAAACTATTTACACCTTTCTACTCATCATTAGATTGAGAGGAGTCTTCAATCTGCTTGGCATTGATATTGAGTTTTATCATTTTTAGGATGTGGGCATCTGAATAATTTATTTCTTGAAATGCCGAATTCAGTTATTTAAAATATTTCTTATGTTATTTAACTTATTGGAAATTTATTCAACACAGAAGTAAAATTCTCGAGGTTAAAAAACATTGCTCATTACGAAAATTAATGATGACTTAGTTACTTTTTATCACATTTCAAGAATTGCTGATCAGTGCACTATATTATAAACGTTGGATATACAAAACCCTTAAATCTTTGCTGATATATGCATGAGATTTTCCGCCAACAGTCTAATCTTTTCTAAATTGGAGAGTAGATTTGATGGCTGCTAGACCAAACCTCACGTATTGTCGTTTCCACTGAACTGTTACCCCGTCAAATTTTAGTGATGCATATTCAAGACAGAAGTAAAATTTACCACAGTAAAAAACATTGCTGAAAACACGAAATTAATGGTTATTTTACTGTGTGTATATACATTGGAGAATCAAAGCCCTTAACTCTTTGCTGAAATATGCAACAGTCTTTTCTTTTCTAAATTGCAGAGTAGATTTGATGGCTGTTCGATCAAACCTCTACGTATTGTCGTTCACAGCGACCTGTCAAATACGAAGTCTTAGGGATGCATATTCAAAAGGTCGACACGCTTTCACGGCGCCTAATCCGTCCACCATTCCTGTTCCTCTCCATCAGATGTGTTATTGCTGCCGAATAAAGTTGGCGCTCTGCTCGGTCGGCTGACGGTGGTTGGTAGGCGGGCGCGTGTCTGTTTACCGAAGCCAAACGAATTTGCCATTCCGAATCGCTCTTTGTTTACCGCAAACGACAAACGAAATGTTTTGACTCGGCAGTCGTCCAGAACTGTTCCAATTTGCTGACGGTAATTAGGTTTTATACTAATACCTGCGGGTTATGTCCTTTAGATTACAGCGGACTCATCATGCATTTTAACAAGTCATTGGTGTGTAAACAAATCTCCAGAAGCGACCGGGTTGTGCCCTAAACAGATTATCAATGAATTAACAGCTTCTCTCGTGTGTCCTAACTGCGCATTTGTAACGCGGTGAAAGAGAAAGTTCACTCACTACACGCACATCCAGATTAATCCTAAAATCCTAATTAAACTTCAGCTGATAGCACGTTCTCATTTGCAAGCTGAACATGAGAGGTAATTTTTTTTCAGTGGTAATGCGGGTAAACCAAGTTATTTAAAAAATAGAAAACCTCATTCTTTCTCCATGTGATTTTAACCTCATACAGAAATTGAAGGAGCAATGGTTTGGGAAACGTTTTCGAACTCATGTAGGCAATGAAATAAAAATTAAATTTAAGATCAGAAGATTTTGTAGTGATGATGTTTAGGGTATCTGGAGGCTTCCACATCGTTGATAGCATGCAGGAAATGTTTTGAAGATTATTTCGATGAACTTTTCTTTTCTTTTTTCTTATGGCTTTACGCCTCGTCTACGTAGAGGATACTAGAGGTCAGAACCATGGGGGGATAGGAATGAGCAAGAATTCGGCCATGGCCTTTTAAAGCAAGCATCCCGGCTTTCGCATGGGGTGATTTGGGGAAACCAGGGAAAATCGAAATCTGGATACCCAGATGGGGATTCGAACTTTCGTCCTCCCGAATGCGAGGCCAGAGCGTCACCACACACCAACCAACGCAGAATTAATGGACTGTAAATGTCATGCTTAACTCATATGCGTGTTTGTAATTACGTGATGAATTTAGATGGTGAAGTCAGAGGAATATATTTATGCATTTCTGAGATTTCTTATTTTAAATTTATCTCTGTTTTGCTACAAATCTCTGTACTGTTGAAAATTATACACTTAACATTAATATATATTATTAAGTTCCAATCATATGTCTCAAAATTTCTTGCCGGATTCACAACAGGGTGGAAAAAAATATTTTCCATAAATTTTTAGATAATTGTCATATACATATCGAAGATTTTTTACCACATATTAATTTGAAAATGCGATCATACTACATCTAATTGTTAACAAATTCGAATTTGTATATAGACCACATAATGTTAATACGTAAAAGCCGAATTTATTAGATTCATACAGAAGTATAGATTTCTTTATAGCTTGGAATTAATTCTCAACATACCCGTATCACTTCAGTTCTATGAAATCCAGGGTAAATAAGAAACTAAATTTCCTAATAATGAAAAAAGTGAAAATATTTCTCTGTTGTGACGTAAGTTCGAGAGTCTTGCAGAAGATAAGCTAATGTAGTAATGCAGTAATGCGTATACGTCGGCAAGATGGCTAGTTTCCTTCCTCCGTGTGTTGAAACACTGTTGTATGTGTTTAAATGACCGTCGTGACTTAGGTTCCGGAATTTCGATCATTACCACGTCAGAGATAAAACAAAGCATACTACGACAACTATTAACTGATACCACACCAAATGTTTGCACAAGACATGAAGCTTAGTTATGAATATGAAATGAGTAAATAACAAATTAAGCTCTTCACCTTCGATTTCACTGAAAAATCATATAAAGCAAATAAATAAGAATAGTGCTTTGTTATATTTTTTGACAATCTTTAAATCATTTTTGTGACAATTTCGCGAGGTATCGGCTACAGATGTTTCAGTATATGATTGAAAGAGCTCTTAATCATTATTATTATCTTTTGATGTGATCGTTACCTCAATGTGTGTAAGCATCTCCCATTCACTATTTTGTTTATAGTGCATAGTGAAAACCGCATAACTATATTTATTCGGAGAAAATAACGTTTCAGAGCTACGTAATTAAAAGCTACTCCCTTTTTCGGCATTAGCTCTTTTTGTGACAACATCGTCTCACCCACATTAATCGATAACGGACATCTCTGCTGAGAAACGCGTATAGGCGATTACCGTGTCCGCCTCTCTGTTACATTCGTCACCGGCGACGTTTCTCGTTATCGGCTCACAATCTGTCAGATCGGCAGCCAGGGACGAGAGCGCTAATTGGAGGCGAGATGACAGGGGGCCGGTCACGTCTGTGTCGTCGTTATCCGCAGATGATGAAAGGTCGAGCGATGGCGACCGTGCCAGGACGGAGAAGCGCTCGAGAGCCAGAGAGCCAACTGCCGCAGCCACGTCTTTTAGCACTTACAGATTACTCACAATTGTGCAGTATCACAAACGTTTCTGTTCAGTGATTATAATAATATCTTTGGAAAATTATCAAAGCACTAAAAGTGCTAACAAGCGCTAAAAATATTTATTTTAACAGACAAAGAATGGAAGCACTATAGCGAATTACTAATAACCGTTAAAAATAATTATTTGAGATAGTTATTATTTATTTATTTAATATATGGTTAATCAACTACACAAATATATATAATACAGTATATGCAAGGAGAAGAACGTGGTAGTATTCAAAATTGATGTCCAGTAGCTGCAACCATTCTAATAAGAGAGTTGTAGCACTAATAACGTCTTGGGATGGTCCATCGTACTTACTTAGAGGGCATTCATTCATTAGTGATGTGTTCCACAGTCTGGGAAGAAGTTCCTCTGTCACAGACAAGAGAATCCCGAAGTCTCCGCTTATATCGCGTTGCATTTCGCTTCGGCTGTTCTTAGGCGGTTCAGTTTAACCAAATGACCTCTCTTCAGATGGAATCAAGAAATCCAGTTGTAGGATCTTGAATAGCTTGGTGTTTCACAGGTGCATAGTTCCAGCTTTTCGCCAATTTTCATTAACACATCATGCCATAATGGATTCCTCGATTTAATGTGAGTGGGTGTAGGTCTTTAAGGACCTCGTGGATCGGGAGATCTTGCGGATGGTCAGGATGATGTAACTTTCTCCACTCACATACTGTGGCGTGTGTGTTACTAATGTCATGTAACCAGGGGACTGGGATGGATTTTAGTGTACCAGTTATGATTCTCATGCATTCGTTCAGACGAACGTCCATTTTTCTCGTATGAGCACTATATTGCCACACTGGAGCACAGTACACAGCTACAGGGTAAACCAAGGTGAGGGCGTTGTTCGGAGTGAAACCGCATCAGCTCCCCATGAAGTTCCGGCTAGCATCTTCATGATGTGGTTCCTTGTCTTAAGTTCTAACTTATATTTTCAAAGTGTTTTATGAACGTCAAGGAACGATCTAAGGTGAAGCAAAGATACTTAGGATAGAAGTTGTGTTTTACTCTTTGTTGGCAGAAGTTTACTTTGATTTGTTGATGTGCTATTCGATTATTCGAATGGAATAAGCATACTTCTGTCCCTGAACTGTTAATGAATTAAAGCACGCAGCTTAGAAACTTCTATTAACTCCACAGGATTGATATGGTTAAAACCAAAACATGAGAGGAAGATACACGGTAAAGGGAAATCCTAAAACACTACAACGGAAATCCACAATTGACATATATCTTTACGAAAATCAAAACAGCAAGAAAGCTTCGCCATTATGGATTCCGCTCTAATTTCTTGCGCGGCATATTTTGATTCAGCTGAACAGGTGGTTTATAGATGGTACGGCAACACAAGATGAACGCAACCGGTAATTAAAAATGCCAGTGTCCTGGTCTAGACTCTGATTCCCCACGGTGAAGTATAATCCGTTATGAGGATCAACTTCTATACAGAAAGGCTTCTAACATCAAATACGTTAAAGAAATGCGCTTTACTAAAACGTTACGAGCATTCTGTATGAACTTTGTAAATTGTAATGTCATCGCAACCAAATGACACCTGCACTGTTTGCGTGATTTGGAAGCTTATAAATAAATAAAAATAATTTCCCTGAAGCAAATCAGTCACTTTGTGACCAGAGCTACCGTTAGAATATAAGCTAGAAAAGATTGTCCAGAATTTTTTATTATTATTTTCTGTTAGTTAGTCCTTTGTTTTATAAAAAAATTATTAAGTACATTTTAATACAGAAATTAATTTTATTTTTGATGGTTGTAGTTCAAAGTTGGCGACATTAAATATGAGGTACAAAATGATATTATATATTTTTTTAGTATGGTTATAGTAGTTATAGTAGCCGAACGTAAAGAAATATTGCACAAACCTAATTAAAATATTTTATTTAATTGATCAGCATTATGTTATGTTGTAAGAAAAGTGAATTTAATAAACTTCAGACAGTGAGGAACGTAAAACAATTTACTTGATAGTAGGCCACGTCAAATTATGATTTTCAAAACATATTTTATTTTTTAAAATAACTTTTTTTTAATTCTAGCTTTTTGCATTATCAACGTCATTGGAGGAGCGAAAGGATTCTAGGCAAGGAACCATGGCCTTGTTTTGAATGAATCATCTCTGCATTCCCCTGGAGTGATTTGTGGAAACCGTAGAACACCCAGATTTGGATAGCAGGATACCAGATCCGAATCCACGAGCTCCCGAATGTGAAGACAAAGCGTTGCCGTATTAAAAGAAAACTGTCGGGGACATAACTACTGGTTTACTGTTAAATATAGTTTCATGAAATTTTATCACTGCACCTGTCGCTGATAGGATTGAAGTACTTGGTGGAGTTCAACACCTTCGAAACTTGTGGGCACTCACCTGAAACAAAAAAAAAAATAAAATGTAAGGAAAATGAACTCAAAATTCTATCACTAGCGCGTAAGCCGATTATAGTATTCAGACAGAACATGTGTTTTATTACCACTAATTGTGCAATTAGGTTTCTGGTTTGATCATTAATATTTTATTGTAATTCTGATTTTCAGCATCTCACATTTTAAATTAAATCAAAGAGTATTGTAACTTTCCCACCCCTCCTTTTAATTATTCTCGGCTGTTTTATTATGATTTATTATAGGACCTCTTTGCCGAAGATTGACTGCGTTCTTTTCCACTATGACTATTAGCTAATCACCAGGTGAAAAGGGAGGAGACAATCACAAAGAAATAAAATAAGTGGATATTTTGAATCACACAAAATAAGAATTGTATTCTGTTCAATTTTTACACTGATACACAGTCGACTTTCTCTTCAGACACCTCTTCATTCCTCAAATCATCATAGTTATAAGCCAATTATATTTACTTCTAATGTTCTTAGTTTCTTCACTATAAACCTGTAGCGAGAGTGACATCGGCAGAGGCACAGAGAGAGAGAAAACTATGGCATGGACTTATATCAGCGCAATCGCACGGAGCGGATCCGTGAACTTCAATTCCGTCACAGAGCAAAGGCTGACCAGAACTGAGGCAAGACTGAGAGCGCTATCCTCTCGTTTGGGCTTTAAGTAGCTAGTTAGTACCCAGCTAACTGTACTTTCTTGGGCAGGCGTCCTTCAGGGAGAAGCGCTATCAACATTGGCTTTAGAACTTTAAGTTGCCCTGTGTAACCTCTCTGCCCTATGGGAAAAAGCACAGGGCTCCACCCCGGAGACACCTTTTCACATGGGAGGGGTGGTAACACAGCGGTCAGATCTGCTCGCCAACGGAGTAGGCGGGAAGGGGTTGATTGACCTCTACTGCCGCCATGACGGCAGCCTGCAGCAACTGAAAATCTCAAATAAAATCTGTCAGCCTCACTCTCGCTACGTAATTGAAATTACTTAATGCTATTCTTATTCTAATTAAATACTACTCCTTTAAGTCCCTAATTATAATTTAAAACGTCTTGTAGCATGACACTATCTAGGTAAATTAAATATGTTTGTTTTGATTTATAAAGTATTTAAATCTTTTTCCCCAGTCGCTACCTCATAGTAACTGAACTGCTTACAATTTTAATACATAAGCCACTAATTATCGAATAATATCACATCACTTTCGACTTTGCAAAACCTAAGAAACATAAAAAGGCAGGTTTAAAATACCATGTTCAAAGTAGTCTCCCACCAGATAAATAAGAAGACCATGGCCCTTTTGTCAACTTGATAATTAAACAACGTATATTAGGTCATATTTGAGTGAAATAATACTTATAATTACTTAGTGTAGTCTCAGCTATAGTAAAATGATAAGCAGCAGGAGATATCTTCTGAACTAGATTACTATTTGCGATGGAGGCCCCAACTGAAATTACAATTTGGACTCAAAATGTAAAATAAACAAACGCTGAAACTAGTAGTTCCATCTGATGAGTAATAACGTATTTCAGTTGTCGATCAGCCAGAGTGCAGTTTTATAAATCCTAGCGAGGAAGTAGCGCATCCATGCGTAGGATAGTATATATATATGCAGAAGGGAGTTTTTCAACCCTAACCATGTCTATAATATTATAGAAGCTTTCCACATAATTGTTCCTTACTGAGCAAGCGTAAAGCGAAGCATCTACCAGCAGACAAATATATAGTAGTGTTCCTTAAGGATTCATACTTGGGCCACATTTATGTGATGCCCATACTTCAGACATACCATCAGTCAAAAGAGTGTGCGTAGCAATTACATCGTTGCATATTACGTTTATAAATATTGGTTTATTTTTAATAACAATAAGACTAACACACCATGTCCACCCCAGCCGATAATGCGGTAGCATCTGTATTCGCACCCCACACCGATATCATAGTAATAGTAATGAAGTTACCTTTAGTAGCAGATTCACATACGGATTGGTTCGCAAAGTATCATATCACTCTCAATGACATAAAATATTAAGAATGTACTACTCAAAATCCCGTAATATAGAAATAGACAATGACCTGGGGTATGCAACATATACAGAGCTACAACACCTTCTATACTAATCCCTGATCATTGAGTACAGACATCTGGCATCCTTTTCATATTAACTTAAATCTACATATTATTTTAGACGCTGGGAAGCAGCAAAATGAAAAAATTACTGACAATCAGAACCAAGTGCTTCGAACTATTGAAAAAGCCCCTGATTCGTACGGAATGATTAAATTCTCAAAAAATTGGAGACATTACCAGAATTAAAATTAAAAAAAAATCTCAGCAAGATATACCCAATCCTCCCTAACGTCGTAGATGCTCAACACTGTGATTTTGGTAAAAAAAAATATATCCGCGACCACCAACAAGATTAAAATCGAGACATCCCCAAGACATCTTTCCGACTGGTGACGGAAGTGATCTAGTGCAGAGTGACCTATGATTTTCCAGAGATACTACATATTTAAGGAACTGTTAAAAACTTTAGCCATGTTCTATAAGCAGATTTACCACAAAATAAATTTATGAACAAGGACAGTTTCACCTCTTACGTAAATTTTAATCATTGTTTACCATGTCAAATTATTTCTCAGAAATTTTTTGCTTGATTGACTTAACGAAACAACCAATTAAATTTAAAAATTATAGTTGCAGCTTTGTGTAGCATGGAGTGTTGGTAGATTAAAAACACATTTAAAACTAAAAATAATATCTTGAAGACCTTACGACATGTGAGATAAATTCGTTAGATGTATGCATGTTTAGATGGAGTAGTCGAGAATAACTTGCATAATAAATGTCTGTAAACATATATAGCCGAAAGTTATATTAGTCGATTCTCAAAGACGTTAATTTCATTGCTTATAATTTTATACAATAAAAAAAATGAAAAAGTTATTTGCAACCTAATGGTTGTAAAAACATGGATGATTATATTGTCAGTCAACAGTTCACGTAGTTTATTAGGTGTGCGATGAAGGATTCACTGTCAGCACACAGAGAAATTAACCACTCCCAACACTGCAGTGCCTGTAAAGTAAATGACCAAGGTCACGACAAAGACTTTCCCGCTCTACGAGATTCTTCAGAGCGGAAAATAATCCTCTTTCTCTTGGTAAGCGGTTTTCAAAGTAAGAACCCTTTCTGATGAACATACTCCGCGCGAAAAGCACGGTAAATGCGGCAGCGACAAAATAAACTCGTCAGTTTGTTTAATAAATTAAACTTCCACCGTCTCCGTGGTTCACGGTGGACAATTACGCGGCGTGGGCGTGCGGGCTGCCCGCCAGGTGTGGCTTGTCCCCCGCGGAAGGTCGCGCCCCCTGTTTGACTTCTGGTCGAGTTTGTTCGCGGCAGGTTGCAGCCCCGCAGGGGCAACTGCTCGCTGCGCACGATCTTTAGAACAAATACGTTCGACTGCCTGGCCGCGCAAATAAAGCCAGAGCTCCCCAGAGCTTTCACGAGTCCTGTTTGCGAACGGTGCGTTGTGTCGAGCGGAGTTTTAAGCAGTTCCTCG
>JARYHS010009186.1:207463453-207524950 GCA_031002005.1 Vandiemenella viatica
GGGTTTGTCAAATACTTGAGACCTGTTACAAGTATTGCGAAATATATGTTCTTTCAAAATAATTTTTTTTTTTTATCGTTTGGGTATCTGAGGGTATTATCGTGCTGTTTTGCTGTACTGTCTCCAAATGTTGTTACCAGAAATGATTGGAAACAATCATTGGTTATTCCATGAATGCTGAAGTGTTACAACTTCAGGTATTGTAACGCATAAAAATCGGCCTTCAATGGCGAATAAAGAACATTCATCGGTATTTTAATTCTCTCCTAAATCTGTGATTTCTTTACAGCATCTGCTCTCACAGTATATCTCAGTAACTTGCCAATAACAGACTACTACAGTTTCTTGAAATGATCTTCCATTAGTTATCATCAATCTTTTTCCCGCCAATATCTACTTCGGTTAAAAAAAATCTGTATATTCAATTCTGAAGTGATGCTTAGATGAGTCTCTCACAGAACTAGCATACTTCTTTAGATTACGAAAGAGCTTGTGCCTGGATGTCAAATGTCGCTTACGTAACAGTCTAAGATGTGACATTAACTTCTATTCATTCTTCACCAGATAATCCCACATTTTTCTTCCTTTCACAAAGCTTTCGACTCTCATTCTCTAAAGACGCATGACGGCCGAAAGCTAAGACAACCAGGAAAAACGCGGTGTACCCTGATGACAGGAAGCTATAATATTTCTGAATGATATCGATCTGAGTCATGAAAGCATTTGTTTGGCTCCGAAAATAACGTAAGAAAGTTTTTTAAATAGTCTACGGTACAACCATTTTACTCTAGCCAAATATATTTACTGTATTTTCCATTATGATTATAGAAGGCACTACCATCAACAAATAGAGGTGTTAAATGATGTAAATAGTATCACAAAAACAACTTTAAAGTTTTACACTGCTTTTACCCACTTTCATGTAGAATATTTATTGTATTTTACATTAATTCTAGAGTATTTTTTTTAAACCTCTCAACATATACGCAGGTTGGTAATACATAATTTTTAATCAATTCAGTAAGTAATAAACATGTAATGATTAATCCCAATGTCATTACTAAACATACGTTATAAAAATCGGATTTTTTTCAGTTCTATGTTGAGATTTAAATATAATTGGCGCAATAATAATACTATTTCCCCAACAAAACAAATGTCCGTGGCTCAAATAGTCTCATGTACGAGTAAAATACAATGTCAGGAAGTATATGTTCGAGGGCTACAAATTCTATTGAGCCCTTCAAGATATTCATTTAGAGAGCTTTGTAAGATTCAGGTATGACTAACGGAGCTAATGAAGTTACTGCCCGTTTCAAACAATGTTGCTACTGTTCTGTAACACTGAGGCTTAAGCTTTGCTGCAGTGCCTTCTATAGATTTCCAGCCGATACTCAGAGCTTAATACCGACATTATTTCCTCCGTATTTACGGCTGTGGGTTCACTTCTACTGGGTAAACTGCGTGAGCTAAGTTTGCGTTGTACGCTTCATTTTGCTTAAGCCTCGCTTTGACATAGCACAATGTTCACTCATAACGGCCACTCAGATGGTAAACAAATACTCCAGCAACTTGGAACAACTGAAATTCATTTGACGCGACCATTTAATTCTATGCCGTTCCAGAGAGTAGACTTTCACTGTATATTAAGATTACTATTAAGGTTAAAAAATGGAAGAAAAAACAATGCATACCGTTATTAACCTTTACAACATTAGAAAGTAGGTCACACTGCAATGATTAAATTCTGGGTAAAATGTGTTAAATTACAGCAAGATAATAATTGTAGATAAGGTTGAGTAATAGTCGTCTATTGTACCTTATCAATGGAAATAAAAAACTAAAAAACTAGAAACTATACGAAATGTGTAGAACTGGGTTTGATTCATGTTCGAAATAAATGTTTTATCATAAGTGTAGATCATATGATAAAAAAAAACCCAAAGGAACGAACAATGTAAATTTTCTCTGTGAAGAATCAGTGTGATGCTATTCTATACCTTCAACTCTCGCAAAATTCGAACTTGTAACTTTGATTTCTTCATAAAGGCTGATTAACTAGTATTGGTGTCTTGTTTGCCTACTCGTTGGTTTCTGTGTGATTTTCTAATGAAGTGAAACCTTTGTTATGTTAAGGATCCGATTTATAAGAAACAGATAAAACATCTAAATTCTTTAAAATTGTGTACAATTAACTAAAGAACAATCTACAAAGAAATTGTGGAATATAAATGGAAATTCAGGAGTATCTACAGGTTATTTTCAATGTCCCTGTTTATCTCGTTTTTTTTCCTTTCCAGAAATTGTAATTTATATGTATATATATAAAAAAAAACAATGTTCTGGTAAAAGCATTCGGGAAGACACGGGTTCGAATCCTCGTCTGACCATCCAGATTAGGGTTTTCCATGGTTTCTCAATAACACTGAAGTCAAATGCCGGGATGGTTTCTTGGAAAAGCAATAGCCGAATTTCTTCCCGTTCCCACCTTTAATAACCTTTACGTTGATGAGGAATAAAGCCATATATGAGTAGATAGCACCAATGTAAATTCATTCATCACAACACGAAATACCAGTTTAATGCTCCAAAATCCAACATGTTAGGTAAAAACATACTGTAAGTAAAATTATATCGTTCTTCGCAAACGAACAAGTTGGTTCATATTATCAGGATCGTAATTTGGTGAAATAAGTGCATATTATTGCTACCATAAAAATTTATATATAAATATATATTAGAGCAAATACAGTGGATGCTACGTCTTCCGTGATGACATTTCTATAACGAATGTCCTTCGTATAATCGTCCTTGATGATTAAATAAAACTCAGAATCGGAATATACATACATAAGAATTTGATACTACATAACTATACACTGGGATTGGTCGAATAGATGACAGAAATATGGAAAATTACATTCATTAAGGAAAGAAATACCAAATGACATAAATAGCATTTTATGATGATGTTGACGTAAAAGACAAAGAGCTTTAGACTTACCGAGTACGCATTATTTACGGTGATCTCTAATGAAATACGTAGGTTCAATCTTATACCAGACCCATCTTTTCCAGTCGGCAATAAACTGTTAAAACATAGAAACTTCACAACACGTTTGGTAAGAAATATCGATCAGCAACACCGGCGACACTTGCAATCTATAATACAGCTGGGCTTCTATGACCACTAGGTCGTCGTAGAGTGTTTTTACGTATTAAAAACGTACACATCAGTCAGACGTACCAGAAAGGTCGGGAAAGGATGAAAAAGAATTTTGTTTAAAACTAGCCGCATAGCACCACATTTCCACACGGACGAAGAGAAGAAAACATTGGATGACCTAACAATAAGTTCTCTTAACGGGCTGCAGATCATATGGGAAACAAAAGTTAAAATCCATCATGATTTATCAACATCACGCACCTGAAATCATACAATCGTCTCTGCTTCTCATAGCTACGTGTGTTGTAAAACTTTGCACTGCGACAGCTGTAGGGTACAACTAATTCAGTGCACAATTTTATAACACTACCACTTATTGGGAACAAAATTGTGTGGGTAAATCCCAAGAAATCATTGTAGTTCTGTGTACTTATCGCCAGCATAGGTGATCCTTCCTTATACCGAAAATTCGGCACCACATTTCCTGGTTGCAGAGCGGCACAATAATTTAGGAAAAACGTGATAGAGAATACGTCATCTTTTCCCTTAATGAGCAGCATTCAGTGTCACAAAAATCCTTCTAACTGTTTAATAATTTTTTATCTCTTTTTAATGTTAATCTATTTTTCCTGCGCAAAAATGTACTATAATTTTTGGTTGTGTAATTAAGAAGCAGCATGTTTCGTATTTGCATAATGCGATTCTTTGCTCCCATCTTTCATATTCAAACACTGCAAAAGTTATAAATGTGACTAGCAAAAATTAATATTAGTTTAATACATAATCAGTTTTCTTTGTACGAAATCATAGGAACAAAATAGAGTGCAATACAAAGCCGATATAGATCGCATGTGAACATACTCGTGCTAATAATAAGCAAGTAGCTCAAAATACTTACGTAGGTCAAAATAATATTCTTATAGATATGCACAAACATATATATATATATATATATATTAATTGAAGGCTATATTTAAAAACAATAATAAAAGAGGAAACGCAAGAAAGGCCTAAACACCAATCTACATATATTTCGTCTTGATGGAACTGTATCTCAAAGATACATCATAAGAAATCATACATTTAAATAACCACTGAAATTATATATGAAGTTGCAGGGTTGTGTTCGGTGGATGAGTATGCTATTGTTGCATAATATAGGTCTAGCAAACTTGGGATGCTATTTTGCATTGACATTTTAAGTTTGTTCTTTAATTCCTTTTTGGACGTATATTAGCAAAAATATGTATCTACTGCATTAGAAAATCTTGTTTACATTTACATTTATGTTCATGGATTCTTAAAATGTAGCGAAAGTAACAACTGATTTGTGTTCAGTAGCTTAAGAGTTTCTGGAAAATACGGTCTGATAAAAGATACCAAATACAATCTTTGCTAGCCAACTCAGCATGCAATTAATGTTGTTCAGCTGTATTTAAAATTACTACAATATATAGCATTCATAATCTTCAAATAACACCACCCACAGTAGAAGTATATAAAATAATAAAAGTCTATCAAAAAAAGTTCGTTATTTAAAAATAGCTTTAAATCATTGCATAAACCTCAGAACACAGTTATAACTAAGGAATCAGTATTTATATTAATCTGAAATTACATCAATGTTGTTGTTGTAATTTAACTTTCATAATGAAGGTAATTTTCGAACGAAATACTTTTATATAATGTATACTAAGCTCTCATTATTACAAATTTGCAAAATATTTTAAAATATTTCCTTAAAAATGAAGTTAAAAAATACACAGAGAAGTAGAATACAATCCGATGAGTCACTCAGCAATTACAAACCTGTATGTCGGATTCGTTGCATTTCTTGCTTTACCATATACTCAAAAATTTGTAGGAAACTGAAAATCACACTAACATCACTATGTCAAAGTCTAAGTTACAGTTAAATCCCCAGAAAAAAATTTGGAATTTGCATTTTAACAATGGATGAACAATTAGGAATAATAAGATTTGAGGATCTTATATCCCGACGTTGATCCCTGCCTCTTCTTTACACCAGAAGACTCTTATTCTTCCCCGGCTACAGAATCTGTGATTCTTTTTTCGTGCCGCCGGCGGTGCTCTCAAAGATGAAACAGCAATAAAGCCTACACAGATTATAAGGCACTTTGGCTGCGCTATTTTAAACAAACAGAAAATAGGGACCGAAGCAAGCCGAAGCCATACATTATGCATGTGCATTCATAATGGACAGGCAATATGAGTTTTCTAAGAGGATTTTCTTCTCTCGTCTTCTCTCTGCAATGCAAAGTGCTCGGTTGACAATATCTGGTGGGGTGATGCTTGTTTGGAGGGACGCCCCGTCACTCATTGAACAAACACTCACTTCGGTCTGCGTACTTAACGTCAGCTTGTGTGCTCAGTCTTCAGCAGAAATTCGAGCGAGGGAGACAGACAATTATCCACATCTAAGAACCTCCTCCTATGATGGACTGTACGAAATAAAAGCATTGGAAGAAAATGGAAGCAAATTGAAGGAGTAATTCGCGTGTTACCATGCAAGAAATAACATTTTTAACGCTACGGTAACACACATATTTTTGGTGCAGATAAGCACACTCAATTGTGTTAAAAGCTCAGTCACTACAACCTGTCGAGTTGATCGTATAGGCTGTTCACATCTCTTAATGAGTGCGCACCCTTCCAACATTTGTGTTTGTGTCGATTGTGAACTTTATCCTATTAGTTATTAACAGTAACACACCGACGGTGGTTAACGCTCCGGCCTCGCATTCGGGAGGACGCGGGTTCGAATCCCCGTCCGGGCATCCAGATTTTGGTTTTCAATGGTTTCCCCAAATCACTTCAGGCGAATGCCGGGATGCTTCATTCAAAAAGGCATGGCCGAATTCCTTCCCGTTTCTTGTCCCCAGTCCCCTCCCGCCTCTAATAACCTTAGCCGTCGACGAGGCGTAAAGCAATAAAAAAGAAAAAAAACAACAGCAACACTGAAAATAGATACAAGAGTTCGTGACACATCTCTGCCTTTTATTTGTTAATCGTTAACATGAAACTTTAAAAACGTCCATTATTTACATAAAATGGACGCTTCCTAGCTTTTTAATTTGATGCATCCATAGTAATTATAACTTAGAGCTTATGTGATCAGCTATACCTGTAACTTTTGTACAGTTGTCAGTCCGTTATTTCATTCCGACACTACCATATTTCACGCATTTTCGGGGAAAAATGTGATAGCCGACAAAGTCAGCTGTTTGGAGAAGAGACGGGGAATCAAATGCCGACGAGGCGTAAAGCCATAAGAAAAAAAGTTGAATCAATATTTTAATTACGCTAATGGTGGATTTCGCCTTTGAGCCTTCGACAAGAGAGGACAGAAGAGCTCTACTGTACTGGAATATAATAACCGCGTGTTAGTCAATACCAAGAAACACAAGTAAGCAGTGACTGTAGAATAGGTTTGTTATATTGTAGTATACTTAATCTACAACAAAAACGAATACCTGATTTTCATAATGAAGGAAATGATTTTTAGTAGGTCACATAAATAAAAATGATCTGAACTAATTGTTTTCCGTAAGTTTTATGGTTACAACCTTCATTTTAAAACCTTAAAAAAGCAGTAATTCCAGACCACACTTGAACACTGGTGTATTTTTACTGAAAAAAAAAAAAAATCAATAAAAAAAAAATCACGAAGACTGAAAGAAGGCAACATAAAAGAAGTTTATTTCAATATTTTTCTCTTCGAAAAATCACTTTTGACTGAATTCAACAAAATTTAGTTTCCAAAGTTTTTCATTGATTTAAGGCATTACGACTGATCGACAGCGAGGTAAATAGAGATTTTTGAAACAGAAGTGCAAGACAATCAGTCAAAACCTCGATAAAGGAAACATCTTTACATTCTTTCGGAGTGATTTCAGCAAACTAAGGAAATAGAAATCTTTGCGGGTGGGTGGGTATTTGAGACCTGGAAGGGCAGCGGATGTATCGACAGCTCGGTGTAAACCACTTTTCTAATTTCGCTCTGTGTGTTATGTGTTATTTCTCATACGTGGAGTTTTGTTGGAAGCAGAAATTGGGAAGCCTTCTAACATTTGTCAAGTTGATAAACAATAACCACGGCAGGTATGGATAATTGTTTTTCCTAGCGTCTAACGCTAAAGATAGAGCGGACGTGTTACCAACTGTCTGCGAAGCATTTAACTTGGTTTTATATGATAAGATTATTTGTTTGTAAAACGTGTAGTGTATGAGGTGTAGATTTTGGAGCGTCTCGTCCTTTTTCTATGTGATTGCGGGAAACCGCCTAGAACTTGTAAACAGGACAGCTGGAACCCTGAGCCCGAGTTTCGAACCCAGACCATTGTACCACCATAATCTAGGATGTTGCACCTTCAACGCCTGCAGCCATTCAGGCGAGAACGCATGTGATGAGGCTTTAGGTCCCCCCTGCGTAACTCTTCGAATTAACATTGGTGGCACTTATTGAAAAGGTTACAGGTTGCGATATGTAAATGAGATAATTATTAAACATTTATTTGTTCGTTTTATTGATTATCTTAATTCTTTCTTATAATCTAGACTAGTGAGCACTGTAAAAAATAAATGATTGAATTGGATGGTAATATAACATACTATAAAAATGGTAACTAAATACTAATAACATTACGATATACTCGTATTATATGAGAAGAGCTTGAAAATGAATATTTTGCATCACAGAAGTGAACAAACCATATTTTTATGGAATAGGGTGAGCCTAACGTTTATTTATGTGAATACATGAAGGGTTAAATGAAGAAAGTAGTTCAAGAATTTTTATTCTTACTTGTGAGCAAGTGGTTTTTATTATTTTCATTATTTATTTGTTTTTTATTACTGACGTAAAGGTGGTAGCTACCTTCCGAAGCCAACTTTATTCATAATTGATGATGGGTTACAAGAGGTGAACACAATATGTTATTAAATCTTTAAAAACGCGTCTATTCACTATCGTTTAAACAAAATTTCATTAAATATTTAACATTTTACGTAATTAGTGCTCTATTAGTGTAAGTATTTGGTGCATAATGAAATCTCGATGCAGAGCGTAAGTCGTAAACGATTCACGTAACTATTAACTCTAAAATAAATTTTGTTGACACTATAGTTTTTAACGTGTGAACAGATTTGAGATAGCGTAAAGGCCATGCAACCATAATCTGCTCAGAAAACACATCGCTATAACTAAAGATATGCGAAATTGTCAGTAGTGCACAATGGAATGATATAAAACACATTTGCTCGTATATTTGATACTCATATTTATCTTCCAATTTCTAAAGACTTGAATGCTGTAATTGATAATTAGAAATAACAAGCAGCAAAAAGAAGATGGATTGAGACCGTAACAGGCCACCAGGCCTAATACTGGACAGGAAGAAGAAGAAGAAAAATTAGATTAGAGGACCGGATTACTTTGGAAAACTAAATAAAATTAACAAATTCAAGGCAATTCAAAAATATTCACTTCGTAATTTATTTGCGTACGTTTAAGAAATAAAAATGAACCTACAAACTCAAATTAGTCTGTGACATGCCATAGTTTAGTGATATTAATAGAGTATAAATACAATTTTATGGCGTTTTCGGTTTAATTTGCACAATTCAAATTGGGGGCATCCAGCGAAATTCTAACCATACCAAGCATATGTCATAACAGTTTTGCAAAAAAAAAAAATACACACAATTCTGGTAAAAGAATTTCCACTTGTCTGTAAAACTATATCACGTAAGTTATCCTTTCCTCGAACCTACAGTGTTAAAGAAATGTTGTATCAACTTGTTTCGTGGATGGTAGAAGTATATTTTAGAAATTGTTCTGCTAGACACTATTTAGCTTTTGCATAAAGTAGAACAATTACGTTACAAAACAATTCTGGTAAAAGAATTTCCACTTTTCTGTGAAACTATATCACGTAAGTTATCCTTTCCTCGAACCTACAGTGTTAAAGAAATGTTGTGTCAACTTGTTTCGTGGATGGTAGAAGAATATTTTAGAAATTGTTCTGCTGGACACTATTTAGCTTTTATGTTACAGGGTTGAGTTAACCGTGTGCATTGTATCCTGGGTGTGGACCACAGTGTGAGTCTCGTAATTGCAGCCTCCTCGCGTGGTGCCGCTGCCGTCGCTGTGACGCGCACCGCACTGGCCGCAGGGGACGCGGCGGCTTCAGTGTGGCGGGTGGCGGCTCACCTTGCCCCTTGATGCGCCGACAGCGGGCTCTCCCCTCCCTCTGCTAATTACGGCTGCTGGAATTACGGTGGGAACGCCTAATTGCAGGTGGGTGGCCTAGCCGGAACGGCAGCCGGGCTGCAGACAAACATTTGCAGGGCACAGCTAACGCCGCTATGAGTATAGTGAAAGCTGAAATGCGATCTCGTTTAGCTCACCTGGCTGGCGAGAGGCAATAGGTTTGTTGACCTTCTTGCAGTTTAGACATTAATACAAAATAAATCAAAGTAAAATAAGTAACTCCACACTCGAGGAATTGTTAATTATATGGCTGGCGACATTGTTGATAACAATACAATAGATCAACTACCTAGGTCCAATATTTCGCAGTATGTTTCTACGAACTTAAGTTGCGAAAGCTGCAAGAACACTTCGTAGCCGAAACGTAACACTTTTTAACCCATATCAGGTCTCGTGTTGGATGTCGTCTTACATCTGATCCTTAGAACAAATGTTTTATAGGCAACGCTTGGGACTGCCTTGCTATTCCTGAATGACTAAAAAAAGTAGATAAGACAATTAAAAAACTTACAAACGAAATAGTCAAAAGCGAATTTCGGATTCATTCTGTTCCCAAGCAATGTATTTCATGTTCACAAGAATAAAAAATCTTCATTTATTATTTTCAAATTTTTTAGTTTTTCCAAGTTGTAGAAGATGACAGTTAAGAAGGCGTAATGTGATGATTTAGAAAGCGCTTGATGCACTGATATAATGATATGGATTCAGCCATGCACATTGATCAGGTATAACTCTAGGGAACCTGCATGTTATCATGATTATTCTGATAATAAGTAGTTAATTACATTAGAGCTCTACATCTGAACAATGGGCTAAGCAAAATAGTGGTCAGGTTCGGTATAGCGCGTAGAGTTATCCTGTTCCAAGAGGTATAATTCAAATCTGTCAACACTCCTGGCATAATACGTTAAGCTTCTTGTTTGCAAAATCTGAAACGAATTTATTACGTAGTAAAAGCTGACAGATTTTTCTATCGGTTCTAAAGAAAATAAATCCGTTTGGCCACACCAGTTTTTTTCCTACTATTCCAGGAAGAGCAAGAAAATTTAAGGTGTCTATGGTGATAAAGTAATTTTTATGTGGAAGATGTATACATTCATATAAGCATGGAAACAAATACATTATCTGTTCATACGAAGAAAATAACGAAAAATCTCCAACTTCGATATCCGAAGACAGCATGTGTAGTGGGCCATAATAACAGGACAAAAAACAGGTGACTTAGACGCTAAGGATGATATATAACAGAAGAACACCCAAGAGCTGAAATGAGAAGGAAAATCGTTACCAACATTAAACATTCCTGCTTTTCAATGTAGCCAGGCAGTACTCGGTCGAAATTCGTACAATATTTGAAAGCATTTTATTGGCTACATATGAGATAATTTAAACATACATATTTGTTACATAGCTTACAAGCTATAGTTCTTGCAGCTTGCTCATCGATTTCTGTAAGTTTGTCGGTGGCTGTACCATTAATTCTGATTTTTTCCATTCCAAATTTTTTTACAGTTTATAGACTCAACAATTCTCTGCATTTTATATGGATTTCGTGATATTTTTATGGTTGAACTTCGTTTAGAAGGATGGGAAAAGCCGCACCGTTTAAATTTTGTCTAGTTTCCGAGGTTTTTTTTTTACCCCAAATTTTCATTGCAAATTTTGGTGTTTTTGATACTTTTCTAACATTGAAACTACTTTACAATCATGCGAATGTCTTTTTTCAACACATTATGAGAGGAGAATCCAGTTTTATATTCCTTGGTAGCTACGTTATCTATCTTCCATGTTCGACTGTTGGAAATGGTAAAAAATATGTTATATATAGCCAAGAAAAATCTCTGTCGATGAACGTTCAACACGCACTTCTTTGCCACCTTTTTCCAACATCTTTCGGCTCGACTCATCGTTGGCATGATAAAATTTGGAACTATGGTTTCATGGCTGCTTGCCGTTGCTGAGGCCAAGCAGCCTATAACTACTTCCTGATCGAACTACATTCTAATCGGGAAAGTTAAGTGTTGCCACCTGTCAGTGAAACACTGAACTATGATGTGTGTGTGCAGTAAGTCTAGTTTTTGTTTGTGAAATGTGTAGTTTATAAGGCGGAGGGAGACTGGGGGCCGTCTCCGGTATTCGCCTGCTAAAATCCGCAGTCAGTGCGGCCGGCACACGAGTGCCTGGAATCGTTCCAGATCCCGTTGTTTCTTCCCGACCCGGTATGACGTCTCTCACTAGCGGGCCTCAACGTGAAACGTGGCTGAAGTCGTCAGTTTAGACGATCATACCAATGATGTCAGTTGCGACCGGAAATAGTAGGAAGAGTTTCAAAAAAATATGTTAAACGTGGGCATTGTTCCTATGCAAATTGAAATCTGAATATTTATATTTGGTTACTTGGTTCACGACTTACTGCAGTTTGATAGTACATTCAAACAATCGTTTCTGCTAAAACGCACCCCAATCAGACAAGTGTATCTACGTCAAAAGTATGTTGCGATTCAGTACGCTAGGGCTGTAATTACCCTTCCATGCTATATTAAAACCAAAGCTGTGTACTACTGCTTAGCAAATGAAGCGAGTCGAATATTGCGTCACATCTGCAGTCGCCCTACCTAATGGTCAGGTCTCGGAGTAATTCAGCTGCTAATCACTCGCATCCAATTAATTACCTCGGCAATAGTTCCGTCCCAGCTCAGAGAGCAATAGTACAAGTGAAGTATTAGACATCAGTTTTAAATCTTCGAAAAAGCATTTGAAATTTGAATTAATAAATTTCTGCAATATACATGAACGATACGGAAAACGACTGGAGGAAGAATAAGAGGTAAGATATAATTTCTTCTTCATTACACCTACTTCTAGGTGGTATTAAGCTGAATTCAACATGCCATAGCCATAAATGCACTTACTTATTATTATATACAGACTAGACTTGAAATTACATAAACACTTTACAACATGCGAAATCAAATATCCGAGTTTTATTGAGTTAACACTATTCCATATAGCTCCAAGGCGGGCATAGAATGAGTCTCAAGCTATTCTTAAGGATTAGAGTCATTGAGGATGGATTCAGCTATGATTCTAGCAAACAACTCGTAGGTAACAGCTAGAATGATAGTTAACACACTAAATTTCGGTTTTGTAATAAAACATCAAGAAATTATAGATACGTCTGTGAAATCTACATTTGATGGTGGGAATTGTGTTTGAAATTCCCCAAGATTAGAGGGAAGAAAGAAAAAGTCTTCATTTGGACAAAAACGGATAGATCTGAAGGCGACCATAGTAAGATTCGGTGACCATAAATATTCAATGATTAATTTTCGACTCGAGACTCGTGTCGTCTTTGGGTGTCGTGTTATAAACGTGTCTCTCACTTCAGCTCAGTCTCAGTGATGACTTTCAAGAGTTTAGTGGAATGTAAAATACATCCTTGTATTATTTCTGCCTTACGATTGATTAGGTTTAGAGGCCTTAAAATCATTGGTGTGTTACAAGATACTAGGAGGTAGATTTGGGATAGTAATTTCCTTTTTGTTTGCCAAAATAAAAATTTCAATTCCATAATACCGAAAATAATCATATTTATTGAGGAGGACCGAATATGATTAAAAAGTCATTTTCGATTTTATTTATTTTCTTGATGTATCGATTCTTCTACACAGTCATGTATGGATAACACTACAACACTTTTTCAAGCTGACTACGTGGGCTATGTATTCAGCTATTTTTTTTTTTAAGTGGACAATGAGAATTTTATGTGACTCCCACATCCCCCCCCCCCCCCCCGCCCTCCCCAAAAAAATGTTTCTCTAAGATATTCAGTGGCAGACATTGATTCTTGGGTCGATGTAACGCATGTAAAATAATATACCCAAAATACAATACAACACAAAAAAAAAATTTCTTCGCCTGCTGTTATTGCCTATAACCACAAAGAGAATTTCGAAATTTTTCTCATATAGGTCTTCTCCAGCTAGTCTGATTCCATACTGTGCAACGTAAACAGGGAAAGATGGAAGATAACACGCTACTCCCTTAACACGGTATCCGAATTAAAAAATTTAGTTTTCCAGAAGAAAATTAATACCGATGATCTTACGACAGCTTGTAGTTTTTTGGCGTTGGTGTAAGGTAGATGATTATAACTGGAATATACAGGAGGAATTTTGTTGATGCCTCTTTGAAAAAGTATGTAAGACTCAATTCTGTCACGAGGAATGAACAGATTCTCTTAAACCACTGATCATTTATTGATGAAAAATTCTAAATTCAACAACAGAAGTACCGAAAACTGTTGTGGTAATCTTAATAGCAATGTCCGACCGGAAAAGATAAGAAGAAAAATAACTTTGTATATATAACAGTAACAAAAGACAATATATCGCAAGTCAATAGTAAAACTGAAATAAAACCACTAAGTGTAAAACAAAATTTCTTAACAAAAGTATCAAAATCAGGCATTAAAATAATACAATGTGAAGATATGTGAACGATGGTTTATACAGACAACACTTATGGAAACTGAATAAGATAAACATTTAATCTGATTGGAACAAAAAGAGTTACTTGTAATAAACAGTAATGAATGGCAAATCAATTTAAAAAATAAACGGAGGCTATCCAGAGTAATGGAATCTCTAAAACAATGTCTGAAAGTACGGTAGCTTAAGAGAAGGAAAATGGTTGGATGGAAGAAAGGGTATTCTTGTACGCTGAAGGTGACCACAGCTGCTACGTACATTGTGTTTTTTAGAATCCTGTCGGCGCCTACGCACCCCGTTCCGAGTTAATTTTTTCGCTCGCCGGTGTTGGTAGCTCTGTCTCCCGCGCGCTCGGGGCGGGAAATTCCTCGGTGTAGCAGGTGCGGAGAGGTGTGCGTGCCTCGGTTGTCCCTCGCTAATTAGTTTTGCGCGCTATTGGCGGACGGTGCGGGCCGCGGACCACAAATATTAGGCGACGCATAGCGCGGGGAACGAGCGGTCGCCTGCCCCGCTGGAGCACGCAGATATGCGCGGTCCCCAGGCAGCTGACGCAACAGAGACCTCACACATACTTCAACTGCAGTCATGTAACGCTACAGCTGGATTAGTCCACAATTACTACCCCTAAATAATACGTTACAGAAACGCCACATAAATTTCGCTTATTTGACGCCGCAAGAAGATTTAAAATTAGGAACTTTAAGTAGCATTTAATCAGAATAAGAATAGCATTAACTAATTTCAATTACGCAGCGAGAGGGAGGCAGGGAGATTTTATTTTAGATTTTCAGATGGGCGACAGACTGCTGTCATTGCGGCTGGGCCACGCTGAAGGGGTCAAGCACCCAGTTCCCGCCCCCAGTATTGGATGGGTGCAGGATGGTACAGTAGCCACCCCACAAACACAGAAAGTCACTTCTCAGATGGGGTATTATCGGTGGAACACTGTGCTTCCTCCCATTTGGCAGAGATGGTCCTCCCTCCAACGGGGAAGCAAGAAGCCAATGTTGGCAGTACTCCCTCCAGAAGAAGGTCAGCCCACCCAAATACTGTTAGACGGGTATTACATAAGGCCCCCTCAACGAGAACAATGATCTCAGTTCTGCTCAGTTTTGCACAGTGTTGTGCAGTGGAAGTTCGCGGATTCGCTCCGTGGGGTCGCGAGTTATATATGTCCATTTTCTGTTTTCTCTCTCTCTCTGTGTGTGTGTGTGTGTGTCTTCCATACTCACTCTCGGTACATGTTTATAGTGAAGAAACTAAGAACATTAGAAGTAAATATATAATTGACTTATAACTATGATGATTTAAGGACTGAATATAGGTGTCTGAAGTGAGAGTCGATTGTGTATCAGTGTACAAGTTGTCAGAATATAATTTTATTTTTTTGTGATTCAAAACATCCACCAAGTTTTACTTCTTTGTAATTGTTCCGGCCATTTTACCTGGATTAATGTAGAGGAAAAGAATGCAGTCAATCTTCGGCAAAGAAGTCCGATAGTAAATCATTAATAAAGAAGCCGATAAAAATAAAAGGAGGGGTAGGGAACGTTACACTTCCCAAATTACATGATTCACCGAGAGATTGGTAGTATGCAACAGAGATATTTGGAAATGACGAGAAATCCCTTGATTATGAATTATTTCCAGTAAGGTAACAAAGTTTCATATTTAACTAGCTTTGAAGTTATTGTACGTCAATCAAGCTACTGCGATGATTATACGTATCATTAATTTAAGGACTCAGTTCAAATTTACTTCTTAATTATTTCTAATACTAAAATGTTACTTTGACTATCGTATCACCCGACCTTCATTACCGAATATGCAACCACCAAGGATATTACTACAAAATGGCAGTTATGAAAGCCAGTTAATAACATTTCTATATAGTAATGAATTGCCACAACACTCAAAAAAGTATGTATTTCGTTTGAACAGTTATTTTGTTTATGTATATTCAGGCGATGTAGATGTTTTCTTATAATCTCTGTCCAGAGATATCGCTGTTAAAATAAACTAAGAAAATTGTAGCACATTACTTCATTTTTAGGATTATGAGCGTTATGTAATAACAATTAAATTTAGTAAAACAACTGCAAGGAAATGAACTGCTTCCAACCCATTATTAATTGAAGCTATTTATTTTCGATTTAAATGTTTTCGCTATATTCTCTGCCACTGTCAAAGTAAGTTCGAAGAAAATAATTTCCAGAATTCTTCGTTCAATCCCTCATTTTTGGCGGGCTTAGATGTTAGTTACACTTATAGTATGCCTTACGACAGTAGGACATCGATGCTGGCACATAACTGGAGTACTGTCAGAATCTGCTAAAATCGTGACTTTTTAATGTATTAAGCGCCATGATAATCAGTTCTGCTTAGGAGAGGCACTTAGATTGGTTGAAGGCTTCACACACTTCCATTATTTTCATTGCTTCAGCAAGAAACCGTATCAGTTTTCTTGCTGATACATTGTAATACATATTGCACATTTATAGTTCCTATTTACTGGTGTCTCATATTCCCAAAATATTTGCACTTTAGCAATAGATTAAGGATTTTAATAAATATCAAAAACTTTAAAATCCGATCTCACTATCAATATAAATAATTGATATTGTGGTTTGTTCTAAAATGTTTTAATATTACCTAATTCCCATGAATACAAGAGATATTTAACGTATCATTGAAATTGAAGAGTTATGTTCTACATATAGTAAAAACTATGTTAGGGATTTTTGTTGTTGTTTACTGATTATCGTATCTTAACTTTTTATTTTAACTGCTTAACGTCTCTTAACAACGAGGTCTTCAGAGACGGGAAAGGATAGGAAGCAAGGAATGGGAAGGAATTCTGCCATGGCCTTTTGAAGGAAGAATCCTGGCATTTGCCTGGAGTGATTTGGGAAACCATGGAAAACCCAAATCTGGATGCCCGGACGGGGATTCGAACCGCCGTCCTCCCGAATGCGAGGCCAGAACACTAACCGTTACACCACCACGCTCGGTTTATCTTAACTATCAACTGCATTAGTCTTTATTTCATAATTACCAGTTAGCAGAAATTAATCCACTACCAGTGGCATATTCGACAATTGTATAATTATGACCATGTCAAGCTGGCCGCAAAAGCTATGATTCTAGAATACTCCAAAACGTAAATTTTATTGCTGACTGCTTGGTGGAAGGCAATTTAAATTAAAGGACACTTTCAAGGATCTACGTTTTTGAAGGGCTTCTCGATTCGTGATTGGTTGCTACAGCCCTTATGAAAGCGCATAGAATTGATACACAGATTGGGCCGGGATAATTTGGAAGACAGACGACGTAGTTTGCATCTGAATTTATCGGAGAATTTGCCAAAAGCTTTAAATTACGAGTGCAATGAAATACTTCTTCCGCCAACATATTTAGGTCGCAATGATCGGAGGGATAAGATTCGAGAAATCAAATGACGTACTGATGCTTTTATGTATTCCTTCTTTCCTCGTGGTATTCGGGATTGGAATGCACGGGCTTAGGATTTGGTGCTTAGAACCCTCTGTCACCCACAATTTTTGTGATTTGCAGAGTATGAATGTAGATGTAGATATGCTTTCAGTTACTTCAAGACCATTATCATTGGCTAGTGATTTAATACTGTTCGCTTTTCCTTCTACATATAGAGTAGATTCGTATGATGGTCTACTGATAAGGAGACAGAGTTTCTATTTGCTTGGCATTCCACCTCTGTCATGGCTGAACATACAGTTTGACGTGAAATCCGAATCACGTATTTCACTTCACTAACCTTTCTTGTGACTTCTACACGTTGCTACTGGCATTATGATATCCCTTTCATGTCAGATTCTCATCCAGCAATATATGAGAACCAGTTTGTAAATATGCAGTAATTTGATTCCATAATACCCACAGTCTTTGTAGAAGATTTTGGTAAGGAAGAGGGGACGCAAGTGAAGTTTCTTTCAATCCTGGATCGAGGTTCCAGTAATCACAAACCAATTTTAACATAGTTTTTCTACCGTTCTTGAAGCGAATACAATTCAGTATCGGTTCTCTTTTAAGTTTTGGGCCTGATCGTTTGCCACCGATTAAAATTTAATTTTACAGTTATAACAAAGGTGTAACTCTGTTTATTACATTTTTATCGAGGTTTCAAAGTAGAAAACTGATAGTAGTATTGTATTGCTTACTAACTGTAGTATAATTGAGTGAAATAATTTAAAGTCAATCTATGCATTACATGATAGGTATATGGTGTCTTCATTCCATCTTTTAATTTACCCACACGAGAGGGATTTTAAAATTTTCTGGAACTCGAAGAGCACAGAGTTCACAATCATTCACATTACGAAGACGCATTTCATAACACTTTCTTTGACGCAGAAACTTCTGTCAGAATAACACAGTATATGAATTCTTGTTTTCAACCAATGTTATTTTTTGAAATCCTGAATTCTGTCAAAGAAAATATGCAAATCTGTTTTCCAACATTAGTGACATTAAACGTTCTGTCTTGAGTGGTTCGCGTGTAGAGGGATCTGTAGGCAGTTCTCCACTGACCGTACTCTGTACCAGCCAATAGCAAGAGCATCACACGATTATCACACCTGGGCCACTCGTGTAACAGGATACAGGGGCGAGTGATTGGTCGTGGTTATCCGCAGACCTCATTGACGGATTAGGTCGGCTACAGCTCATAGACCAATTAACTACGGCGGATGCAATTATAGCAGTCGGGTCGATAACAGGTTAACGTAGCGTCTTGCGAGGCGCACACTGCACAGTCAACAAGTCGCAGTCAAGTATTAACAACTGCTCGCAGTGAATTACTTATTCAAAGTTGCGGTGTGACAAACGATGTTACAGTTGCCAGTTCGTAATGAAGAATATTATTAACGATTATTCTACTCCGTTTAAAGGTTTGCTATTAATTTTAGCATCGTCGTGGAACATCATAAACTTTAAAACGCAATGTATCTTTTCCTTTTTTTCTAAACTATTCATGCTTTTACCAACGTTCGTCAATTTTTTAAAAAAATCTCTCCCTATCTCTATCGATGATTTTGAGGTAGCAAATTAATATTTAATAAATGACAATTATTACTTTATTTAGATATAAATCAGCTGAGGCAGTTCAAACCTATAATGGTAGCAATAACTTTTATTAATTGTTTACTTAAGAGTAATTTTTTGAAATTATAATATTTTTTAAACAACTGATGTAAGCGCAAGAACTGATACATCTATGATATGATTATGTGTAGTGGCAGATAAGAACCACAAGGAAATATATTTTTTTATAATTCATTTAAATTAACTCTTCCTGACTTGCACAAATTCACATCACTAACAAATGGTGTACTGTTTCAAACTAACATACATTCCTTTGAGATTCAAGAACAAACTGTTTTGAACTCTACAGAAACGCGAACTGGTATCGTAAGTTTGATATTTTCACTTGGAGACTTCTCAGGGAATGAGAACAACTTCTTTGTAAGCTGTGCAATACATACAGAGTTTAAGAATGTTTGTGGCCGACTCTGAGGAATATCACAATACATGAAAACAAAATATTGAAAAATGAAACGATTTACACAATCCAAAAGATTAGAATTAAATTCCAAAAGATGGTAACAGTTTATCGCTTAACACGAAACATCAACAACAAAATAGCATCTCCAAAGACACGAAAGTAAGACATAATTATTCAACCAAAAATGTGTCTATGGATCTCAATACTCGTTTTGAAAAGGGAAACGTATAATGAAAACATTGGTAAGAAAAATAACGCTAAGTTAGAATATTTTGGGCACAGAACTCGCAGGAGACCAAACAAACTGAGAAATAATCAGGAAATCTTACAATATACAGACATTCACAGTTATTTTAGAAAACGCAGACTAAAATTTTACGGACACGGCAAAATAATGAATCCTGACAGATTCACAAAACAATTAGTCAAATTCTATGAAAACCGAAGTAAAGTAGTATCAGATACTACCAAGTGGATTGGTGGAATCAAGAAAAACCCTAATTAGCAGTAATCGCTCCATGCGACATCGAAAACAGAGAGACATTTAGATCCAAACTCCACAAGCCGCAAGTTGACCGTGAAGAAACACTGAAGAAAAAAAACTGGAACAACATATTTGGATAAAAGAAAAGAAGTCCACAGCAAGCGTATGAAAGAAATATGGGCACAAAGAAAAGCAAACGAACTATTCTAAGTACTTTGCGTAGTTCTAACCCCGGGACCACACGCTTGGCACTTGTCACAAACTCCAAGCCTCTACAAATGCTTGGTTAATTCTGGGGAGCCAAACATCGTCATCCACACGCTTGCTTGTGCGCTTGTATGTTTTGGAGAAGCAAGCATGACGGACGTCTAGGTTGTGTCGGACATAACTTTTAGCATAACTTATTTTTATTAAAAAAAATATAAAACGAGAAAGGTGGCAAAGAAGATCGTGGATGTTAAAAATCCACAGAAACCGTACCATTTAATTTACATTTCATTCATGCAACTATGATTACTGTTTAGGTTCATGTATGAATTTAATTTAACATAAGTATATTGTTTTATAATTAGAATTCTATAATAATTGTTTTAACAGCATTATAATGTCTTTATCCATTAATTTTTGACTGCAGGGAATTTATGGAAGAAACATTTAATTAGCTTCTTTTTGAGCCATCTGGTCAGTTCGGTAACTTCTGCCTGATCAGATATGCTGATTCTAAATGTTCGCTGAATGAAATTTCACCTATGACTTCTAAAGAAAATTCAACTTCAGAGAAGCTGTACTATACCAGCTAAATTAATAAATTTATACCTGAGTCAGAGCGAATAGAACCTTGTTTTTTCTTTAAATGTTTACGAAATGTGACAGTAAGAAATTATTTTTGCATGACAGTTTTATTTAAAACTTCACTAAGACGACTCCAAACATGAGCTACTTTTTTATGGTCTTTGCAGAGTTCTACTTCGCAGCATTCGGGGAATTTTAAAATATCCTCACCTCGTTGGACAAGTTATTCATTTCTCTTGCAGCACTTTTACATAGCAAAAAGAAACGCACGTTTTGTCCGCCGTCAGGGCATAAATAATACTAAAGACCGCACAAACGTGCAGCCACTTCGCAAGCACTTGCCGCAAACGCCTTTGATTTGTGCCAAAAAACCGACACTGGGTCGGATCAGCCACAAGTGCCTGCAAGCCTACACAAGCCAAGCCAAGCGCCCTATCCACACGTTTCAATTTGTGACAGTTTGACGAGGTTTGGCAAGCGTGTGGTCCCGGCTTAATGGGCTTATCCGCAAATAGTAAATTATAATAATATACACCAAAGAGCAAAAAAAGTAATAGGATGGGTAGACGCAAATATCCAGACGGCAGCAGCACTCCGGTAGAAACGAAAAAATGTTCCGTGAAGTGTCGGGGCTACCATTTATATTCTCGTGATACGTGTGAAAGTTTTTCTGAATTTGTTATGACCATACGACAGGAGCTAACAGATTGATCGCTGAACAGATATTATAGCAGGGCGGATGGAGCATTCCAATTTCGCAAACTGGTTGTGAAATCAAGATCCTTGAGTCACAGTGTCGTGAGTGTGCCGTAAATCTGTAATATCCACCGTTACCTCCCGCTATGGACAACGCAGTGACCGACAACGTCTACTTAATAACCGCGACCAGCGACGACTACATCTAGGTGTCAGCGATTTCAAAGAACAACAACACGCAATGCAGAACGTAAGACAGACGTGTATGTGCGGACAGGGCAGCTAAATATGGCGTTAATGGTATCAGGTAGCAGAATTCCGACGCAACTGTCTCTATCAACAAATATCGTCGGCTGCAACGCTTCTCCTGGGCTTGTGAATAGATCGGTTAGACCCTAGATGACTGAAAAAAGGTTTTGTGGACAGATGAGTTACGATTCCATTTGGTAAGAGCTGATGGTAGGGTGCTAGTGTGAAGCATACCCCACGAGATCATGGACAGAGGTTGCCAGGAAGGCACTGTGTGTCCGATGGTGGCTCCATCCTGGTATGAACTGAGATTACATGGCTCGAACTGGGACCTGTCGTCAAAATGAACCGACCAATAACTGGAAATGGTTATGTTTAATCATTTGTAGACCATTTTCAGCAATGTAAATGTTCCCAAACAACGATGGACAATTTAGGACGACAATACGCCAAGTCACCGTGTTAAAGTGGTTCATGATTTCCTTAACGAACATTATGTACAGTTTTACAGAATAATATTGCCACCTGGATAGCCAGACATAAATCTGGGCCATGAAGGTCAGTTCTCATGCAGCGTTCTGCAGTTATAGAGGGCGGTAGAGAAAATATGGCTGACTATTTCTTTAGGGCACTTCCGACGATTATATGAGTCAGTGCCACGTCGGTTTGCTGCACTTTGCAGGAAAAACGGATGTGCCTCATAATATGTGAGGAGGCATCTGATGATGTTTGGCACCTCAGTTGATTAGCAGCAGTTACAGAATTGCGTTTTTTCTGTCGACAGAGTCACATTTTTCTTCCAATTCCTGGAGTACTACAAGTGCAGAATTCTTTTTTGTTTACAAAGTTCGGCTATAAGCCACAGGAGCTACAAAAGAAGTATCTAATTTAGTTGCTGATAACTGGTAATTGTGTTGCACCAGTTTCAGTGGTTTACAGACCAGTTAATTGAACTTGCCACTGCACAAAAGTCAGCGTGTCTTAAGCACACAGCACGGATTTTGTCCACGGTGCAAGGTATATCGATCATCTTTTTTTTTCCTTCTTTTTTTAAATAGTAAAAAAAATGTATTTTAGCTCACTAGTCTAAAAAAATTTAATTAATTTTTTTTAATATATCCTCGGAACTTGTTACCCATTACAGCCTGTAACAACTTCTAAAACCTTAAAGAGTAAACTTGAAAAAATAGTGTGTGATATTACAATGTCGGAGGATAGAAAGATATGCTCCACCATAAAATAGCTGTTTCAATTTGCGGCACAATACACCTCTCTCGTGGTAACCTGAAGTCGCCCTGTAAGTCTAACCAGAAAATTAGACTTAATGTTTCACTCAGAAATCGAATTAAGACTCATTTTAAGGTAAGTAAAGTTTTACGAGGCTTAAAGTTCAGTTTAAATCCCCTAAATTTCGATATCTATACCGGGACTCGAACGGAGGACTATGGCGATTACGAATCTGGCACTTTATCCACCTTGCCGACAGACTCCTTGAAATGTAATCCCAAGGGGAGCTCCACTGTAGTACTTTCATGACAATAATAAAACCGTTATATGAACCATAAGAGAAGTAGAGTACATAGAGAACACAGCAGTATGGAAATAGTTGTTTCCCTGTCAATAGGAACGTATGGGTTATGTTGGCTCCTGAAGACGGGTTCCAGGAAGCAGGCGATACAAGTTTGTGGAAAGTGCTGTTACACCGAACAAGCGGCAATCTACAGCCTTGAGCCGCTCAGACATATTTATTAGACAAGTATTTTAGCACGCAGGAGAAATTCGTTCCGGTAATTACGTGAAAAACAGCAAGAGGATGTATGGCAAGAGCTTTTTAATTAATTTGCCAATATTTCATTTAGACCACTTACTGAAGCTAGGATCGCCTGAGATTAAACGTAAATTAAAAATTATTAATTAAAGTGGAGTCGGGATTCGCGCCACTTTTAATAGGCAATCGGCTGAACAACATATGTTTCCACGCTCTTAAGCTGAGCGTAATCGTTCTCCCAAACTGAAATTAAAAAGTTTCATGAGATGCCAGAGAAATTGGTTCCTCGCTATTCAGTGACGTTATAACCGCAAGACTATTTCGGTTGCAGGGCTTAGAGTGCAGACTCTGCAGGGAATCTTGCTGAGTGGTAAAAAAGTTACATCATGATCGTATGGCGTAACCAATAGGTAATTCAAATCTGCGAATACGTTTACTGTAGCAAAATTTCAAGCTCACGGAAGAAGGGAGGGGTGGCTGGGATTTTGTTTTTGTGACGGCCAAAAGACAACTCTTCTGCAATAGCAACCTCATTCATAAAATGATATGGATTTTTGGCAACTTAAATCAGGAATACTTGTGTTAAAATTTTGCCCTTTTAACCACGAAAATAAACATATCTCTGTCTAGTAAGGACTGTATCGTTGGAAAAAAAAATGCGGAAAAAAACATAAACCGTCTTCTAAAGGCGAATTAAAGTCCCAAGTATTATACCATATCAATCTTTACATCTTTTTTTTTTTTACTTTATAGTAAAAATACAGTGTATAATCTTGGAAATGAGCACTAATGACGAGCATCTCAATCGCTTCTTAGGATCTGACGAATAATCTAACTTTAAAATCTTAACAATAAGCCATCTACGTTTTGACTATGATTCTCCTGGTGTTAAAAGGTTTGCCAACCTGTTTTGATATTTCAGTTTCAGACCCGTGGCAGACGTCTTTCGACTGAGTTGGACTCAGCGAGGGAGGAAGCTGTAGTAGGCGTAAAGAGAACAATCTCAGAAGTTGGTTGAACAACTGAGTCTGTGAACCACTACACTACAACGTCGTCTTCGTATTAAAACCGCCTGTGTACTCTAATCAGTAGCGAATTTGAGCATTACGTTTCTTGAGATTGTAATGTCAGATAGTCCAACGTAACACATATTTACTCACCGAAAAAATCTATAATTACTTGCTGTGTTTGATCTCGTAATGTCTGGCTATGTGCTAAGTTATCGCTATTATTATTTTCACAATATATAAGAAAGAATTTTTCTATAGTAATTAAGTGCGCCACGATTTGATTAAATATAATTTCTTTTTAACAAAGACCTTAGCTAAATTTGATTTTCTGTTAATTTCGTTTATTGAATACTTTCTAAAAATAAGACTATATGTGAATCGAATAAAGAAAAGTTTTATGTTTTTTTTAAAAATAATTACTGCTTTACGCCTCATGGACGGCTAAGGTCATTAGAGGCGGGATTGGACTGGGGACAAGGAACGGGAAGGAATTCAGCCATGGCCTTTTTGTGCGAAGTATCCCGGAATTCACCTGGAGTGATTTGGGGAAACCATGGAAAACCCAAATCTGGATTCCCGGACGGGGATTCGAACCCGAGGCCAGAACGTTAACCGTTTACCCACCACGCTTGGTAAAGTTTTATGTTGCTACTAAGATGCTGGTGTGGAAATTGGAATTAATAACGTGAGAAGACTGTAGTATGACAGGTAAGCGGTAAAAATTAAGAATGAAGAAGCCTTAAAACAGAATTATGACAAAGAAAATATTGTGATTGCTCTAAAATTAATAATAATATTCTGACGATTAACTCATAATTACTTCGTAACTACGAAAGAAATGACTTAAATTATTGAGTTCGCTTAAGGTATTGGTGTTTGCGGGAGTATAAAAGCTCAAACACTTGGATGTTATAATTTAGTGAGTAGACATTATTCCAATTCACGGAGGTAATATACGTCACGAGAAACACTTGGAATTACTGAGAGATCAGTGCCACTGCCAATTAGTCCCACATCGCTTGTACCGATTTTATTCTCTTTGATTCACACGCGAATCATTTATAAAACTCGAACACTTTTAATTGACGTTCTGTTAACGTGGAGAACGAATATACGAGCTCTGTAAAACCAATTCAGCAGCAACAGTGTACTTGCTAGTAAACAGAGCTTTTTAAAAAAAATACCAATGGAGGCTCGAACGACGATAAAATAGCTCACTTTGCTTCATACAAAGCGGAGTTAAAAAAAAACTGCGGAGGAATTAATCCGCTGGCTCGTTATGCCGTGTCGCCCGGCTCCTAATTCGCGGGAAGCTGGGAATGGCCACCGCTCTGTCCCCACAACTCGGGAATTACCGCGACTCTACAATGCACTGTGCGGCAAAAATCAGAGGATACTCCTCTTGTAAGCGCTTTATCATAAATGAACGAAAAAAATCGCCTAGTAATAAATTTTTAACACCCTTTCCAAAAGGTTCTTGGCCTTAGCCACAGCACATTATGAAGCGAGGAATTTCTTGAAAATTGGTTGCTTATCAATCAGTACAGGCACGTATACGTTTCTCCAGACATTTTGTAAAACTATTTGTCACAACGTCAAAGAATATTTACTCTCGACAGTAAGTTATCGTCGAAGTGAGAGTATTACGAATAGGGCAGTATTTCAGATGAAAAAAGTAACAAGCAAAATAAAAGTAACTATCGCAACATCGATACAATAGTTAAAATAACAAGATAAATAATTACATTAATTTTTCACATAAGTCGCTGATGATCCCAAGATTTACGGAATCTTGGTTTATTACTTTTATTACCCGAATACTCGAGTCGGAATATTGGCTTTGGATTTACTTTTTTTGACCATAGATTCGCAAGGAGATTTTTTTTTTTTTTTGTGACCATTCGAACCATCCCAGCATTTCGGGAAACTACGGAAACCGGAAATATGGATGGCCAAACGGGGATTCTAACCCTTGTTCTCCTTAACATGAGGCTTGAGCGAAGAAACTGTATGCTGCATGTGCGGACGTGTCACTGGTTCTTGTCCAATGTATGACACTAGTGGTTTTAACTTTGTCTTTGTCTCTGACAGAAAATTTGAAATTAGCATTTATGGAATCTGAAGTGAGAGGAGAACGTTTGTCTCATTTCTGTGTCTCTCCGAAATCCAGTACCAAGCTTTACCACTCACCTCTAGAATTTTTGTAGATTAAAGAAAATTAGATTTAATTCCAGCCAAGCTATTTCAGTTTGGTTACTGTACATCACTCCAGGCAAATACTCAAGTAAATATATATAAAAGTAATCTTTTTCTGTTACAAGGGAAGGGCCTGATTTAAGGTTTCATTGTTTTTGCAGTGACTACTTTTCCAATGAATAGATCGCTGCTATGGAAATGCACAGGAAAATTTCAGAAGAGAAGCTCTAATCAACTTATAGTGAAACTTTTAAAAAAAGAAATAAAAAAATACACGATATTTTGATTTTATGAATTGCTGAATACAACGTCTGATTAGTGCCACTTTCCTAAATGGTTTATGAAGTGAACGATTTTAAAGAAAGTAACAATTTCCTATTCGAATCCTCCTTAGGCTGCAACAGTGTGAAGCTATTTGTGTTTAGTTATTGCTTATGTATCGTGGCACAGATGTTACGAATAGATAATTCAAGAAGTACGTATACCTAAGGCTAACTGCCAATAGACATTCGCCGGCCTCGGTAGCGTAGGGGCTAGAGTGCTAGCTCCGCGTGCCGAAGGTCGCCGGTTCGAATCCGGCCGCGGGCATGGATGTTAAGTGTTGTGTGTCTGTGTGAATGTCCTGTCCGTCCTGTGGTGTCCATACTGAGAGGATACGATATATATATATATAACAGTGGATGATAAATGATTAACTGGAAGCTACAATAACCACGTTGAGCTGGCTGTATGGCCACAGCTGCCGAAAGCCATTATAAGGAAAAAAAAAAAAAAAAAAAATAGACATTCGACATGAATGCATGATGCATTTGATAATGGTCCCTATCCATTCAACAAATTTTAACCCTCATCATACTTTGATATTCTCATTTAAGTACGTTAGGTATTATGGGTCGTACATAAATAAATAGGAGCGAAATGAAAGGTACAAGAATGGGAATATAGTGATCTGCATCAACATACTTTACTTATTCTGTTTATCACGTTTTATATCATCTTTTTCAGCTTTTGACGTTTTTATGGTGATGCACACACTAGTGCATTAACGTGTCAAAAAAGTCCCATCTGTTGTAGCAGTGGATAGTAGAGCATAAACAGCTTTGACATGGATACTTGCAACAGAAATAGCAAAAGGCTTTTTACTCAGAGCATTTCAGTAATTTAAGGCTGCCATTCTGTGTGGCAAGTCCATTTTCTCTTCCCCATTGCCACGGTTGGGCCGAGTGTGGTGGGTGAGCGGTTAACGCTCTGGCAGCGCATTCTGGAGGACGCCGGTTCGAATCCCCGTCGGGGCATCCAGTTTGGGTTTTCCATTGTTTACCCAAATAACTGCAACCGAGCGTGGTGGTGTAACGGATAGCGTTCTGGCCTCGCATTCGGGAGGACGGCGATTCGAATCCCCGTCCATGCATCCAGATTTCGCTTTTCCATGGTTTCCCAAATCACTCCAGGCAAATGCCGGGATGCTTCCTTCAAAAGGCCATGGCCGAATTCCTTTCTGTTCCTTGTCCCCAGTACTTAACCGCCTCTAATGATATCGACGTCGACGAGGCGTAAAGCAATACGCAAGCCATGGTTGATGTCTAATGCTTTAACAACTGTATGAGAGAAAGTTAGACGAACTTCAAAAGCTGTTTGTTGACATTGCATCTAGGCTTTATATAACATTTTTTGTCAATTACTAAGTTCCATCTTCGAGGCTTTGCTTTATTTGCTATCTCGTTTCATTATCTGTAAATTACTTGGTTTTCTTATGTTAAATAAATATTAAATTTAATGTTCAAATGTAATCAGTAATAATATTTTTACACTTTTTAGTATAAATGTGGGTTTCAATTCACGAATCATCTAAAACCTGTCCTTATGGATCATATTAATTTATCAATGTTAACTGATTGTCGTATAGAATTATTTCACCCGCACCAACTTAATTACAAGATTATTATACAATCACAATAACCGCCGTTTACAAACGTAAAGTGTCACTATCAGACTCTATAGAAGTAAACGACTCAATATAATGTCCATAATAAATTTCATTCAGACTAAAGTTTCTTCACACAACGACATCTGTGAGACGTGTGCCGTCAGCACACTGTCATATCAACATTTTAAACCAAGTTGGCATGCTAAGAGACGTTAATCTAAGAGTGGCACTAAGCGAAACCCGGCTGACAAAATAAACGATAGAATGTATGTACACATGCCAATCTTTGGTTTCCTAGAGAATTGTGCACAAACACCGCTTTAATTATGTATCCGCCTCAGGGCACTGATAAATGAGGGCGTTAAAACATCTCAGCAATTGTCAATGTCATTTTTATAGACCATTAGGCATACTATTTGAGGAGTTACGGACATATTTGGTCGCCGAGATATTTGCAGTGGGTGATCATTGACTCTTTCAACGCGACACGGTGCTTCCCCCTTTAGGAATTTGCTTGCAGTCAGCACCTTATTGTTCACAGTTCAGTCCTCTTCCTAATTGTAGGTCAGCCGAGGTGACCTGGAGACACAAGCTATGAGGTAGTGTCATTTACTGTCGAACAGTTATCGAGAGCAGTTGTTAGGAGCCGGCCACCCTCCCAGGGCGACAATCTGCACTCATAGCTTAAATAATTTTGCGGCAGTTGAAATTCACTTGGTGACGCGTAATCAGCTGTAGTACTCAGTCTTTGTGGCCAATATATTGGTTCTATTCCAAGTCTCACCTTCCTTCATACGGTTAGAACTTAAATCCATTTCAACCTTTGGTTTGAGGCCATGAATCCACAGTGGTGTCGCAAATTAGCCCCAGAGACCACAACTGTTAGGTTCTAGCGGAGTTTCCTGACAAATAGAAGTGGAAGCTTCGGGAAAAACTGGAGCTCCGTCAGGTCAATTCGTCAGCTCACAAAACACATCCACAAACGCCCACTAACCTCGGCCAAAAGCACCCTGACACCGGCTTCCTGTTCTCCCTACAAAACAGTCTTAGTTAATAGTTGTCTGTAAACCAAAAACGGACTACCACGTTTTGTGTGTTAACATCATAGAACAAATAACTTTTGATTTACTGCATTCAGCTGATCTTCATGCCATGGACGCTCTTAGGTCTCGCTGTTTTAATAGTGATTGTTTGAATTCTCTCCCTCAGATATGTCTTCCTAATTTAGCGTTCCCTAAGATGTGTAATTACTTTAATGATACAAAAATCGCGTACTTCTATCATCTTTAGTCATGAGTCACATATTAAATAAAACTTGTAATCAAGAAATTTTTCCGATATAAATGTGAAACATAACCAAGGGGTACAAGAAATCTTCTTGTTGAGTTCGATCTTCCGACGGTTTGGTGTTTTTCGGTATTTATGTTTGTGTACAAGCTGAAAAGGAAAGTGATGTTTGAAATAGGACCCTAGTTTATGGGAAATGCAGATAAAGTTATTCGTTAGTTGATTTAGGAATATAAAATTTTTGCAGATTGAATAAAGGAGTAGCTGCTATTGAAAGGAACCATGCCGTCATTCGCCGGGGGTGATTTCAGGAAACTGAAAAACTGAAATCTGGACTGCCAGCCGTTGAATTGGACCTATGTTCTCAAGAACTTCAGACCCCTTGCTCGTGTGCTGTTGAGCAATAACTTATAATCATTGAGTGAGATCTGACATAGTGAGAATGTTCCTCTCTGGACAACCCATTTACCTGAAGATTTTATTGATCTGAATTACAGTTCGCATATTTCGCTAGTAGCGCAAAGAATGAATCAAATCTTAAATTGTTACTGAAAATGTTTTACGTCCTCCGCACGCTCTAGTTTGTAAAGAACAGTAACGCCCAAATGATTTACGGCGCTGTTAGAAGATGGAGGGGTAGTGGGGGAAACCGTCATTTCCGTAGCAGCATTGGAAGGCGATTTAAGCGTTTCAGATAAACAGCGGTCAAGTTTGGCGTATTTGAAAGAGCTTTTCCATTTCGCAGCGTTAAGAACTTAACTCGACCCAAATTGCATTGTATTGCTCATTGTGTCGCGCAGAACAATGGAAGTCGATGGTGAGCAGTGTGTTTGTTCTCTCCAGATTGCGGGGTGGAAAGGGGTTCGTTTTGTGTTTCCACCTCCCCTCAGGGAATATCTGCGCTGCAGTCGTTTCGTTTCCTCGCTGCCCCCACTGGCCTATATCGGGGGCGCTATCCTTTTATTGTGCCCGTAAGCCTTTGGGGGCAACAGCATTGTTACAGAAGGTCACAACTCGATTCAAATGGCAAAGTTGAAAGTGGTGAACGATTTAGGCGCGGTGAGAGCCGTAAAAAGTGGTGAGATTTCCACTGACCTCTAATATAGGGTCCGCCGTTAAAGTTGCCGTTTTATGGGGATAATCGTTGCATTCATATAATGAGACTCTTCCTTCTCGTCGCATTCAACCGTTTATTATAACTTTAAGCATTCTTAGCTTTGTAATATAAATTGATTCAGAATATTTCTCACCAGTTTATAATCAATAATATTCACCATTGCAATCAGTACCTGGAACACCTTAGCGAAGAAATAATTCTCACATTATATTAATGTACACTGATCAGCCAGAACATTATGACCACCTATCTACTATCGAGATATAAACTCGTCCAGGCGATAGCAGCGCCACCTGACGAGGAATGACTGCTAATCAGACATAAGTTCTGAGCATGTAGTATCAGCGAGCGTGCTATCCGTGTTTAGAATGAGGAAGGCGCGCGAGCTATCTTAGTTTGACCGAGGGTAGATTGTGATGGCCCGGAGGCTCGGCACGAGCATTTCGGAAACTGAGCGACTTGTTGTATGTTCGAGCAGTGCTGTGGTGAGTGTCGAGGGGTTGGGGTGCCACCCCTCACTACAGATGTCAGACGTCTTAGGTTGGACAGACTGGTAAAACAGGACAGGCGGCGAATTGTGGCCGAACTAACGTCAGACTTTAATGCTGGGTAGGGTACAAATATATCTGAACACACAGTGCAACGAACACTTCTAATGATGGGCCTCCGCAGCCGACGACCCACGCATGTGCCAATGTTAACATCACGACATCGGCAACTATGACTGAAATGGGCACGTGACCATCGTCATTTGGCGTTGGTACAGTGGCAGAGCGTTCATGGTCTGACGAAGCCCGATACCTTCTTTATCATGTCGATGGGAGGGTGCGAATCCGTCGTTTTCCAGGGGAACAGCTTTAACGTATGTACTGCGGGACGAAGACAAGTTGGCGTTGGCTCAATTATGCACTGGGAAACATTCACGTCGGCATCCAAGGGTCCAGTGGAGCTCGTGCAAGGCAACATGACAGCCAATAAGTATCGTATATTAGTTGCAGACCACGTACACCCTTTCATGGCGACCAAGTTTCCCAACGGCGGTGGCATTTTTCAACAAGCTAATGCGCCATGTCTGTCACGAGACCAGGAGTGTGATAGAGTGGTTCGAGGAACACAGTGGCGAGTTGCAATTTGTGAGCTGACCTCCCAACTCACCAGATCTCAACCAGACCAAACACATCTGGGAAGTGATGGAATTTACGGGAATGTGTATGCAGATGTGGTACCAACTCCCTCCACCGAACTACCAAGGCCTCATTGCTTCTGTTGCAAGACGCGTCGTCCCTGTTATCCGTGCCAAAGGCGGACATACCGGCTATTACCAAGGTGGTCATAATTTTCTTGCTGATCAGTGTATTTAACACTGCAGTTATGATCTCAAGTAGCTGGTGGATAACATCTAAGCCTAAATAAACCATAACGACCTTCGTGAACAAGTTTTTCATGTCTGTAAACATCTATGCAATAGTACAAATAAGAAATTACTCATGCAACGTATCTGTATTGAATGGAAATTAATGATCATTGTATGGACATTAATAAAAATCATCCATATATTTAAAACATTATATTAACTTATTCCACAACCAGAAGGTTGATTGTATCCTTCTGAAGGAGGCATACTAAACTATTGCGTATGACGGAAAATTCCTTTCCCCTAGGACTTACAGTTTAACATGGAATCTGAACCACAGACTGCCATGGCAAAATTCGTATGATCACAACTCTTAAAAATTCCTGCTACCGCGGGAATTAGAACACAACCACACAACATCGGACCATAAAGAAGTGCCCTAACCATTGACCCATAAAACAGCACCGACGATAATTTATCCAAACTTAATAATCTCTGGGGAAAACACTAGTGGTCGTTTATTTTTAAGTATAGAAACAAAGGAATAATCAACACTATGTTTGTACCGATTCACTTAAATAATGATCCAGGAGAAAGAGATATACTGAATTAAAGCCTGAGTACTCCAAGATACGTAAAATGTGCTAGAAATTTATCTTAATCACATTACGATTTTTTCAATATTTATTGTTTGTCTATCGAGAATACCTGTAATCGCCTGCCAATTAGAGTAACAATAAAATACCAAGATAAATGAAGTTGAATGAAGAAGCCAATGTGTTTTTAAAACACTCTTTATTTATTTCATTATGATATGAATCAGTAATTAACTAATGTAGAGTCTTTATAGAAGATGTGGACTTAGTTATTATTCTGTTCGTATATGTCATTCATAAAACTGAATATCCTTTTTTTTTAGTTTTGCAGCTGACTCTGTGAAAACAAAATTACGTAATTTGTAATGAAATTATGTAACATATTGTTTATGGAATTACTATCCGTATTCAAAGTATCTACATGAAACGAAAGTGAAAACATCTTACCAACAGTAAAGTTTAACGGTCATTTATCAATTATTTTTTTCTCGTAGTTTTATAGCTTCGATAATGTAGGGGGCAATAAACGATGTAAGACTGAAATCTGAATGCATGGACGGAGATTCGAACCAGCGCCCTCCACAGTACCAGGCCCTAGCGATTACGTTGGCAGTTACAAGTGTATTTCGTTAAATCTTTGAACACAATAACTGTCTCGATAGCAAAAAAGTTGATAATACTTACTCCTGGAAAGTAAAAGAATTATTGTAAACGTATTTTACAACGCAAAACATATTTCCGACATGGCACACAATTCTGTATTTATTAAACTGTTATTACGATTAAATTCCCTGTGCATTGGCTTGGCAGAGATACTCACAGCAATGTTTCCACTAGGATGGACGTATTCTAACCAGTTTAATTATGCATCAAAAAAAAATGAAACCAATAAAATGCAAGAGATACATTGATTTCGTATTTTTTTATGCTGTTGTTAAAGAACGGCACACTACATACACTAAAAACTTCACCTTGTCAAATATTGAAGTGAGTGCATAATTATTTTCCCCAACTACCTGTGTAAGAATTTATCAGCAGGGCATGTATCCATGCCTCTGACACTGATAGTTTCAATGAAGTAGACGTTCTGTGTTGCCCGTAGCCTACTAGGTGGTGCAAATGTACTATGGAAATTAAATTACATGTCCGTTCAGAATAAATAGAAGAGCTGGCCATACGGACTTCTACCCATATGCTATTTTAAACAATAATAGTAGGTAAAAACAGAGTAAAGATTTTCGGAGCGAGCCGGTATTGAAATATTCGTATAAAGGTAAACAGCAAACCACTTCATGAATTTCTAAGCCTATGATGAACTATTATACCCTAAGAACACCTTTGGGAAGTTGAATTTAAATAGATGGAGGATTTTTTTCTCTAAGACCTAAAACTTTTTCTATGACTATTTTAATAATTATTTTTCACATAACTTGGAATTCCACAAAAACCGTAGGATACCTAATAAATAAATACCCTAAAAGATAAACAAACAATTTTGAAATTTTGAATATATTTTGGCACGATTTTAGAGAATACACATCCTTTTTCTAGAGTACTCAACGCTAGAAAACATGGAAACCAGAAAATCTGGGTGGCCATACGGTGATTCGAACGCGATTTTACAAAAAACGACAAATACTAGTATTATCTCGAAAAAGGCTCTGACACCATCTCGTAAAGTTTCAAGTACCAATAAGCCTACTGATTTTAGTTAAGTTTCTCTTTGCTTAGAGTAAGGAACTGAGCACCAATTCTTGAATATACTTGTTATCTAATCTATATAATACGACTACGTGAGCAACTTTTGTGTATAGGCAAAATTAATTTCTCTCAAACCTCTTTAACGATTTTGACGAAATCTTGCATATTGAACAGAAATTGAAAGACGCCGAGCAAATGTGGGTCACCCAGGTACTTATTCTTTTATCTACGATGTTGAAATTACAAGGTAATAAAATTGGTCAAAAATTGAAATATTTCACGGTCATTGAGACCTTTATCTTCCAGCAAAAAACTAAAAAAAAAAAAGAATACTAAAGACGCTTACACACAAATGCTGGACTAAAATATCTTTACTTCTATAGAAAATTCTGAAAATTTCATGCAATGTTCCATTTTGGGACAGGGAGATACATTATAAGCGTAAAAAACTTATTCCATTTGTAAGCTGGAAGCCTGACAAATGATAGTCAGTGGTGCGTCAACAATTAACTTCCTTTTCCATTTTGGCAATGGAACCATTAAAAAAAAAAATACAAAATGCCTCTGAGTTGGATGCCGGATTGCCTCATTGACATTTACTTCCTAACTTCCTAGTCGATGTCCTCAACACAAAAGTGTCACTGCTTAATTACGTCAGGATTATACAAGTAGCACTTTCCTATACACACTTGGCTCTCGGCTCAGGAAATTAAGATAGTCTCTATCTGCGGCTGCAGCAAACCGAGACGGAAAAGAAGAGGTACATGGGAAATCTGAAGTGCAGTATCAGTTAAAAGAGGCTTTTTCAAATACTAATTTTTGAATAATACTCGCCAACTTCATTTCTGACAAGCAGGCTGCTAATATTATCGCACTGGTTGAATTCATATGAATCTCTACAAGTCTCGCAGGCGAGTAAATTGTATGAAAGTACAAATAGTAAACAAAATATTTCTATTATTTATTCAATATTCCAGCTTAGTAAATCGGAAAAAACGCCTGAAGGATGAATATTATGCAATTCATTGTGTGTTCTTCCACGATCTGCTATTGATATTATGTGTTATCTGGTCAACCTTCCACCTCTTCAAAACCGACTGATCAACATCAGAATAAAGTAGGGTACCTGTCTCGTCCTCCATCGCCCTGAACTTTTCTCTCTGTTAGAATGTGTACCGCTTCACCACAGCTAACTAAATCAAAAATATTTGTATCCCCTCATATTAGTGTCTACTGAATCTTTACAGACTAAACAGTAGACTCACAAACAGGAAACAAAGTATCCACAGTTAACACAATAGCAGTATAGCAATGTAGCAACATGCAGTCCGCTAAAGGTTCTTTTTTTTTATTTCCACTCATTCCTTACAACTACGAGTATCAAGACTTGTTTCCTTATTCATCTTCAAACAATATCAAGTCCCTGGAAGGTGAAAAAAAAAACCTAACATCAATTGTCTTCAAAAACAATTAAAAAAGATGCTCCACATAACAAGTCAACGGCTGACAAACAAATTTCTCCTACCGTCACCACCTGCCCAGCATGTAACCTCATTTTCATCAACTCACTCCCTTATCAATTATATTTTATTCGTCTAGATTCAAGATAATTTTAAGAAATCAGCATTTATGTAACTTAAAATCGCACTATTTCATATCGCTCCTTAAATCATACCTCTAATTTTTATATATACTTTAATACCATTTTTCTAAAATTTTAGATAGGTGTTAACCTTTCAATCTATCAAAATATTAATGCATCATTTGTGTTTTAATTTTAACAAAGGTATAAGGGAGAATAAAATTTTCCACAGACGAAAAAGGCCATTAAAGCCCTACAACAGCTCGGCCCTCAGCCAAAGAAGTATAATATCAAAGAAAAAATTGTTGTTTGTTCCGATCCAGGTAGGTGAGAAATATCGCTCTAGCGTAACATTCCGGATGACGTGTGGTAAAATCTCGTCCATCCACGCTGAGTTCGTTTTTCCATGGTTTTCTGAAATCCCTCCAGGCGAATCCAGGGAGGTTCATTTAAAAAGTCATGATCGAGCTCCTTCCCGTTCCTTGTCTCCTAACAATTAGATTATATTGGCAGAAAATTGTTCCTGATACCGTATAGCTGCCCAACTCCTGGGCACATCCTGGGAGGAATGAAACGGAAAAAAAAATCATGGTTAGTAGCATCAGAATTTTTGTTTGTTGTACATAGAATGAAGGTAAGATAAAGGATAATGCATCAATTATAAAATGGCTGCTATATACGAAATATAACACAGCGGTTATGATTAAATGTTAAGTCTATTAAATGGATCACTAAATGGTGTTATATGCTTGGCATAGACCGTACTGTCTGTTCTGAGGCATAGTTCTTCTACAAACCAGGTTTATTTACTGTTTCCTACACTACTATTTTGTAATATTGTGGAATACATTTACGTTACCTTTCTTCTTTGACTCTTGTAAAAATCTACTTCTATTAATATCCTTCCTGAATGACGTTTCTTTAACAAAGTATTTTTTTTATTTTATTGTCAACAGTCTTTCGACTGGTTTGATGCAATCGTCCATCCCTTCCTATTTTCTGCTAACCTCTCCATCTCTACATATCACTTACATATCGATAGTAACGAGTACTGATTTGTTTAGTAAGGAATACATATTCTAATCTCTGTCTTCCTTTACAGTTCTTTCCTTCGACTGTTTCCTCCACTAAAAAATTAACCAAACAAGCAAGTCTCAAAAAATGACCTACCAGCGTGTCTCTTCTTCCTGTAAGCTTCTTCCACAAACTTCTTTCCTCACCCATCATTTCCAAAATTCTTTCATTTTGTAGTTTCTCTGTCCACTTAATTTTCATTTTCTTCTGTAGCACCACATTTCAAATGCTTCAATTTTCTTTCTTTCTGGATTTCTAAAGCCCATGTTTCGCTACCATAAAGTGCTGTGCCCAAACATAGATTTTTAAATAGTTCTTTCTAATTCCTAGATCAATGTTTGAAACTAAAAGATTTCTCTTTTTCATGAAGGCTCTTTTTGCTAGTGCTATTGTGCCTTTAAAATCATATTACTACGGCTATCGGTTGTAATTTTGCTTCTCAAGCAGGAGACTTCACTTACTTCTCCTATTGGATCCGATCCTATTATTACATTTAATCTACTGTGATTGGTATAATTTCTACCAAATTTCATCACTTTTGTTTTGCTTTGATTTATATTTAGTCCAATATCTTCCTTCAGTTCATGCCATTCAGTAACTTCTCAGTATATTCATCCTGTTCTGCAAACAAGACAATGTCATCAGCAAATCGTAGAATACCGTTTTTTTTTCTCCCTGAACACTTATGCCACAAGAAAATTTTCTTTTTCTTCCTTCATTGCATTATCTTACATACAAGTTGAATGTTGACGGGGTTAGACTACAATCTTGTCTCACACTCTTTTTAACTGATGCACGTGTCTCACGGTTATCTACTTTTATTATAGCCACTTGATTCATATATAGCTTATGGAGTATTGTTCTATCTCGATATTTTAGACCAGACTTCTTTAAAATTTTGAACTACGAACTTCCACGCCATCCCACTGATGGCCTCGAAGAAGGTCATACAAACTGCTTGCTGTAACTCGAGCGGCTAGCTATTGCAATGTTCGCTGTGGTTAATAATTAGTATACTTTACCGGAGTTTCTTTGTAATTAACACTACTAGTACATTGCTCATTTCATTTAAAAGGACAAAAGCTTTTACAGAAGAAAAGGGGTTCCATTTAGAGGTACTTATTATTACTAGAGCTGTAAAAGTGACGAGAATTAGTTTACCCGTATCTATTCCATATTAAACCAATCAGTACTCGTTACTTGTTACTTTTCGTACAATTGAGCGCTAGCATGAAGCATTGTATCGAGTCGCATCGCGTACGGGTTACAAGACGAGTATCTTCCTGGTTGGTAAAGTTTAAGTAAATTGTTCATTTAGTAAAGTAAGTTTAGATAAAATTTTCAGTGTAAAATAAAATAGAATTGTTTAAAATTAATAAAATCTCACTTAGCTATGACCAAAATAAAAAAGCAATAACCTTTTCAAATTATCTATCCAAATATTCTTTATACAAATTATGCTCCGTAAATCTTACTGTTAAACAATAGCAAAACTACAAAACAACTCTGTTCTCAAAATGACTCGTAATTTTATCCTTAAAAATATCAACAATCAACAGTAAACACTATTAATTATATTAAAATAATATACGCGTAACATGTTAACAACTAACACATTTTCCTTTTGAACGAAAAGAATTCAAATCAAAATTCCCAGAAATACGCGACGCACGAAGTTTAAATGTTCATTCTCTCATAGGCCCATCTAGTCGCTGGGCGAACCGGTTCAGTTCCCACATGGTGCAACGAAATTGTTGGTTTATCGAATCAAACTGACATCCATACGACAAATGCGAGTAACGTTTCGGTAATTCGAGTTAATCGATGTATTCGTTACTCAGTAACGAATAAATGTGGTTTTCTACAGCGATAATTATTATTAACGTATTCGTGGTAAACAGGACTGCTACATCACAAACGGATTTCCTAATACCAGTAAGAAATGTTCTATACTTTACACCTACTTACCTCTCAGCATAATGTTCGCCTCTACCCATGAAGAACCAAATCGGGTTTCTGATTAGTTCGAATAAATAAATCTCGGATCCCAATATGGTCGGCGCATTTAGCGCAGCAAAAATCCATCACGTTTCTATTTCAGAATTCATTTTATCATGTTTCCAAACGCTGTTACTCATGACAGCTTAAATTTACAATTCTCAGAAAGTGGCGTCTTTCTTCCATTTTGTACACAATAGCAGAAAACCGAGTAATGGTCTTACTAGGTTTGTTTCCAAAAAAATATTCATAAATAGTAGAAATCGTTAGGCTGTGGCACCACTTTATTAGGTAAACCTATGTTCGTGCCTCTATCTCGCTACTGATATGATCACAACTGTAAATAACATTTCTCTCACAGTAAATGACACAATTAGTGCAATAGTACAAATACTTTCGTTATTTGTTAAGTATTATTTCAATTCATTACTTTTAGAAAAATGTGGCGTAGGTTAAATCATTTATAAGAATATTAGGTAACAGATGAGTAGAAAACTTATATTAATGGAAGATGGGATCTTAAAAAAAAAATCTTTCGAGGAGTAATAGCAACATCATTTAGAATCCATATTAAGGCTGATAATTAACAGCATGACAAGCAGCAATTTTACGTAGACAAGAATTAAAATAAAAAAAAGAAAGCTGTGTCTGTGTGTGTGGGCGGAGGGAGGGGGGTAACGTTATGAAAGATAGGAATTAAAAGTTCTTAAGTCATCATGGGACAGTTTATAATACGCATTAGAAAAATTCTGCAAAATAGCTTCACATCGGTTATTTAACTTAACTGATGTTCAGTAGCAGCTTTGAGTCATTACCGTAGCAAATGTTCGTAACCGGCAGAGAAACGTTTCCAAAAGCTAACCTCATAACATGATAAAAATTACACCCTTTATTCTGGTATCTGCAATATTATTTGCACAATTTTGTGTGTGTATAAGCCATGTTAAGTTTTATCTCGATGATTCTCTACGTCTACAATATTATTGTTGGTAGCATTTCTTAAGTGATTGATTCTGGTTTGTGAATACCTTCGTGACCCAGGGGTGTACAACTTAAGTCGATATTCTTTATTCATTAATATGATCATAATAAGTCCTAAATTTATGGTATGAAGGCATTTTTTAAGTGCAAGCTTTTTTGTTCTTTGAATAAATATAATTTTGGGCTGCAGAAATATGGTTATCAGTTTGCAGAAAACTAGTGATTAGTATGACTGTGAAAATTTCCTAAGTATCTACGAAGTGGTTATTAAGTTCGTTAGAATAGAGCTATAAATTTTCTGGTGAGGGTACGAAAAAAAATGGGGTAACCAGATTGTGGAATCACCTCTACATTACACCGAACTTAAAAAAAAAAAGAATTGTCTGTCAGTTCTGTTAGATATTGCTTATTGTTGAAGGCATCATCCACTACAAAATTTTATAACAGTAGCATAAGTATTCAGAAACTATTAAGTAGCATATCTTGAATATGTCACAGTAGATACGAGCTAGAACAGGTAGAACTTAAGTTGAGTTTCTCCCAAAATTTTACTCACCGCTGTTTGAAATCGCCGACAGATGTGGGGGCTGATAAACACGCCACATTATCGCAATTCACGTGATATCTGAATCTACAAGATTAGAAAAACAGGCACAAACTTACCAGAACGCTGATTTTACTATGCAAACCTCTAATAACATACAGACAACCCCTATTATCAGAGGAAAAAAGAGACAGCGTGTCTCAGGGAAACATTGATTTTAATGATTTAAGTTTGACTGTCGAAAATCAGATAAAAGTCTCTTGTTTTGAGGAGTCAGAATTGCTGTTTCTTGATATAGACTCTAGGTATCTGTGACTCATATAAGTTTTATGTAATATGTAACAGAAATATTCAAAGCTAAATAATTTAAACAGTAGAATTTTTTATACTATGTTCTAATAGTCATTTGACGAAAAAAATTGTGCAGCTTATTAGAAACTGATTTTCATGCAGATGATTCTTACGAGTGAAATGATGTTACAGACAAATAGAGTTGGAGTAACATTTGGAAAAAAATATTTACGCTGACATGAGTCGCCTCATGAATTGATACTATTTTTTGATACGCAACGTCACCTAATCAGAATCTAAGAGCTGAAAGCCAATGTTAATTTTCTTGCTGTCTCACGTCTCTCTTACGACTACGTTTTCGTTTAAAACGGCTTCCGTGCTATCCAACTTTTTAGGAGTGAGGAATAGCTTGTTGGGAATTAGCGAACGACCATGCTTCCGTGCGGAAAAGTCGGCTTGGCTGCGCTTAATATTCAGCCAGGCCTGATTAAGCGTAAGGCGTGCGTCTTGTAGGGAATTAAATTCTGATGTACGCCCAGCTGTAAATTACTTTTCGCAGGCTGTGCTGTAGCTGGTTTAGTTGGGCCTTCTGCTTCGCCGTGTACCTCCTTTGTTTCAACCTAGTATTCGTTTTAACATTTCATTTTATTCGTAGCTCAGTATAATTTGGTTCGCAGTCCATTTGTTATTCTAAGAGTTTAATTTTATCAACACGAAACAATTCACACGGTAGGTATTTACTAAAAATTTCTTTTCTTTTATGCAGGTTATTTTAATGGCCACAAAATTTTATAAATGTATCAAGAAATTCAATTTTGTGTCGTGGAGATAGTCTAAAACATACGTACTACCAAGGGCTACCTTGAGATCCACTAATTCAACGACTATGGTATATATGAAACTTCAGGCGAATGGATAACACATACATGGAAAGCAGAATGCAAAAGGTCTTTTTTTTTACTCTAAAATCAGTAAAGATGAGTCATCAGACTGGCATAAAATGCAACACGGCATTCCACAAGGCTCTGTCCTAGTACTTTTTTGGTTTTTATTACATATCAATGATCTTCCTGGAAATTTACGCAACAAGGCTAAGCGCTTTTATTTGAAGATGATACTAAACTCATTGAAGAAAAATGGCTTTAGTCAAACAGATTAAAATTTTTGATAAAACATATAACATTAGGTTAAAAGCAAAAAAAAAAAAAACTATTGAAGAAGTTAAGTAGTGCCATCATTACAATAAGAAAACTTTATCTTACAGCTGATATGGAGTTAATACAATAAGTGTCCGCCTCTTATATTCATTCAGTTACGTCACATGGCATAACTGTTTGGGGAAACGCTTCAAAAAGAAAAATGTTTCATACCACAGAAAAGAGTTCCTAGGATGTTGTGTAGGGTAAAAACAACAATTCTTCGTCATCTCCCGGTTGACAAAGCCATACCATGACTACAATTATTATTATTATTATTTTAAAGTAAAAGATGAATGTAAAACAAAAATGATAGTTAAACAAGTTGAAAAGTTTTCTTAAAATAATACTATTATATAATAATGACTAGTAAAACATTAGTTGTTGCTTACAATATTTTCCGCGAGCACCCCAATCAATCTCTGTCACGAAGCCAGAGCCTTACCTGAAACAAACAACATACCAATGATTAGAAATGTTATGGCATTCTTTCAATAAGAATTTTTATTGCAAATTAACAATGCTATTTGTTACAATGCAGTTTATCAAGCTTGCTTGGACGATACGATCAGAAAACGTTGCATTTGTTTTGAAGTAGGCATCAGAGATTCCAAATGATATGCCGTTTACGGTTAGCACTTTCCAATGATGTCGATAAATCTCAAACGTTGTTTTTTTTTTTTTTTTTTTTTTTTTTTTTTTTTTTTTTTTTTTTTTCCAGATAAGAAATTTAACAGATATATAATGTTGTTAATTATATGTCTTTGTATATTACTTCGCTATTAATCTTTGATTTTTCTTAAATGAAGTAGCTACATTTTTTAATCAGATTCGTCAAATTTTGATCCAGCAGCAACCATACATGGAACGTGAAGTAATTTATATTCTAATTAATTTTGGAGGGTACGATCACTTAGCATTCCAGGAGATATGTATAACTAAGTGCGTATGAGACTTATCTTCCGCTAAGCAGTGTAAAATTCGAAGATAATAGGTACTATATTCAAAATCTGCAATTACTTTTACAAAACACTTCAGAATCAAAAACTTCGTCATTGAGAATTTGTGGAGATCAAAGCTCTTTTTTCCATCCTGTAAACGGTTTACCAGCTATGAAGATGGTAGTTTTAAGAAATCTTTCTTGATAATTAATATAAGTGAATTGTCGCACGTCATATTAAACTTTTAAGGAAATCTCAGATTCTTTGAAATACAATTTTACGAAGTACTGAGGTAACCTTCGTCTAGCTACCAATCATTGTTTCAGGTAACACGAAGAATGATTATCTTCCTGCTTTCTAATAATTTGTATCCAATCACGATAGACAAAAATGGCGGTATTACAGAATGAAGGCATTTTAAATGCTTTCAAACAATGTATTATCTTCCGCAATGGTTTTATAACGAGTCCGTTAGTAAAAATAAAACAATCTATATAGATAAACCATTATCTTCCCTTCTTCTACCTGTAGAATTATAATTGGTGTATAAAACCTCTTAAAAATAAATATATAATAGCACTAAAATGAAACAGCGTCTGATAATTATTTTTGTTTAAAAAAAATACAAAGTAATTAAGTTGAAATAAAGTCACTAAAATGAAATTGCATTTAATAAAGCAGTGATTATTTTATAATTGTTTCCGCAGTTTAGCGATAATGTGTCATGCAGGCAGTATTTTGTCGCACAAAAGAAAAGAACAATTGCGTCATATGAAACCGCCCCAGAATAATGCGACGAGCTTGCGTTGGACATTATGTAAATTGCAGTATTTGTGCAGTTGGTTTTAGTTGTTTACGCTGTATTAACAACGTGTAAACATTAGAAGTAAACAAAAAAACATGTTATGAAGTTTTCTTGTTAATATATGTCTCATTTTAACTAACGTTATATGAAGTAATGAAGATGAGTCGTTACCTTCATTACTTTCGGCTGATTTTCTTTGCAGCAACTTCCCGTTTGTGATAATTCTACCGTTTCGTCCTCGTAACATACTCTTGCTAATTTTTTTTTTCAATTTTTCAAAAAATAAAATCTCTCTAACAAAATGATCACTTAGCTATATCTTATTTGGTAATAAATTAAATAAACGCATAATCTATCTTCAGATTTTTGCTACTTGGGTTTATCAAAAATAATAACCATAAACCGTTGTGTAAATTTATACTATCCAACATACACGATGAAAGCTATTTGTGCAGCATTGAAAATCGAGTAACTGTATCCACTCAAAACATTGTAAACGCAGTTTGGAAAAAACGGAGAATTTCCGGGTTCCAAGTATCTCCATTCTTAGAAAATTGGTAGAATACTGATTATAATGCATTTTAATTGTTTACATTTAAGGAAACATAAAAGTCACGTACAAGTTAAATAATTCTTGAGAGTATATAGAGAATTTGAGAATTACTCTAAGACAAACCTTGATCGTTTAAAACACTAAATTGATTCAAATGCGAATTTTAATTCTTGAACTTCGCTTAGACCTTCACTCATAAATGTATAACATGTTTACTCCATATATTTTAAGCAATAAGTGTAGAAGACCCTCGAAGTAGTTTCTAGGTATTTGAAGGTAGCAGTTCAAAATGGATACCTGGAAATCCCAATTAAACACAAAACAATAATTACTTTTAAGACAATTAGCAAATAAAAATCAATTTACGGTTAATTTAATCACCAGTTAAATAAAAAAACACCACATTTTCACGCTAGAATGCCACGTAAATGCAGCAATACAACTATAACTATCCGTGTACACAAAAGTAGACGTTTACATATGTAATTAGCACACGTGTCGAAAAATTGCACCTCACATACTTGTTTTAGAGTTAAAACGCCAACACAAAGGAGTGCAACTGAGTTTCGTGCGTGACCGTGGGAAAATGGTGATAAGGAATGTTTGCTTCGCGATGCGTTCCGAGATACCAAAACACGGCAGGAACATACGTGAAAAAAAGTCCTCTGTCAGGGGTGGAGATATATCAGCACGGCACATTACTGTCAGCGTACAGCTCGCGTGCACTCTGTTTATAGACAGAGCGTGCTACGTGCTCAGTGCTGAATAGCAGGGCTTTGCCCTTGATTTCTGTGGTTACTTTGTAGCTGGAGCGCTGGTTCCTTTTTTATGACTTTAACGCCTAGTCGACGTCGAGGTTATTAGACGCGGGAAAGGATGGGGGACAAGGAACGGGAAGGAATTTGGCCTTGGCCTTTTGAAGGAAGCATCCCGGAGTGATTTGGCGAAATCATGGAAAATCCAAATCTGAATGCCCTGATGGGGTTTCTAACCCACGTCCTCCCGAATGCGAGGCCAGAGCGTTCCTGCTCACCTACCAAGCTCGGGTCCGAAAGACTCTGTACATGATAGTTGCAGATGGATTGGTAGACTTTTTACAAAATTCTTCATGAAATAATACCTACCTTCTACGCGAAATTTCACTCTATTAACAATAGCTATTCCCAGTAACTTGTAGTACTAAGGTGCCATTTCTATTACTCATCACATCACAGAAACTGTCAAAAACGAAATATACATATTTCACTTCAAAATGAGATAAAAACAATCTACCGTTCTTAACTATTTGAAATAAATTTATTTTCCTGAGTTATCCATATTCAGTGTAGATACCTACTTATCTCCTCGACATAACAGTGTATTCAGTAAAGTTTTGAAGTGTTTTATATACTTTTGATGGTTTCCGCTGACAGATCAGTTGCTGTTTCTGTAACAGAAGTAGTATACCGGTTTCATTGGTTGCAGGGCGTTAGCGTGACACGATAATAAGATTATAACTTTTCCTGATAGGCCATTAGTTCGAAGATTCTCTGACATTGTTTAGTCGACAGTGAAATTCGAAGGTATTCAGGTCGAATAGTACAAATAATTAGATCTCCAAAATAACAGCTGTTTCCGTCCAGTGAATGGTTACCCTTTCATACAATTAAAAATATTGATTAACCCATGCTTCAGAAAATTCTGTTTGCTCCTTTCTTCCACATTTGAAGCATTAAATTTCTTCAGTTAATTAGAAATTAGAAATTTATTTATTCGTACCAATATGTTTTACTGACATAGAAGTTCGGTATAGCAGTGATACTGCTTATACGAGCGAAATAGGTAAGAAGATAAAGGGTCTTATATTAGCCCTCCTTTAGTATAACATTTAACGTCTGAATAACATACCGAGCATGGGGTGTGAGCCATAACGCTCTGTCCTTCCTTTCGGAAGGACGCAGGTTTGAATCACATTTCGGTCATCCAACTTTCGGTTTTCCGTAGTTTCTTAGAATTACACCAGGTGAATACCGGATGGTTCCCCATAAAATCATGGCGGAATTTCTTCCCGTATCCTTATCCACTCTTAATGACCTCTACTTCGACGAGGCGTAAAGCTGTAAAAAATGATCAACTGATTGATTTCAAATTTTTTGATGAATTCGTCATGCATGTTTTTATTTTAGAAATGTCAGAGAAGCAGGAAAATAACCGATTAAATAGCTAGTAAATATTTTTTACGCATCTGTATATTCATTGAAACACATTACAAGCAATTTAGAAACATTTTGCTCTATAATAAACAATAATGCCTAAATTACGTTAATTCTAGCAATGATAATACTTCAGAGAGAAAATGCAGTTGAAATTCTCATTATTGAAATGGAACGTTCGGCTGATATTGAAATAATTGCAAAATTAATTAGCAATATTCAACTCACATGTTTTACGGAAGAATCGTTGAGAACACTGATTCTAACATTAAAGAATTTGGCTACTAAACTTTGTTCAGTCCATTATCTGAATCTGGTGGTGTAGAATTGAAACCACATTTTGAGTATCAAATACAGATGTTGGAAGGGTACAAGTCAGGGCAGCTATATTTGTTACCTATGTGATAAAAGAGCTAGTTGAGAGTCTTCGGTGGACAGGAAAAGGGTGAAGAAAGTGTTGGAAGGGTAGAATGCATGTATTAGTGCTCAGGTTTGTGAAAATTAGGAGTAGTATATGGAATAAAAAAAACCTCCTACGATAACCAAAACCTTACATACGAATATAGACAAAAGGGAGTGAGAAAATTTTCTTTTGTAACTAAGGGAGTAAGGGATTGGCATAAATTAACATTGGAAGTGCTCAACAGATTAGTAAAATCACTAAAAGAATTTAAAAATAAAATTCTTTATGAGCAGTAAGTAGTTGGCGGGAGAGAAAAATGTACTCGAAATTTAAGGTAAAAAAAAAAAAAAGAAAGAAATCGGACAATAGGTGTGTACGAATTTTACCTCCTGAGCATATGTTCCATCCAAATTGGATTATTAAACGTGTTATTACTGTTAAGATTAATATTTAAGACAGAACTGAAGTCTTATTTGTAATTACTGCTTGAAAAATTTAATAAGAATAACAAATTTGTGAAGGTACTGCTAACATCATAGTACAGTTTTCTGGACTTGTCGACCCTTGTTCAGTTAGGTTATACCGGTTAACCTCGTTAAGTTGTTTATCGTTGCTTCGTTAATATTTCAAGTTAAAATAGAAATAAAAACAAATTTTCAAACTATATAGTACTAACGATTAATGTACATGGATAAAATATTCATAACTAAATAATAATTCTGCCGTTCACGGTATTTGATTTTTCTGCTGCAAACATTGTGACATATCTTGATTTATATTTGGAGAGTACCACTGACTGAATTAAGTTGTATGTAATCAATAATTTGGGTACCAATAAATGCGTAATCGTCACAAAGACCAGCCGGCAAGTAAGCTGGGCAGTTGCAGCATCTCTGATTGCAGAAGCTGAAAGTCTAAATGCAGAGTTAGAGGTTACGCTGACGCTGAGGAAGACTTCACTAACGTCTCGTATTTTCTGCTCCCTTGATTCAATTCTACCGTCCAATCACCAACAGCCCTACCATTATAAGCAGTTTGTCACGTTTCACTACGAGACACACATCGTAGTCCCCTGCAAGCAATGAGCGACACGGAAAGCCCATTAAAGACACCGGGATATGTCAATCCTGGGGCTGAATTTGAAATTAATGGGGGACGAGGGAGCACTGCTGCGGTGATTCAAACCTATTATTATAACTCGATGGGATCCTAGCGATCTACGTGTAAATGGATGAATGATATGAAACGAGCAGGGGGCTCAAAACCATTCATGTGGATACTACCTGAACTTACACATCGTAATAGACTATTTTGTTAAAAAAAAAAGACATTCAAACTAATTGATCTTCCAACGTTGATAAATATTGAGGAGCACAACCACCTAAAATGAATAAAAATCCTGTGTGAAGGCTCCCAGAAAACAGCAACACGTAGCATAGTTAACATCCTTGTAGATATTTTGGTCTTTAAGTTGAATTATATATCACTTTTCTGTTTGTAACATCAAGGTGCGCAGTGTAAATCGAAGTGGCTAAACGAGGTGATACTTAAGTGGTAGGTAATAAGCGTTTATTTCACCTCTGATATTGTTTCTGTGTGATGCAGTTTGCCAATTGTTTTTACTAAAATTGCAGTAAAACTCAAAACTAAAGGAAGTGAAGTAATAAAGTATGGCTGTGGCCTAGCATGAAAGATGGATTTGAAAATTTGAATTATTGCGTTTGTATTGTTGAAATATAGTGTCCTCAAAATTTATTCGCTTTATTCAGGTTTCGCCAACGGAAATTCATCCAGAGTTGTAAAAGGTTTATAAGAAATCTGAACCTTCGTTTGCAACAGTAAGAAACTAGGCGATTTTAATGTGGTCGTTCAGCTGTTCAAGACGATCCACGTGAAGGATGATCAGATACTGAAAACACAAATTAAAACATCCAATATGAGAACAATATTGTATTGTAAAATCGAAAATTAGAGGTTTAAGACGAATGTGAGGGCAAAGGCATATCAGAAGAAAGTGAACTGCATATTTTACAACGAAAATTAAATATCATAAAGTTGGGTGCAAGACGTATGCTGAATTTGCAAAAAAATATACCAAAACAAATTTATCGCCAATTTTAAGATCGTTTTAGAAAGTAGTTAAATTTAAAATATCAGGTAAGAAGGATAATTAATACAAAATACACTTAGAGAATCATCAGAGACAAGCATCCATTGTGACAGATAAGTATAAAGCTGGTACTACAACTTGTAGAAGAAACATAGCAAAAAAGTGATTTCATGAAACAAAAAAATTATCTCAGTCCTGGCCTGAAGGTTTCTTTCAGGAAAAAGATGAAAAACACAAATATGTACTCCCCCTTCTCAGTTATGTAACACAATCAAGCTCAGTATACGCATAGAACTTGTAATGTTACAGATGAGTAATGCTGGAACAGAAATTTCTAACTTTTGGAAACTCGAAGACGAACATTGGCCTATGTTGAATACATGGATCCGACCGTTTTGTGGACAGAATGACAGCTAAAACACCGAAGATTAAAATCTAAGAAATTCCGTGGTAGCTGTCTGTCACGTGTGAAATTTCAAATCGCAACTTAATTCGGTTTCGAATTGAGGGGTCCATCACTCGTGTTGACAGCCATACGAGCTAAAGCGTTTGGCAGATACGTGACAGAGAAAACATTTCTATATTCGCCACGGGCAGTTGACACGGCTAATTCCTTATTCGCGACGGAACCAATATATCCATGGTTCAAGGATCCTTTCTGTGCCGTATATGTAAACACCCCTTCAAAGTCACAGGCATCAAGCAAGCAAATGACGGTTGTGAGACACAGTGATACAAACTGGATAGTGGGCATAGTTTCGAGCGATCAAAGACTTGGCGCGGCTACTGTATACTGCCGGCAAATAAATAACAAAGAGACAATTATCCGCACTGCGCTACAATAGTACAATCCAGACAGCAGCGCAGATTATTTTTGTTTTTGAACAAGGCAGGCCCCGACTGCAAACAAACAAACGTAGCATTGGTAGCGGACTGTGATGGGTATGTGAGCCACTCCCACGAACAAATTCTATTCCCACATGCCCGATAAAAACCTTGCCTTCTTGATGCACCAAATGCAGCATACCTATAAGCGCACCTCGGACACTTCAACAGACGACTTCCACGTATCTCACTACTGTGATGAGTATAACAGACAACAACACCCATAACGTTCCAAAAAAACAGTTTTTTACCCGTAAGCTGTCGCTGTCAAGATAACTTTATGCCCATATTCAGAATCTGACCGAGTGTGGTGGTTGAGTGGTACCTCTGTGGTCTCTCATTCAGCGGAACGTAGGTTCGAATTCACGTCCGACCATTAAGATGTAGGTTTTACATGGTTTCCACATATCACTCCAGGAGAATACAGGAATGGTTCCTTCAAACGGCCATGGCCGAATTCCTTCCCGTTCCTTGCCTCCAGTCTTTCCCTGCCACTAATGACCTCGACGTCGACTGGGCTTTAAACTAGAAACAAAAAAAGCAGAAGGCGATTTTTGGTAAAACATAAATAATCCATAATAATTAAAAGATTATAGTCCTCTTTTTAATTTTAAAACCATTATTTTTTGACGTTTATCCAATTCAATTTATAAAAATAATTATAAAAATAATTATATTACTTGTAAAGAAAATATGTCACGTCAGCTTGCAATTAAATGTAAAAACGATATTATAATTATTAAGCTGTTGTGTTAGATATTAATTGCGTTTTGGGAGGATCTTTGGTAGCAAGAAGAAAACCGGTACCAGGGAGAAACCAAAGGTTCTTGTTGAAGATGGACATACTGATATGGAAATGGTGGTTTAAGATGAGAGATTCTATTGTGATGAAGATTTTATGACAAATGCATGATATAAATGCATAAAGGAGCATTACCAAAGATTCTGGCGGCTATGAGCTTCAGAAGTATTATGTAAATATTTTGAGTTTAAATGTATGGAAGTTGCTGTATGTAGTTGCGGCTGTGGGTAAGGAAAAATATATTTTCTTATAAAAGTTATGGTGAGTTCAGTGCAACATGTACTAAAGTTCCGTAATAAATATGTGATGAATGCATATAGTAAAGTTTATTATTTTTTGATTTCCTGAAGAAAGAGAATTAATTTCAGATGCTGAAAACGTTTTTCCTTGCAGATAAAAGTAGGAAGCACAAAAAGATAAAATTACAACTGAAGGTCAAACATTAGACGTCATCTAAGTGTAAGAGATGACATAAAACTTACACATCCCTATCGCAAGCAATCAAAGAAAACGATTAAGTTAGAATTAGAATAGTTTAGAATGAAGAGAGAGTCTGAGATAGTAATTTACCAGTAGTTAAGTAAAGTAGAGATATTTGAATAGCGACGGCGGGAAAAAGGTTATACACTCCTAGTTAATAAATAACAGAGGGCAGTAAAATTTAATTACCAAATTTCTACTTAATTTTGGTAATTCAGTGGAAGTAACAGTATATAAAGTCTACGTTTTGCTCTTCCTCAGTCTATGTCTGTGGTCCTCTACACGCTAACTCATTAGTGAGGTCTCACCAACTCGATTGCATTTCCAAGTGAATGCCCCGTTGTAATGACGCCCCTGCTTACAGTTTGCGTTGGGGCTTTACCCCGTACAGGAGGCTAAGCGGAATGAATAACTTATTGCGTGAAGGCCAGAACAGGTCCCATATTTGCCGTTGGACCTAGGGGCCGGCAATATCGCTGAGAGGCCCTCGAATGCGAGGGCTTAGGAACTTTCGGCAAGGCTCCTCGTCATGTGAAAGCCCAGGCGTTCTGGTGGTGTACTTGGAGCGGAAACATATGTGGAGCGGATATTGACACTCAAAAGCAAATGGTCTTTCAATTAGTGATGGTTTTGTAAATAAGAACGACGATGGTATCCAGCTTAATTATAGGTGACGATAGGTAAAAACCTTCGCTGGTAACCAAAGTAAAAGCTGATGACTGTCTGAAACGTTATTTTAAAAGAGTGATTGATGTCCAATCTTCGTGCTCAGGCTGCAGAAGCATTGGCATGGTCATTATGTGCACTTGTGCTGTCAGTATATTTGTGACAAATGTTTATAAGATTGCTGTTATCGTCGAAGTGTCTACTATTCAGACATATAATGCCACCATTTCTCCATAACTGCTAAGTGTGAGTGAGGAATTGAGCACGATGGTTTAAGTCTAGTAATATACACAATCAATTCAGTGGAAAGTGACGGGAGTATAAGACAATGGTTATCATTAGTTCAAATTACATTTTATTTCGATTTTCTGTAACCAACGGTTTGTAATTTGCTCTAAATTGCCGTAGAAAGTTTTCTGTATGACTGAGATCGAATTTAAACGCTTCTGGATTTTTGGCCAATATCAGTTTCAGGAATAACCAAAAGTCTTTTGGTGCAAAATTAGGTGAAGAAGAGCAATACATCGTATATCAAAGTTCTCTTTTACGGTGTGGGAGATTATAATACGTGCAGCAAAGCTTTGTTTTAGCTGCGTGACTATCTCGTTCCGAAGTGACCAATCACGCTTGCAGATGCCCCCCCCCACCAATCCTCGCCCTCCACCCCCCCTAACAAGCGACCATTTGTCGGCAGAACCGCAACAGCTGGGACCGTTGTTCCCACCACCTGGGGGAGTAGCTGCAGCTGTCCTAGACCCGAATCCATTCTGCTGCAACTATCACATTTACACCTATCAGTTTAACTACGCGTCAAAGAGTGTTGACGTACGTTCTATCCTATTAACTCAGAGTACGAGGTGGAAAATAGTGCTTTTATTTTATCGTTTACGCCAATGCCTTCATCCTAATTTCTCTAAGCTTTCGCGGACAAACTACTTGAACTTTGAGTCAATCGCATTCTTGTCCACAAATTTTCAAAACATATGCTTCGCCTATCTTACCGAGTTATATGTCTGAGATAAAACTGAATACTATGAAGTGTCCGCTGATAAAACAAGTCCTTATTCCCGTAAAATATCTTATCTGTGAGGCGACATACCATTACATCGTTTTAAATCTTTGACAGTTTGTTGTGAAATATTTTTTAGTTATTTTGATTTCCGTCTTACTCACTACTGCTGAATTCTCTATTCCTTTGAAAGATAGTCTATTTACATAATACGGTTTATAATGGTTAACAAGACTAGTGGAGTACTTGTAAGCAAAAAAAAAATCTATTGAGAGTTTTAATGTTGATAGATTTTATATTTTACCTTGTGTTTCGTAGTTCCCAGTCAAGGCAATACAAGTGTACAACAATTAGACACGCAGAAGTTTAACAAATTCAAGCGTAAAATAAGACTTATGAAAATAAATTTACGTGTTACTGTTGATAGAAATTAAACAAAACCTTATACATACACACGTTAAAATTCAGTTACAATAACTTCTGAAACGTTGAAACGTGAAATATAGTAACTGCGTATAATAATGTTTCTTGTAGAGCCACATATTACAAAAACGAAACAAAAAAATTATTTTCAGTATGTAATATTTATTTATAAATACCTTCATATAGTACTAAATATGTACAAAATCATTTGACAATAACCGTGACACATAATAAGGCATCTAGACGTGTGTTATACGCATGTCTGCTCCACATATCATTCCACACACTTTTCGAAATGTGGAAAGACAGACTTCTGTTAATTTAAATGTAAACACTTATGCATCTCCTCGAGGAGCAGTTTTAAACATTGAACCAACTTTGCGATCCATCCTGATAACGGACTTTTAGGCAGTTAGTAACAGTTATCAAGGCATATGCTGGATTAGACCATATATAATGCCTTGAAAACTGTGCGTCATATGAACGTGGTGATATAGAAACACGTTTGCATAAAACCGTATACGATTTACAGAATAGAAACAGTCAGCATGTTCCCTTTGCTTAAATAGTCTTTAATGACCACGACGTTAGCAGTGCGTAAATCCCAACTAAGAAAATAAAGGAATGAAAATGTTCACGTATTCATTAAAAGCCAAAGATACGTGTAATTGGTGTTGCAATCTTAGTTGGTAGTAAAACTTTTATTAATATGCAACGTTTGATTTTATTTATTCCTCTTCGGATTCTCTACTGCCACTTTTTGTTTACATGAATCACAGCTAATTAATTTATGAATAAAGACAAAACAAAAGCCAATTTATAAACGAAGTATTCAAATCGTGGAATGACAAATTGAGCTCTTACGAATAACGACGTCATTCCTTTTGAGTAGGTTTAGGTCGATTTCCTACAGTTCTGTATAACTGTCAAAAACCTCACCATTATTATTTTTCTTCAAGCAATACAAAGGCATCGAAATTACGCTGTTAGATACACGATATTATAAAATGTCTTTAATTAGCCTTTTTTGTATACTTATTAGAGTAAAAATTATATCGTATGGATTAATAACTAAAAGTTACTGAATTCTTTGGCATAAATAAGAAAAAGAAATACTGTAAACGTTTCCTTCTTTCAACGATAATCAGTAGCTCTCTTCCTCCCTCTCTCTCGAATGATCGTACATTTTAAATTTCCTTCTGTTCGGGAAGGATTTGCAGTAAGCACCAGATATTCCAGAAGTTCCCTAGTAGTCCAATGGGTTGCAACCAATTGACTGAAAAAACCTTCTTATCATTTATCCCTCTTATTATGTTATTTTCACAATGATTGTTGGAAGCTCTTGCACAAATGGAATACAGGGTAACTGGCAGTATGAAGTATTCTGGACGAGTCTGTTCACATACAGCAGTAGTAGTTCCACATTTGATACACGGCTCAATCCTTGGTGTAGTGTAATCATGTTGGAAAATGCCAGAATAATGGCCACAGCCAAAAATCGATTACACACATCAGTGCCTTATGGTGTGATATTATCTATGGACAGAATTAAAGTAATCTCCGTTTAAGTGCAAAATAAGTGACTAAACGCTAAGCATATCAACTTCTCCTTCTTTCCTACCCTTTTAGAATATGATGAAAGACCTTATGTAATTTCTACATGTACGTTAAAACAGAAAGTTTTTAAAAAAGTTACAAAGTAATGACCTAGATGTCAATTTGCCCTGGAGATCCTACTACCCCCCTCCCCCTCCCCCAGAGCCACCCACGCCTTGCAAATATTACACGATAAATCGATGGAATGTAACTAAAAATAAAATTTTATAGAGCACGGGAATGCGGTATGATAATCTTAGAACTGTGTATCTATTCCTTTAATTAGAAATTTCATGCAAATATACTGTCAAACATTTGTAACGGAGATGATAAATGTTTTTTTTTTAAATATATTTGTCAGTTGTTTAGGAATGACCAATAATTAATTTCCTTCTGGGAATTGGCTGAATAGGTATCAGATACTTCAGATCATATGGATACTTGATTTTTCTTACTATTTCCTCCATTCATAATTAGTACGATGTGAACATTGCTGTATCGTTTGCCCCGAAAGAGTCATTCGGTACTGGTTTACATCGCGATAGAGATGGAACTATTTTCAGCCACAATAATCAGTGTGGTGTTGATGACACTACGAACTCCTCATTACAGTTGATATTAGTATCACATTTCCCACTAACGATCCAGGGACGAGACGGCTACACAATAGAATTTCTAGTTAATTTTTCACTGATCGTACTGGGACGACAATAGTATAATGTTAAGACATTTCGAGCAATAATACCTAGGCCGACGAAAATAATATATCTTAAACGCAATAATATCTTTCAAGCAATTGCAAATGTATTGTCAAGTCTCATTCACTTATAATAGACTGTATTTGACCTGTGCTACAAAAATGATATTATCTTCAAAGGAGTGGCACGACTACTCTTGTCACACGCACATTTTAAATAATGCGTGGCATACACACACGTAAAAACATTAAATGCGTTGCGAACATCGTTTCAAATAATAACAATATTCTTTATAAAAGGAGGCCTGCCTTACTTTCCACAAACTATCACAATTAATCTCATTATACAACTTCAAAATAAACTCAAATGCCATATAAAACCTATGACGCATCTGTCAAAACTGCAACCAGGCTATAACGCGCGCATCAATATACTTACCAAATCGCAATGTAAAATTGGCTCAAACAGTATATGCACCTTGGTTACTTAAAATATAAATTCGTAGTTCTCTTTCAGCATTTACTCAAGTGATTCCATGCGTGGTATGTATCACAACAATTGCAAAACTTACTTAGCACAAGAAAATCTGAGCAATTCGCAGATGAGCATTCGAAAGCGTGTTGCAGTTGAAACATAAGACTGACAAATAATGTATTTAGAATTCATTTCTCTTCCCAATGGATTAGTGTTTTAATAAAACTGGAAACAAAATCACGAATATAAAAGTTGGAAATGCTCTTCCAACTTTTATAGGGCTATTGATGTAGGTAACTACGTGCAAAACAAGTATATTACACTTGCAGGAATTTAAAATTTGATTAAAAAGATATATGCTAAACTCACCAATAATTACAACAATAATAGAACTCCACGCTGGCATAAACCTTTCGTTCGTAGCAGGAGAAATTAAATGCCAAACAAAGAAACTATATGAAAAAGTAAACAGCCAGTGTCATTTAGAATCAAGGCTGTGAAATTTGAGGACGATAAAATAACGTAAATTGCATAAATTCCAAATGTAATTAGCAATATTAGAAAGCTCTTTGGGAAAAAAGTCACATATAAATAGTGCTGTCTAAACTTAGCACATCCGCTAGTGTTGAGCATGATTGGGTGACGTGAATGTTAAAACAAAGATTTTGGGAAGACTTGTTGATCAAAGTATACAGCAAGTCAGAATTTGATTTAAACACAATATCTGCATAATAGTATAAAACTGATCGCCAGCCGCGAAGCTCACAGACAATGTTGCTCATAATATCCTTTCCCTCCTCATTTTTATTTCATATGGAATCCATATAATTGCTCATATAAATAACGCTAACCTAGTTAATATGTTGATAACGTATTACCAAATCTCAGAAAATATACAAGTTTTTACAAAACTAACTGCAAGGAATCGTTTATGACTTCTTAAAATTTGCTCATAGCAACTTGACCCTATGATCCAGTTTCAATCAATTACAATCCTTTTTTAAAACTAAGTTTGTGTCTAGTGAAAAGGCAAAGTAGTTAGTTGTGAAAACGTAGAATTATTTCAGAAATTTGTGGTGTTTTCATGTGTATGTTGTGGATGTGCTGAGTAGTTTTGTAAATGTGTTAAAAGTATTACAGTACCTGGTACACTGATTAAAAATTATATTTAAAAATATTGTGCCAGCTGTGATGTTTAAAGTGAGATTTTTACAGTTATTTCGAATAAATTTTAATTGGCTTTGTACGGATTTTATTCTTTACGTAACTGTTAAAAGCTCCAGAAAATATTTCCTATGATGTGTACACAAACGGTCCAAAACTGCAATCGGGTAAGCTCCAAACAGTTCTATCACGCCTCTACATTATTAGTGACCTGTGTTTTTGTAACTTTCGAATGAAGTCTGATATATATTTTCTAATGTGTTGGTGAAATAATAATCAAGTTATAAGTTTTCGACAGCTATGTTATTTAAAAAAGTTACCCGATGTATTTTGGAGAACTTTTTAAATACTCTAGAGTCTAGAGCACTGTTTTTTAACCTGTGAGTCCCGACTCCGGGAGGGGAGGGGAGGGGGGGGGGTCGGAAGCCAGGTGAATGTAAAACTCGAAGATAGGGCTTACAATACAGTAAAAAAACAGGGCGAGTCAAAAGTCCTTGGACACCTTCATAAGTTTGAAGAATGAAGGGAAAACTGAAAAGTGATCAAAGTGATCAAATAACACTCGCTTGAGCTCAGGAATTTAATGGTGTATTTTGTTTTTGTCTATCGATTTTAGATCACCTGAAAAAAAGAAAGAGATGAGTCAGTATCAAGGTAACTTTGAACATTAATGACTTCTAAACGGTACAAGATAGACAAAAACAAATTACACCACTAAATTCCTGAGTTCAAGCGAGTGTTATTTGATGTGTCATACACCCCCCTTCCCATTTTTTTAAAAAAAGAGACTTGAATCCAAAATTGCGGATTTAAAGATGGCGGCCATGAATGACATTCACTCCAAAAGTTGCGGCCCCACATCAAAACTCTGTTCCCATCATCACTTTTCAATTTGCCCTTCACTCTTCCAACTTATGAAGGTGTCCAAGAACTTTTGACTCACCCTGTATACAATATTCAGTGAGCAGGCCTGTTTATTTTCTAATATTTTGTCGAATCGTGGTTGTATTTTTGAGACGCAAATAACTAAGTCAGTTTCTAATTGAAGCCTATTTCTCTCCTTTCTCCCATATTTCAGGTAATCGTCATTAGAATGTCTATTATTATCGGTTTTGATTTGGTTCCAGCACTGCCACTGTAGTAGTCGTGGGGGTCTGCGCTGATCTTTTGAGAACTACTTTTTATCCTCACTTTCTGCGAAGATAGTCCGTACTCGGTGGCGTACTTGGACAACTGATTGCAACGAAAGAAAACAAAGTTCCTATGTGGCCGCCGACCTCATCTTCTCGCCTCCCGCACCGCCACCGCGGCAAAGAGTATATCACTACCCGCAGAGTGTCCGTGACTACCTCGCACAGCATTTGATTTCTGGCAAAAGTGTTTTTTTTCTTCTAGAAGTACCAGAAAGATCTAAAAATCTTTGAAACATTTATAAGTCAGCAAAAAGCCTTTATATTCTGAATACTTACAGATTAATTTCATGATAGGACTAAATTACTTGCACTATTCTTCAAGTCATTTCACAAGCTGTACGTGATTTCAGCTGCCATTGCAATGTAGCAAAACACGTAGCAGCTTCGTCTAACAGCAAAGTATGAATGTAGTTGTGCTCTCCTCTTTACACGTCGTTATTCTGATTTTATATCTTTGTCCTCTGCTTCCAGTGTCTGCTGTTTTACGGCGTGTGACTGGGGACAAAGAACGCGACCTGCAGGCTGCTAATCCGCCACCATTAATCTTAATAAGGCAATTAGCAGCCAGCCAGTGTCGACGGCGCGACGCCAGGTGAAAGCGAGGACTGCAAAAGTCAATAAGGAGCTCCACAGCTGAGCAGACATCCACCTGTTTTCCCTTTTATTCAGGAAGTATTGTCGCTGTACAGAGTTTACCATTTTTTTATGACGCTACAAAATGTACTGTTAAGTGTCAAAACATTCGTTTCATTTATGTTGAATATACACAGGTGTAACACAAATTACTCTATTAGCTTTTTGCAGAAAATGTATTCACTTGAATCGACGACTTGATTAGATAATTTCTTTTTTTTTATCAGGAACACACCATTCAGAAAACATCGAGTTTGAAAATACTATGCAGCCTATGCTTTTTGTCAGGAAAATCCATCCACACTAACGTTACGCCGCGTATCGACTATGCGGACTGCCGCGCGAGCCATGTTCGAGCGCGGCAAACAGGTTATTTGCCGCGCGAGTCATTTTTGTCAAGAGCGAGGCAGCCGCGCGCGACAGCAACCCAGGCAGAATTGCACGGCAAACTATCAAGGCACAGTCAGTTTTTCGGAGGCAACCATGGACGTTTCGCGTGCTCGAGCAACTGTCGCTTTAACTATAATGCACCACACTGTACACAAGAAACTTAAACGAAAAGTGTGTCGGACGACGAGGAAATACAGTAGTATGTTAATAGAATGCAGTATGGCATCAGACTTGTAGAAGATGTGAGGTATGAAGCCACTGAAGATTCAATAAATGAAATTTATAGGAATAACAACAACAGACATCGAGTTCTTAAAATAATTTATTCAGGCAGGTGTGAATAAAATGGACACACAATATCGAGAGGCGATTTAAAGTATTAAAATAATCAACTTCCAGACTAGTTCCGGAATTTGCGACGCATCATGAGAATCTCTGAAAAAATTGGTATATTAAAGTTTTTATTAATATTCAATTTTCTATTGCCATTCTTAGCAAGAACATAATTCTTACCGAGCTATTAATTTATTGAGTTGATCGTGTCATTTACTGATTTATAGAGATTAGTTGATTGGAGTTTCAAGTGATGGTTATATTGGTAATGGAGATGATACCATCGGAGTCTGATTAGGCTGCACATTTGCTATTCCGCAAACATAATTTTGGCACCTACAATTCTATTAAAAGGTGACACATTTCGTTATCCATGGTAACAAACTGTTCCAGTGGCACGCGAGCCAACTCGAACAAAGAGACACCAGTCACAACTGCTCGTGAATGAAGTACTGTTGGGTTTCTGCGCGTGCCTAAATACCGACAAAGTATGACTCGCAGCGTAATATGTTCGCGCGAGGCAATGTTCGAGTCGCCTCCCGTGGAAATATAGAATCCATTATGGTGACTCCTTGGTCGAAGATGCAAACTACCGGTCTCTAATTCCACGACAAGTACGTCTCATTTCTGGAAAATAAAGGCTTGAAACCCATACACCGAGCGTGGTGGGTGAGTCGTAACGCTCTGGTCTCGCATTCGGTAGGACACGGGTTCGAATCCCCTTCCAGGCATTAAGATTTTGATTTTCCAAGGTTTTTCCGAAATCACTGCGGGAAAATGTCGGAATACTTCCTCCAAAACACGTTGGCCGAATTCCTTCCCGTTCTTGTTCCCCGTCCTTTCCAGCCTCTAATGATCTCGACGTTGACTAGACATAAAGCCATAAGTGAAAAAGAAATGAGAACCTATAACTTCACCATTTGTACATCTCTTAAGTTATAACATCAATGTAATCAAGGATAATTAGTAAGGATTCTGTGAACTTATCCGTCTATTGCAGCTAAATAAAAAACTTCGTTTTTTGGCAGACGCGTTTCGATTTATTACATCATCTTCGGTGCCCTAGAACAGTTTTATTTACATGTTTTGTTGTTGTTTATAGTTTGTTTATAATTATAATCTGTTATGAATTGCTAAGAGTGTTACATTCTACTTACAGTTTATGTTTCTTATTTTCACATTGAAGTCTGGGGAAGTTCCATTCAATGTGAAAATAAGAAACATAAACTGTAAGTAGAATGTAACACTCTTAGCAATTCATAACAGATTATAATTATAAACAAACTATAAACAACAACAAAACATGTAAATAAAACTGTTCTAGGACACCGAAGATGATGTAATAAATCACAAACGCGTCTGCCAAAAAACGAAGATTTTTATTTAGCTGCAATAGACGGATAAGTTCACAGAATCC